>OZ007528.1:3764202-3857721 GCA_963931895.1 Eupithecia pulchellata | reverse complement strand
AATGTCTTTCCTGTTTTTTAGTATCCAACTATCCGCTAGAGAGGCCATTGAACTTTGGGGTAGATTACCTGAACCAAAGTTGCACCCCTATTGACCCTTTTTACGATGCCATAAGAGAAAACATATGTTATATACCTATATATGCCTAAAAGACATCTTTCGAAATTTTTCTGTCTTTTTTGCCTTGAAACTGAACGACATACTTTGACCTCTAGCGCCGAGGTCATTGAACTTTAGGGTAGATCACCTGAGCCAAAGTTGCACCCCTAGTGACCCTCTTTACGTAGCCATAAAAAAAAATACATGTTATATATATACATAAAAAATTCGTCGAAAATTTTCTAAGTCCTGCGTCCCGTAAACTCCACCCCAACCTAAGTACCTAGTAATAATATAGTAGGTACTTGGTCTTGTTGACCGACTACAGTTTCGGTCAGGATCAGGTGATCCTGAAATATTAAATCCGGCTGACCATTGAATATTTCTTTAGTACCTAGTAGTTTATTTATTATTTATTTATTTAGTAGGTAGGGGACACCGGGGCAAAACGAGGTTCGGGGTAAGACGGGATGCTAGCTGGTGTGCGTGTCTCTATCACGTGAATGAACCGCTGACAGCGCCATTTGTACGAACTTCACACGGCTCACGTCAGTCAGTGCGCGCGAAAGTGTTTGTTTACTTGTTTGACAAAACTTTGGCCAAAAACTAAATTTATTGATATTGTTACGATATTTTGGTGTAATCATCGATGTGGTATGAGGTAAGTAAGCACGTTTTTAATGTATTTTCAATCAAAGGCAGTAGCAGGTGTATAATTTTTGATATTAGGTAGTGTTTACAACCTTCCATTGTTTTAGGTTAGAAATGTTTGATTGTTTTGTGAAATCATGTTTACGGGGCAAAACGATCGGGGCATAACGGGATATCCAGTCTTGCCCCGTCAACACGATTAAAGTTGAAAGTATTTGTTGGATTTGTTTGTGATACTGATTCATTTTGCAAACGTGGGTATGACTCCACCGCACATCGTGATGAGTCTAATATTTTGGCTTGTCAAAATGAAGAAAATCTCTACACCACCGCCATTACTATTCAGCCTAGACCGTCAATGATAAAGAAAAAACCCCCGAAAAACAAATGGCAGCTACTACTTCGTTTCTGGTTAGTCCGGCTAACATCATAGCAATACCAAAGGAAATCAGAACTCAAAAAAGAAAGACTAGAAAACGAGGTAAAACAGCTATTATAACGGAATCTCCTTACAAAAATGACCTAATTCAAGACTTAATTAAGAAAAAAAGACGGATACCCGTAAGACAGAAAAGAAAAAATGTTGTAAGAAAACTGAAGAAAAAATGACTAAAACAAAGGAAGCAGAACCGAATACAGCATACAAGAGACCTGAAAAGAATAAAGCAAAAAAAGCGTAAAAAAAAAATAAGACAGAAACTGATTCATCCGAAGATGAAGAAGAAATTGATGACTGTCCTTGCATTTACTGTGGGTACCTTTTTTCTCAGTCATCAGAAGGATGGGTAATTTGTAGTGTATGCCAAGGTTGGGCTCACAATTCTTGCGCTGGAGTTGACGAAGAGGATGAGGAAGCGCATATTTGTGAACGTTGCCAGCCTGACTAAATATGTGCTCGTTTTGCCCCGGTCATGGGGCAAAATGGGATATTTGACATAACTTTTATTGTTCCTAATTACCAGAAAAATATGTGATTTAGCCTTTAAAACTATTTAAATATATGTAGTTGATTTATTAATGTTGCTATCTGAGTAATCGTTTTTCCAATAAAGAGTTTAATTTTTCTGGTATGATTTTTTTTCTCTTAAGTATCCCATATTGCCCCGGTCTCCCCTACCTATAATAGCATCAGTACCTACCACAAACTATATAGGGATACTACGTACCTACCTACACAAATTGGCAAAAAAAAAAATAAGCAGCTTAGGTACAATACAATCCGTAACCAGTAATAAATACTCTCGAAGGATTTCTTCAGGACTTGACAAATAAAGAGTACCTAGTAGGTATTGAAATCTTTGCCAACAAGGTGATGGTTTTCAAACCCGGATCACAGATAACATAATACTAGTACCCGGATATAGTCCGGTCAATTTAGACATTCGAAGTTACCTAAATTCCCACCAAGCTGAAAATCGGTAAGATTGTTTAAAATATCATTAAAAACAAAATTTTAAAGTTCCCCATCTTTCCCCTGTAAGGAAAAAATTTTATTCACGGTCAAAGGTAAAAAAAAATTAGTTTTTCGCGATTTTCAGCAAAACGGTAAGTTTTATTTAGTTTTTGTTATCATAAAAATATTGCAAACAAAAATTGTAGATCATAAAATTATCTACAAAAAATTAATTAATACTTTTTTTTCTACGAGCCAGCGTTTTTTAGATATAACGATTCAAAAAGGGGGGAAATGGGAATTTAGGTAACTTTACTCTTATTTTTTGGTCTAATTTGACCGGACTAATGGTGTATATACCAAGGTGCTTTCCAAAACCCTCCCCCTTATGATTACCTAATTTAATTACGAAACGAAATTTTTTACATTTATTTCTTTTTTCTTTCCTTACTTACCTACCTACCTAAGTTATTATATTTTCTTCCTTTGTACGGTACTTTTGTATAGTTTCTATTTATATACTTGGGTAGTTTAGTTAAGGTGTATCTTACCTACTTTTTTTCTGATATGAATAGATTTCGTCGAACGCAGCTACTATGTAAGGTAGGAAGATAGTAAATATTTACCGGTTAGCTGTTTTAGATTGTAGCACCTTTTTATAGATGTCTCCTAGCAATCTTAGGGTTTCGAAACCTGGGTTCCGTTTGTCTGTCCTTTTTTAGGGTTTTGACGTCGGTTTCAAAATCCTTACAGTCTCGCTTTTTTTCCCCTGTCGTTCTATCTTTAATATTTCAGCTATTACTGCAGCTACTTACAGATTTGAAGAAAAGTAAATGAAAAATTAAAATGAAGATATTCAATAGGTACCTACCTACAAATTTTGATGTCGAAGAAGAGGTCGAAAAAATTTACTATAACCCTCGTCGCTCGAGTTACACTCGACTCGAATCTTGTTTATATTTCTCTTCTTCTATGTACCTACCTACTATTTGAAAAAAAAAACCGAAAAATAGAGTGCCCCTATTTCGGTGAATTGAATTGAAAATATCATCATCATCAGCGTCATCAGCCCATGTTAGTCCACAAAAATGGTCCACAATGACATATAGTAGGCCTCCCATAATGAGCGCCATAGCGCCCTGTCTTCAGCTTGTCTCATTCAGCATCTACCAGCAGTCTTTCGCATTATCGTTATCCCACCTGATAGGAGGGCGCCCTACACTATGTTTACCGAGTCGCAGTCTCCACTCAAGAACACCTTTACCCCAGCGGTTGTCGGTTCTTCGCGAAATACGGCCGGCACACTGATAGAAAATATAAACAACTAAAATTGTATATTTCTTTTATTTCCTTATTCTAATTTCCCAAATGATGCATAACAAATAATGAACCAAGGGAATTCAGGTAGGTAACCCATGATTCTATCACGCTCAGAAATATTTTAATATCGCTTAGATCAAGAGCGTTGATATCGTTCCTCATGATGGTTGGGCCGACTAATTAGAAAACAGCCTTAGACACGAACCAACAACAGCCGTATGTGGTAATGATGTAATGCTGGTGGTAATGATAATGGCTAAGGAGTTCCAAATTAAATCGAAAATCAAACAAACCGGGTCATACATTTAATTTTGCAAATAATGCACGTCATAGATATATGTATATATATGTATGCGACGCCTGAAACCTATGTAGGATGCGACGCCCAAAACGTGACAAGACGCCACGACGCGAACGAACTACATAATTAAGGCTACGGCAACGGATGAATTTCCCATAGGTATAGGTAACGTAATACCAAAATAATTTGTATTTTTCACCATAATCTGGTATTATTTGTACCTACTAGAATTTACAAGTTTTTTTGAAAATACCTACCTATCTACACAATTAATAGAGTGTCTTTGAAAAAGTCCTATTTCGCTATATTTCATTCCAGTATTAAAAAAAATCTTTAATTTTAAAACCAATAAATAATAGCAGATCATGGTGAAAGTACCTATGCTCAAATTACAAATCATTTTGTTATTATTAGGTACGTTTGTATTATATTTGGGAAATACATCCGTGTCGCCGGAGCCTTAAGAAGGTACGAAGGTACGTGGACTGGCAGAACTTTCAAAGTTCAGCAAGGCCGATTACAGGGACAACAAAACCATAAATAAAACAACAAACAGGGCAAACAACTTATAACTGTACCCACGAGTAATTTTACCAACACTTTACTGTGGTTCATTACCTTTTTCAAAAAACAAAATTTAATTTTTTCTATTTGTTTGCATACCACGACTTTGGGCTTGTGAAACTCGAACAGTGGCGGTAATGTCCTCTTTTTTAACTTATTCCAGTCTCCACAGTGCACCTGATTAAGTTTTAAAAGAGCTGCTACGCACATGTCATCAGAGTCTTTTTTATCTGCTATTATTTTCTTCTTTTCAGTTACACGAGTTAAATCTTCGCACACTTTCTCTTCATGGGATTTACGACGAGGACAGTGGCAAGGTTTAGTTACCTTAAATTTTCTTTTCTTCTTTTTTAGAAAACAGTGACAATACGTGAATGTTTTGGTGCTATTTCTTCTGAAGCATTCGCAAACATGTGGAATTATTGATTTGTTTATAATTTGTTCTGAATCATCGATCGACCTTGATTCAAGGTCAAATTTTGATTCTTTTGCCATATGTTTTGATTCACGGGTTAACTTTAATTTTTCTGTATTTTTTTGGGGCCTTTGCGATAGTTGCGATTCATTTATCATTTGTTTTGATACAGGGATGGTTTTTGATTTTTCTTTCGTTAGTTGTGCTTCATGATTTGAGTCTTTCATTGTTTGTTTTGATTCCTGAGATAAATCTTCGCTTGTTTTGTTTGGTTTATGGGATTTAAGAGGAGGACACTGGCAAAAAATATTTAATTTTCTTTTGTCCTTTTTTTGTAAACAGGCACAAGTATTGATATTATTCCCTCTGGAACATTCGCAAACATTTGGAATGCTTGACTTTTCCTTCATTTGTTGTGGATCATCGATTGATTTTGAGTCTTTCATCACGTTATTTGATGTAGGTAGGTACCTACAAATTTTGATGTCGAAGAAGAGGTCGAAAAAATTTACTATAACCCTCGTCGCTCGAGTTACACTCGACTCGAATCTTGTTTATATTTCTCTTCTTCTATGTACCTACCTACTATTTGAAAAAAAAAACCGAAAAATAGAGTGCCCCTATTTCGGTGAATTGAATTGAAAATATCATCATCATCAGCGTCATCAGCCCATGTTAGTCCACAAAAATGGTCCACAATGACATATAGTAGGCCTCCCATAATGAGCGCCATAGCGCCCTGTCTTCAGCTTGTCTCATTCAGCATCTACCAGCAGTCTTTCGCATTATCGTTATCCCACCTGATAGGAGGGCGCCCTACACTATGTTTACCGAGTCGCAGTCTCCACTCAAGAACACCTTTACCCCAGCGGTTGTCGGTTCTTCGCGAAATACGGCCGGCACACTGATAGAAAATATAAACAACTAAAATTGTATATTTCTTTTATTTCCTTATTCTAATTTCCCAAATGATGCATAACAAATAATGAACCAAGGGAATTCAGGTAGGTAACCCATGATTCTATCACGCTCAGAAATATTTTAATATCGCTTAGATCAAGAGCGTTGATATCGTTCCTCATGATGGTTGGGCCGACTAATTAGAAAACAGCCTTAGACACGAACCAACAACAGCCGTATGTGGTAATGATGTAATGCTGGTGGTAATGATAATGGCTAAGGAGTTCCAAATTAAATCGAAAATCAAACAAACCGGGTCATACATTTAATTTTGCAAATAATGCACGTCATAGATATATGTATATATATGTATGCGACGCCTGAAACCTATGTAGGATGCGACGCCCAAAACGTGACAAGACGCCACGACGCGAACGAACTACATAATTAAGGCTACGGCAACGGATGAATTTCCCATAGGTATAGGTAACGTAATACCAAAATAATTTGTATTTTTCACCATAATCTGGTATTATTTGTACCTACTAGAATTTACAAGTTTTTTTGAAAATACCTACCTATCTACACAATTAATAGAGTGTCTTTGAAAAAGTCCTATTTCGCTATATTTCATTCCAGTATTAAAAAAAATCTTTAATTTTAAAACCAATAAATAATAGCAGATCATGGTGAAAGTACCTATGCTCAAATTACAAATCATTTTGTTATTATTAGGTACGTTTGTATTATATTTGGGAAATACATCCGTGTCGCCGGAGCCTTAAGAAGGTACGAAGGTACGTGGACTGGCAGAACTTTCAAAGTTCAGCAAGGCCGATTACAGGGACAACAAAACCATAAATAAAACAACAAACAGGGCAAACAACTTATAACTGTACCCACGAGTAATTTTACCAACACTTTACTGTGGTTCATTACCTTTTTCAAAAAACAAAATTTAATTTTTTCTATTTGTTTGCATACCACGACTTTGGGCTTGTGAAATTCGAACAGTGGCGGTAATGTCCTCTTTTTTAACTTATTCCAGTCTCCACAGTGCACCTGATTAAGTTTTAAAAGAGCTGCTACGCACATGTCATCAGAGTCTTTTTTATCTGCTATTATTTTCTTCTTTTCAGTTACACGAGTTAAATCTTCGCACACTTTCTCTTCATGGGATTTACGACGAGGACAGTGGCAAGGTTTAGTTACCTTAAATTTTCTTTTCTTCTTTTTTAGAAAACAGTGACAATACGTGAATGTTTTGGTGCTATTTCTTCTGAAGCATTCGCAAACATGTGGAATTATTGATTTGTTTATAATTTGTTCTGAATCATCGATCGACCTTGATTCAAGGTCAAATTTTGATTCTTTTGCCATATGTTTTGATTCACGGGTTAACTTTAATTTTTCTGTATTTTTTTGGGGCCTTTGCGATAGTTGCGATTCATTTATCATTTGTTTTGATACAGGGATGGTTTTTGATTTTTCTTTCGTTAGTTGTGCTTCATGATTTGAGTCTTTCATTGTTTGTTTTGATTCCTGAGATAAATCTTCGCTTGTTTTGTTTGGTTTATGGGATTTAAGAGGAGGACACTGGCAAAAAATATTTAATTTTCTTTTGTCCTTTTTTTGTAAACAGGCACAAGTATTGATATTATTCCCTCTGGAACATTCGCAAACATTTGGAATGCTTGACTTTTCCTTCATTTGTTGTGGATCATCGATTGATTTTGAGTCTTTCATCACGTTATTTGATGTATGGATTAATTTCTGTGGTCTTTGCGATGTTTGTGATTCTTTTAGCATTTGTTTTGACGCAAGGATTGTTTTTGATTCTTCTCCCGTTTGTTGTGATTCATGGCTTGATTTTGAGGCTTTCATCATATTTTTCGATTCCTGAGAGAAATCTTCGGTAGCGTTTTGTTTATGGGATTTGGAATGAGGACACTGGCAAATAAGATTTGATTTGCTTTTCTCCTTCTTTCGAAAACAGGTACAAGTGTTGATTCTGTTCCCGCTCAAACATTTGCAATCAAGTGATTTGGATTCGAGTAAAAATTTTGATCCTTTTACCATTTTTTGTTGTTCGTGGATTAATTTTGAGTCATTAATAGGCATTGTTTTAGATTCTTCTTTTTTTATGTTCTGATTTGAATAACGTTTTGATTCTTTTATAATAATTTTTGACGAGGGTATTATTTTTGATTCTACTATCGTTTGTTGTGACTTATGAATATATTTTGAGCCATGGATTGATTTTCGTTCCTTTGCAATCTGTTGCGGTTCAAGGATTGTTTTTAATTCGTTTGTCATTTCCTTTGACTCACGCTTAAAGTTCGATTCTTGCTGCATTTTTAATGGCAATAATGGTTCTGATTCTTTTATATTTTTTTCTGACTCAGGGATTGTTTTTGATTCTTTTGTCGTTTGTTGTGGTCCGTGGATTGATTTTAAGTCTTTCATCATTTGTTTTGATTCAAGGATTGACTTTGAATTTTCCGGCATTTGCTGTGGTTCAAGGGATGGTTTTGATTCTTTCATCACTTGTTCTGTTTTAAAGGTTGACATTGATTTTTCCAGCATTGGTTGGTTTTCACGGGATGGTTCTTTCATTATTTGTTTTGATGCAGTGATTGTTTTTGATTTTTTTGTATGTGATTCATGGTTTGATTTTGCGTCTTTCATAATTTGTTTTGATTCACGTGTTGATTTTGATTTGATCGGCAGTTGCTGTGGTTCACGGGATGGTTCTTTCATTATTTCTTCAGATGTAAAGTTTGTTTTTGGCTCTTTTTTTGTTTTTTGTGATCCATGGTTTGATTTTGAGTATTTCATCATTTGTTTTGATTCAAGGGTTGACTTTGATTTTTCCGGCATTTGCTGTGGTTCACGGGATGGTTTTGATTCTTTCATCACTTGTTTTGGTTCAAAGGTTGACTTTGATTTTTCCGGCATTGGTTGCGTTTCACGGGATGGTTCTTTCATTATTTGTTTTGATGCAGTGATTGTTTTTGATTTTTTTGTCGTTTGTTGTGATTCATGGTTTGATTTTGAGTCTTTCATAATTTGTTTTGATTCACGTGTTGATGTTGATTTGTTCGGCACTTGCTGTGGTTCACGGGATGGTTCTTTCATTATTTCTTCAGATTCAAAGTTTGTTTTTGGCTCTTTTGTTGTTTGTTGTGATCCATGGTTTGATTTCGAGTCTTTCATCATTTGCTGAGGACACTGGCAATCTATGTTGAGTATCTCCTTTTTTTGATTACATTGACATACCGTGTTGCTGCTATTTCCAGCAAAGCATTCGCAAACATGTGGAATTATTGCTTCTTCTATCTTTTGTTTTGATGCAGGGACAATTTCTGATTCTTTTATCGTTTTTGGTGGTTTATGGGACGACTTTGAGTCACAGAGAGTTAGTGATTTTTCTGCCTTTTGTTGTGATTCACAGATTGATTTGGTCGTATCGACTAGATCACGGCATGACTGTAATTTTTCAGTCTTGTTTTGCAAATAATCAAGATTTTTATGCATTGTTTGATCTATCCCCAACTTCGGGTCGTCTCTTGACTGAAATTTATTTGATTTTCTTATTTTAGAAGATTTATCGTCACTTAGATTTGTATTGCATGATTGAGGCGTTATTATACTTTTCTCATATTTATTTTGGTCAAAAGGTTGGTGACACGCACATGAAGTTTCATCGGAGAAGCGATTACTCACAGGGGGATCGTTGCAACTTGTTTTAGAGTGGCACAAACAAGAACTCGGAAGTGGACCGTTGCTATTTGTTTTGGAGTGGCACAAACAAGAACTCGGAAGTGGACCGTTGCTATTTGTTTTGGAGTGGCACAAACAAGAACTCGGAAGTGGACCGTTGCTATTTGTTTTGGAGTGGCACAAACAAGAACTCAGAGGTGGACCATTGCTACTTGTTTTGGAGTGGCACAAACAGGAACTCGGAGAAGGGCCGTTGCTACTTGTTTTGGAGTGGCACACACTAGAACTCGGAGGAAGACCGTTGCTATTTGTTTTGGAGTGGCACAAACAAGAACTCAGAGGTGGACCGTTGCTACTTGTTTTAGAGTGGCACAAACAGGAACTCGGAGAAGGGCCGTTGCTACTTGGTTTGGAGTGGCACATACTAGAACTCGGAGGAAGACCGTTCCTATTTGTTTTGGAGTGACATAAACAGGAACTCGGAGGTGGACCTTTGCCACTTGTTTTGGAATGGCACAAACAAGAAGTTAGAGAAGGACCATCGTTACTTGTATTGGAGTTGCACAAGAAACCATTCGGAGGGGGAGAACCGCTAGCGTTACATTCCGAATTATTACACAAAGTAGTGCGCTTTCGCAAACAAAATGATGATTTAACTTCTTCCAATATTGGAGGGTTGTACCCGCTAGAGATAGGAATACGATCACAATCAGATAACTGCGTTTGGTGTTCTCGTGAGCAACATGATGATCTAGCTTCTTCCATCACTGAAGGTGCTTGCAAACAGGTTGTATCGGAAGATATTAATTCAGTCCTCGTCATCAGGGGCGGAATATTATTTATTTCATCTAAGGGACATTCGCTTAAGGAGTGATATCCACATGTTTTATTATCGTTTGTCCAATCTAAGTTGTTGACGGACTGCCATTTAGGTGTTTCAATCATAGGATAAATGCACAGTCTAGAGTCTAGAGTGAGGCGGGAGACTAAAGGAGATACAGTTTCACTACTGGGAGATGCAGCTTTACTGGCACTGATGACTGACTTACGACTTTCCCGAGGCTTTCTGCGTCGGAATAACTTATTTACTGTCCACTCTGCATTCATAGACGCATCTAGATTCATAGCACTGGTTGGAATCATCTTATCGCCGGAAAATGAACTCGTTTCACCCTCTTTGACAAAAATTTCTGTCTTGCTACCAACTTTTAAATACTGTGCGAGGGCAAATATATTTCGTTTCGCATGGTTTTTATTATTTTTCTGCGAAGCTTGGTATTCATTATGTATAAATGTTCTTCTTGATTCATGGATGGAACGTTCACTGTTTTCATCGGTACAGCTAGTATCGCTAGAATTAATGCTGGAAGAGATAATTCGTGAGGTTTCTTTGGCAAAATGTAATTTATTGCTGGTCTTTGTAGTCGCTTCCAAGTGCAGTGTTTGATCATTCCTATGGTTATTTAACATTAGCTCTTTTTGCTGGATAAACTTTTCTTTATGATTAGCTTCTGTATTGCGAGCAGATTTCCACCGCATACTCAAATTACCTAGTTCATGGCTCCACCACAAATTTTAATGTTTCGTCTGCAGGTTTGTTTAAAATTTATACTGATATTAGCATAGAGTTACAATACGACAAGCCGTACGCTTCCTCCAAAGAGAATAAAACTACTACGCTTCCTCTGCAGTGAGTACCCATGGAAGTAGGAGAACGTATAATGTTGTGATTTTTGTTCGCTTTGTTGTTTACAGAATAGGCTACGTCCTAAGATTGAGCCTAAGATAAAGTAGCCGTGCCACTTCATGCTAAGAAATTCACTTCATCCAAAGATAATAAAACCCTACTGAAACAATAAGTACTTACCACAGAGCAGATGTACTAGGGACGTTATGGTGTAGGTATAGCATAGATATGTACAAGTTCCTATAGATAACCAAGGCGATGATGGTAAGGTTTAGAAGAATTAGGAATTTAGTATAGTAGATCAAGAGTAGATCTATACTAAATTCCCTCGGTCGGACGAAAGAAATCGTGAAAATTACCCTAGAGCCTAGTACAAGTTGTAGTGTTATTTTGTGTATACCATAATTCAGAAAACTATTTTTTATTGGATGCGATGCTGATAGATCTTAAAAAAAATTTAAGTTATAGGTAGGTATATACACAGAACATCTTAGAACATACATAGAATGCCAATCCCATATATTTTTACCCTACTACCAACGGAGCAGGTTTCGTCTTGGTAGTCTGGTAAATACAATAAACGGAGAGTTTTAATTACATTTTCGGTTTATTTTCAAAGCTAACCGATGACGAAGCAAATGATCGGCCGATAATCATATTACCTACTAAGAGACCACGATCCTAGGGATAGGAACAGCGTATATTTAATATTTTTGTTTAACATAGCGCACAATAATTATGAAGGTATGCCAAGTATTTTTGTTTAACATAGCGCACAATATTATGTACGCCAAAAGCGTTACCTCTTCTAAAAGCCTTTTCAGACCTTCGCTGTATTCGCCTAGAGCGCTAACGATATCCAAGCATCGTTACAATCTTACTGTCAATAGTTTTTTGGCCAATTACCACGGCCTCGGCAATTTTGAGCGGGATCCAAGTGAAATTTACCGCTGCACTACATACTCTGGGTACCGAAAAACATGTAAATCTTAACAGGCTTACACTTAAATTAAAATCCTTTATAGTAAATAAAAACTTAAACGAAAACTTACCAATATTTTATTTTTATACGTAGGTATGTAGGTACCTTATGAAAATTTACCTTATTAAACCTGTTAATCAAGCAAACAAGAACGTCAAGAACTTAGAATTTGGTACAAGAACAACAACAGATAAGCCCCAAACCTAAACTAAACAAACAAGGAAAGCAAATTACAACTGATGCCAGGAGTACTTTTACCAACCATTTACTATTCTTATTTACTTTTTTAAGGAAACAATTCTTCATTTTTCCCGCTTGTGCACAAACTGTGCCTTTGGGTTTAGAGAAATTAGTGTTTTTCATTTTCATCCAGTCTTCACACGCTGGAGGGAGCGTCCCGAGAGCTCTTGTGCATTTTTCATCTTCATCATCTGTTTCAGCTTGTCTTGATTTCTGTGTCTTATATGCCTGACAGTGTTTCGGATTTTTTGATTTACGATGACTACACTGGCAAGGTTTAGTTGTATTAGATTTCCTTTTTTTCTTTTTAAGGACACTGTCGGAAGGAATTATGATTTTTTTTTCATATGAATATTTGCCAGAACGTATTTTCTTTTTTGAAATTAGCTCTGATTTTTGTTTGAGAACGCAGTCACAAGGACTTTGTTTTGTAGATTTCTCCGTTCCCTTTGGCATTTTTATTTGACATTTGCATTTTATATTAGCTACTTTATTTTTATTACATTTGCAAATGGTGGAACTGAAATCATTAGAAGAATATTCTTGCTTTTTGCTTTTATTTCTAACTGCCTTACTTTTTCCTTTCTTGTGTGCATCAGGGATTGTTTTTGTTACTTTCATTATTTGTTGTGATTCACCAATTGAGTTTGACTCTTTCATCATTTGGGGTGATTCACGATATAATTTTGATTCTTTCACGATTGGTTGTGGTTCACGAATTGACTTAGATTTTTTCATTATCTGTGGTGATTCACGGTATGATTTTGATTCTTTCATAATTTGCTGTGCTTCACGAATTGACTTTGATTCTTTCATCATTTGTAGGGATTCGCGGAATGTTTTTGATTCTTTAATTACGGGTTGCGATTCATGAATTGATTTTGTGTCATTCATCACTGGTTCTGATTCACGAATTGAGTTTGTTTCCTTCATAATTTGTTTTGATTCACGAGTTGCTTTTGATTCTTCTTTCATTTGTTGTGATTCACGTATTGATTTTGACGATTTCATCATTTGTTTTGATTCTCGAACTAATTCTGTTTCTTTTATAGTTTCCTGTTGAGATTTTGATTCTTTCATCGTTTGCTGTGGTTCATTAACTGTTTTTGATTCTTTAATCACTTGTTCTCGGTTCATTGTAGATATTAATTTTGATTCTGTCATTTGAAGTGGGTCACTGAATGATGTTAATTCTTTGATAATTTTTTGTGATTCACGAAACAATTTTGGTTTTTCCATTATTTGTTCCTGGATTGATTTTAATGTTTCTATTACTTGCTGTGATTCATGACTTGATTCTGAACCGTCCGTTCCTTGTAGCGGTTTGTATATAGAGGTTGATTCTTTGATTATTTGTTGTGGTTTATGCATAGATCCTGAACTAACCTGATGTGGTTCTTGGATTGGTGTTGGAACTTCAGTCGTATGTTGGGGGCTGCTGGCTTCAGGTGTTCTATGCACAATCTGATCCAAACAGTCATTTCCACACTGACATGGATTTTGACAGCAGGATGAACATGTTATTTCACTTTCTTCATTCTTGTGTTGGTCAAAAGGATGGTTGCACTCACATGATGTCATATTGGAGCGGCAATCAATCGCAGGTGGTAAATCGCTACTGGTACAGTCACAGTCAGAATGCTTTAATGGTGTTTGGCGGTCTCTTGAAGTACTGGATAATCTAGTTGGTTCACAGGTTGTTTCATCCGTACTTTGGTAAGGATCACAACATAAGGGTTCAACTCTCGTTATCATCAGAGGCGGAATATCAGCTACTTCCGCGGGACTTTCGCTTAAAGAGTTGCTATATTGACTTGCACAGGTTTCAATATCACTTTTGCAGTATAAATTGTTTACAGACTGCCATTTAGATTCACTCAGAGCATAGGCGCAAATTCCAGTGTTAATATGTGAGACTATAGGGGATGCATAGACAGATACAGTTTCACTACTAGTAGACGAAGCAATACTCGCGGCAGGCACTGATTTACGGCTCTTCGGTGACCCTTTGCGTCGGAAGAACTTATTTATTGTTTTGAGACACCAGTCTGCATCTAAAGTCGCATCTATCATACAAGCACTGGGTCGGAACATTCTGTTTACAAAAGCTTCATCTTGATCAATATAATTAATTGTTACATTCTTATTATTTTTGTTCTGTGAAGCTTCGCACTCATTTTGCTTACGTATCTTCTTTCGGATTTCGTAAGAATATTCACTAGATTGGTCTATACTACTAGTTTCGCTAGTATTGATACTGGTAGAGCTAATTTTCGGGCTGTTATTGATAGAATGTAATTTCTTTTTAGGTTTCGCAGTCGCTCCTAAATGTAGTATTTGACTGTTCCTACGGTAATTGAACTTTAATTCTTTTTGCTGGAGAACCTTTTCCTTATTTAATAGCTCTTTTTCCTTTTCTCGAAGTGCGATTTCCTTATCTTGAAGATTTCTGAGGTTATTCTTGATGCCAGTTTCTGTACGGCTCTTTTTGCCAGATTTCCACCGCATATTTGTTCGTTTCTATGGCTTGTTATGAATCAGTTTCAAAACTATCTTAACGAATACCACGTCTTGAAGACTTTTTGAATTTTAATTGCTATTCTACAATAGCTCCTTATCTACGTGTTCCTAACTAAGATGCCGTAAACGAGAATATAAATGTTACATTATAAAAGTTAGAAAAGTACTTTAAATTGAACACTACAAAACTCTACATGCCCAACGTTTGCTTCTGATAGAAAATTAATTTTGAACGATATCTGACAGATGGCAAACAAACGTTCTAAGAAAAAGGCCTGTAGACTTTCAACAAGGTTCTTGGATAGGAGATTTGAGCATTTTTTATCTATGGGAGCTTCATTAAAATATACCTATGCTCTAAAATGGGTAGGGACGGAGGAATCCTTTTAATAAGAGAAACTTAAAAGAACAAATCATTGAGATATCAAACTAAAATAATAATATTATATGTCATATAATATTAGTACCTATAGGTCATGGTTAAAAAAATGGTACATCAAATGGTACGTACATTCATTTCTTCAGTAGGTACCTACACTCTGACCTTACTCGGACGGAGACAAAAAATCTTTACCTACATAGGTTAGGTATCTAGGTAAAGAAAGGAAAGGAGGCTTTGACTAGTCATTAACGAATAAAAATAATTCATTTCCCAGGATTAAATTAGCATTGCGGATACGCAATGCTATTTAATTCAACCCACCTACATCTTGACATAGATAGATCGATAGAAAATTCTTTATTGCAATCTTAACAAATCAATTAAAAAAAAAATTAACAAGGGATGTGACAATTGGCGAACTTATGGCTCAAGAGCGTACCAACCGTGGATGGATAGGATCGTTGGATTTAACGAATAACCAAATGTTGGAAAAATCAGTCCGAAATACAAAAGTAAATGGTAACTTTATTGAAAGAGTTGGTTTTTACATAACAATAACATTGGTACACAAGTTTATTACATTCTAGTTGCGTTTTTCACAATAGAAACATCCACTACTATACAAAACACCATGTTGTATCCCTCTCGTCTGACGTCACTCCTTTTCGCGCGTATTTTCTTTCGCTTCCTCTTCTTGGCCGCAGGCGCTTGACGTTGACAAGTGACAGCTCAAACGCTTCACATTCACAGAAAGGCGTCTTCTTTTTTCCGTTGCTAACAGTTCGGGCATTCTGACTTTCAGGACTGTCCACAGTTCTGATCGCTCGGCCATTAGATAGATACTACATGTAGGTCCCCATGCATGTTTCGCTACAAAAAAAATATATTGTATGATTAAATTGATAACTAGAGAAGTCTTATCTTAGCGACTTATGCATCATTATCTTCCTCTTCTTCTCTTGAGCAGGCAATCAAAGATGTCACTATGAAAGGCAGCGTCTGCGTGAAGAGAAAAAAAAACGTTAGTAGAGTTTTAATCATTAAGTTAACAACTATTTATTGTATTTTAGGGTTTTGATGAACATTATTAATAACAGAAACGTGGAGAAAATTGCATCATTGTACCAACAAGAGCCAGGATATGTATCTAAATCACATTAAACTTAGATTTAGATAGGCAAAACCAACATTGCATTAGACATAAGTTATATATGAATGTACTAGTGATCTCTTTTCACTTCTTCCACTAGTGAACAAAAAATTTAAGTGAGGAGAAATCAGTAATATCTTATTTCTTTTTTGTTAAACTGTATGAAATTTGACTTGTCTAAGTGCTTATTTTGTAATCCTAAAGAAATATAGTTATTGAATCTGAACCTGAATCTAGGCTCTATATTTTAATTTTTTTTTTTTGAGCTATTTCTGTTAAAACAGTAAAATCTCATTGTGTCATAGATTTATTCAAAATGATCAAGTAACGAAATAATAAACCTTTACTTTTACCAACTTCACCACGATTTGAGTCCTCGTAATCGGGCAAACTCACAAACACTTGCAGTGGTTTCTGGTTTAACGTGTCTGAGTCCTCGTAATCGGGCAAACTCACAAACACTTGCAGTGGTTTCTGGTTTAACGTGTCTGAGTCCTCGTAATCGGGCAAACTCACAAACACTTGCAGTGGCTTCTGGTTTAACGTGTCTGAGTCCTCGTAATCGGGCAAACTCACAAACACTTGCAGTGGCTTCTGGTTTAACGTGTCTGAGTCCTCGAAATCGGGCAAACTCACAAACACTTGCAGTGGCTTCTGGTTTAACGTGTCTGAGTCCTCGTAATCGGGCAAACTCACAGACACTTACAGAGGGACCTTGTTTAATGTTTTGAATCCTCGTAATCGGCTAAACTCACAAACAGGTTTTTGAGTCTTCGTAATTGGGCAAACTCTTTATGAGTATTTGAGTCCTCATAATCGGGTAAACTCACAATACTAATAGTATTATTTATATCCACTTGATAATATTTTATTCCAAGAAACGTATGGGTTTTAGATTCTGCTTCATTTACAACTATTAAATGCTTCTGTTCTTTTTCGTCTGTTACAAAATGTGGGAATAGGATCTCTCCATAAGTATACATTATACCTATGTTTTTCTATTTTAAGTGGATATTAAACATGTTCAGTATTCACTATTATCTATTATATTTTAAGCAACTTAAAAACAATAACGAATGTTTTGATCGTAATGATCAATAACCTCATTAATTTATGACAGTGCGATCGTTAATGGTAATATGTATAATAGTGATTTACATTTTTATGAAAAACATTAGTAGAGTAATATAACTCTACTGTACTGGATACTCCAATATAATGTAACTTTGTGTCAATTTAAGAGTTCAGTCAAGTATTTGAGCTAATTGTTTATAAATACTAAACAGCTATAGCACATTTAGAGGAAGCTGTCATAATAGTCACATAGACACCCATTATAGAGTTAAGCAATTTGTGTTTAATAGTTTTATTTTATTTTATCATTTAAAGAAATTAGTTGTCTGATCGAAGAATCTTCATATTTAATAACTTGTTAACCATGTCGATAATGTTATATGACTGGTTATATTAATTTATCGGTGTACGAAGTACAAGGTGATATACATTATCAAGGAAGAATATAGTTTGTCTGAATTCTTATGTTACAGTTCTTACACATTACATTGTTAATGAGTGGCCAAATGCATAATGTGTATAAAGTATTGTTCAGAATCATAGTTGAAAATAGATTCTGATGTAACAATCATTATTTCTTAACACTTTAATATTATTTCCTTTTTAATGGCCAGGATGTACAGAGTACAATGTGTAAGGTCAGACCGATCTAGTTTTCCTAAAGTCTTGCCATACGTGATGTATGTTGTTCCATATTTAATATAAACTCATAAGTGTTTCTTATAAATTTCGACGTACAATACATGATAATTATTGTTCCGTATTAAACCTTCATTATTACATTAATCAAATTAATAAATCAGTTGCGATCTATCAACGTTAGAGTTATCAGTTACCATGCTTCCAAGGTACCTCTAACAATAGTGTAGTTCGGTGTTCATCCCAAAATGTTAATCAATTACTGTTTAATTCGACTATAGATGTCTCTGCAATAACAATAATCCATATTGCAGCACAGTTAACTTCATAAGTACACCGCTAACTTAACACAATGTACTCTTAAAGTACATTATTCATGTTTTCACTAGTTTGAAGGACCGACCACTGGTCGGTAAATAGACAGCAGATATTTTTTTCATGTCGCATTGATGTTTTTACTCCGTTTTATTTAAATCTCAAGTAGTTCGCAGTGATTAATTTTATACTTTTAATTTTAATAAACCCTTGTTTTTAATTTTACTTTGTTTGAGATCCACAAAACAATAATAATATAATATAATTATTATGTATAATTAATTATACATATTATCACATAATACACTAAATTCAAATGATTTTGACTATTTAATGTGTAATCAATATGAACGAAACATAGTTATGACGCGAGTTTCATAAATAAAATGGTGTAGCGCAGATTAGCTCTGTGCTCTAATAAAATTACTGTAAGAGGGATCGGTTTTCCATTTAATATATACTTATCATCTCATTTTGTTGTGTTCAAATTAGCAGATCAGTTGCGAAGCTTTGTTATTTATCATGTGTTCTCATTGTAACTTAGAAGGCATCATAACTTGTATTTATTTAACTTTTGAACTGCTGATGGGAGCCTATCACACATTGAGTTTAACAGGAGATTATTGCTGCAAGATTATTGCACATCAGTTAGTACTGATAATTTTCTGTGAGGACAATTCTTGTGTTTTAGTAATAGCACAAGAAATTTATATTAACTACGACGGGCATTGAGCAATGTGATGACATAGTCAAACCTCTAGTTCATACATAAATGAATATTATGCAAAATAAAATATTGTGCAAAACTATAAATCTTTTATTTTGTTTCGTTATTATAAAATTTCTTAATATGTAGTTTTAGTTTTTTTTCGTGTTACATTTCAACTACAAACTATTTTAACGACCTACTTTGTTTATAGACAATTTTAAATAGAAACTACCTTTTAGAATGTATTTATTTTTTAAAATCTATTGTTTGTTTACCGCTGTAGTATAAGATTAGGAAGTCTATAAACAGCTTACTGGTGTTCTCGAAATTAGGCCAACATTCAATAGAAAAGCTGTATTACTCCAGAATAGCAACCGTTGTCTACCAATTATTTGGTTAATATTGATCTCATTTTGGCATTATTATATGTTATATAATATAACAAGGTTGTTATAGGCTGGTGATGTGATGTTTATGATATCATTGACTTGAGAAATGCAGTATACATTAGATGATAATTTATACTTATCAGCGACGTTAGTTTGGGTTGCATGTTTTAATGTTGTATAAGGTTTGTTTGAAGTTATTTCAAAAATTATAACAATAGTACTCATAAAAAGGTCTTGGGTTAATCTTGATAGTAAGCCGTCCATACTCAGTAAACTTTTATACTGTACCTATGCAATAAGTACTTTTCCCATATTTCTCAATCTTTTTTTTTTTGGACTCTTTACTTTATAAATAACTTGCAGCTTAGCAAAGGTTTTTTTGAAACATTTCAGAAAATATATATTATTGGAAATTGAATTTGTTTTTTATTTTCTTTTTTTTTTAGCTTACATACATTTGTAGCCTTCCTTTTTCATCGGGGTAACTAGAAGGAGTAAATTATAAAGAAAGTTTACGATATTTTCGGAATTTAAAGCGAATTCGCATATCATAGCTGTCTAGTTAGCGTTACTATAGTTTATTTTTAGTAAAATTATGGTTATTTTGTGACACAAATAGAATAGTTAGACATAATGGTATCGTGGAGTTTTATTTTACTGTGGATATTAATGTCCTCTATAAAATTATAGCATTCCTCATGATGTTATTCACGTTCCATTATTGGAGTTTTCATACTTAACTTGGTTTTTGAAATAAATCTATCGCCTATGTTTCTCATAGATTGTAATAATAAAATAGGTAGGATTCTAATGTTGAAATAACTTTTCAAATCGGTTTAGTAATTTCGGAACCTATTCAATCCAAATAAAACTCTTTCCTGTTTAAATATTACGACCACAAAACTAAATATTATGCAGTGTTTAATTATAGCAGTTTTTGTGTACTTATATTGTTTATATTCATATTATTTATACATTAGCAAATATTTTTTTATGTGATAGTGATACTTTTGTGTGAGATATTTTCAATTGCTCTTAGAACCGCTTCATACAGTGTATAAGTATAGTATTTTTATTATTGTTGGATATTTAGGTATAAGATTATCTTTTTTTTTTTTAGTTAAAGTTTAGAGTAGAGTATAATTACTACATGCCTATTTAATATTTGTATTATTTGACGAAACACAAGAAAGTTAATAAAATGTAACTATTCTATTTTCATTAAAATAAATATTTTGTTTTTTTTTTTTTACATGTTGAGCTGACTTAAGCTACTTTAAATTTTTGTAGATAAACAAAATATTGCATGTCCATAGCGAATAAATTTTAAAGTTTGGTCATAATTTAGTACCATCATGTGCAATATATACATAGATAACCAAGCAATATTATATACTTTTACTTTACTCATGTGCTTATTAAGTATATTAACCAAGTTTAAGCAATTTAAACTATTATTACGTTTGCCAATCTAAATTTGTAAACATGAAGTGTGGATCAGTTACTTAGACTCATACATTTTGCTTCAAAATTTTCTTATTTCTACCTTTTTGGTCTTGTATTAATATCTTATTTAAATGCTAGCTTTTATTTTGTATTTAATAAAATTATCATGTCAGTACCTCACTTTTACTAATGAAACAAACTAGTGTATAACTAAGTTGTCATACTAAGTTATTGATTTCGTTTATATCTTCAAAATTATTATAGTATGAATCCTTTTAGTGAAATACAAATACAGTACAATACAAAAATGATTAATAGTATACCAGAAAAGGAACATAAAACAAGACATTACATGAGAAAAGTACCATGGGCGGCCTTATTGCTTAGAAGCGATCTCTTACAGGCAACCTCTGGGTGATTAAAAATATTTTCATTAAAAAAAACGGGGCTGTACCACAGATAATTTAAAATATACATATATTATTAACCGTTCTATTTTATTTTGTTTCTTTTCTTTTATATTTGTAAAGAGCTGCGGAGTTCATTCGCATTTAAATGAATACAATATACTCGTACATAATCCAACATCGTACTTATTGACAGCTCATTATGTACGTATTACCTTGCTTAGCAAAAAAAAATGATAAATGCATATTTCCGTAAACAGACCGTGTTGTCAATATGGCGGTATCTCTGCTCTTTCTTAATCCTTTCTCTGCTTAGCTTGGGGCTAGATGATGCTGTGTGGATTGTCCAACAATATTTATTTATTTATTTCTTGGGAATTCCGACTAACATAACGTAGTTGTGAATGAAAGGAATAAAGTATGCACTACTGAACTAGTGAACGAATGAAATGATATTTCAAACAATTCTCTTTATTTTTGTTGAATAAGATTTACTAGTACAGTTGTACTATGAACATGAAAACTATAAAGTATCCAAACATTATGAATATTCTTTATTATTATCATTGTGTGGATAGGACAGCATTATATATTTATTTATGATAACATTAATAGTCTGATATTTATGTGCACAAAAGGGGTTAAAATTATAGTTTCAGTATGTGATATAGAGTACCTATGTAAAAGATACCTTTTCTTTTTATCATAGATAAAACAAGAGATATAAAGAGGTATTTGTAAAAGTCTTTTTTTTTGGATAAACAAAAATATTAATCACCAAAGGTCCTGCTCCGGTACTTCAAGGAGTTGGACTGGTTGGGTTAGGTTTGTTAACGCATGGTGATAATGCACAAATACTCCCATGCGAGATGTCAGAGAAGATCTCAATTCCCTTAGAATTAGAATTATTAGAGGTAATATGGATTATTAATTATTGATATGGATCAGTTGAGCTACCTGTAGTTTGTTCGCAACAGTCTGCAGTTAGCTCAATTGTTTCAATTGTAAATACTAGTTTTTTTTTATTTAGTTAGATCATTGTAACTTATTTGAATTAGAATTAAACAAAATTAATTTTAAGTAGGTACTTTTGTAATGCCCATAAATTCAGTTTTTGGAATAAAGTAGGTAGGTGTTTCTACAATATAATTATACCCCTCTGGTGTTTGCGATGCTATCATGAATGCAAATAAAAATATAGACAGAAATCATTTAGCTTTTATATCTCTAACTAATGTTTTTGTCATTTTTTTTTTAATGTTTGTTGACTAGGAACACAGTAAACACAGTAAAGATGGTAATTCCTTTCAAGTTAGCATCAACCGTGGGGCTACATAATAATGTATGTGAAGTTTAAATTGTAATTCGTTGATTTTTGAAAGCACAAGTTCCTTTATGTAGGTATAATTTCATAGTTTTGTAATTCATGATCTTTGAAATAACTTAAAACTTATTTTGATATTCATCGTTCAACCACAGTTCTTTTCATTTAACATATTCAAATTAAGAAGAATCACTCTGCTTGTTCGGCTTACAGTTGATGATTTTCTCAAAATAAAAACTATTTTTATTAACACAACATAATTTGATCTTGCAATTTCTGCTCAGAGTGGCAGAATAGCTAAAAAAATGCTTGTAAATATTTTGAGAATAAGGTTGGGATAAAATTTTGAGAGAATAATGTAGGTAATAGATATATTATCCAAGCCTTTTCTTAAACTTTTATCATAACTAAAAAAAACAACTTAAACTTGTTATCGTTACCTGATCTTATCAGTAGTATGATAAATATCAATAAGTACACATCCTAGAAATAGGTTTATAGAAAATATTGGTAAGTAAGCGGATTAATTTTAAGTTTCAATGTTGTGTCTTCTTAGGAATATTATAGGGGACAAGAGATAAGGTATAGCATGAGTAGTTACAGATTACTTGTCTGGCATTTCATCCTGCTATCTGCTATTAGGTTGTGACATGAAAAGGCACCTTTTCTTGATAGGTATGTTCACACTCAACATAACTCTAGGTTATGTGTAGGTATATATGTGTTCTGAGATTTTTCTATAATTTGGTATGCAATCAGTACATAGTAGGTAGGTACCTACTTGCATTAAATGTAAATATGTGTTACTTATCAAGGAAATCGACAAAATTGACCGCAGGTTATTTTTATACGGAAGTGCGATGTGGTATTTCACTACTATTTCTAAATGAACAGTTACCGACCAGGTTGTAGGTAACTAGGTAGGTACACTTTGAGGGAGAATCCTTGATCAACAGGTACCTATCATAATAAAATATGAATACAATACATTACCGAATCTTCACTTGGCGTGGATCTTTCAACTTCTGATTTGTTGGAAAAATCAGTCCGAAATACAAAAGTAAATGGTAACTTTATTGAAAGAGTTGGTTTTTACATAACAATAACATTGGTACACAAGTTTATTACATTCTAGTTGCGTTTTTCACAATAGAAACATCCACTACTATACAAAACACCATGTTGTATCCCTCTCGTCTGACGTCACTCCTTTTCGCGCGTATTTTCTTTCGCTTCCTCTTCTTGGCCGCAGGCGCTTGACGTTGACAAGTGACAGCTCAAACGCTTCACATTCACAGAAAGGCGTCTTCTTTTTTCCGTTGCTAACACAAAGTAAAACTAGTATTTTCAATTGGAACTATTGAGCTATCTACCCTACATTATTGATGGAAATAAAAAAGAAATAATTAAATTTTATTCACAAGTAAACAACATTTGAAGTTATTTATGTTATGTACCTATAGAGATTACGACTGAATGTATCGATTTATTTATTAATAAATTTTAGTACATTATGTTTTTAATAAGAATAATATAATTTTTAACTGCATGCTAATAATAAGTACCTAGCTTAATCAAATATACAAACAAACAAATACGTTCGCAAGAGTACATTTTGTAGAACTTGAGCTAAATATAGATCATCTGTGTTGTACATGTGTCATTCATGTAGTTACAACAAAAAATAACTTATTTCAATAGTTTCAATCTCAAAGTCCCTAAATGATTAGGGACTTTGAGATTGAAACCATTCAAATAAGTTATTGGTTAAAGAGGCGGTAAAATTCAGTAGGTAAATAATTGCAAAAACTACTCACTCAGGAGAAAATTAGGTCAATAGATACCCCATTCATCATAAGGTGTATTGAATGGGTATCTAATATAATAAGCCTAGCTACTTTACTTTTGATAGACTCCATCAAATTCCCATAGATTGAGAAATATTTGGGAAAATTCTCAATAACTACCCTGTGATCAAACTCTATGAAATAGGAGATTAATTGCCCAAACATTGTGTGACGTCACAATTCGACAACACACAACTTATCTATACTAATATTATAAAGAGGAGAGATTTGATTGTTTGTTTAAATTGAATAGGCTCCGAACCTACTCAAACGATTTGAAAAACAATTTCACCATTAGAATCCTGCATTATTCCTGATGAACATTAGCCTAGGTATAGAATAATATTATAATAGGCACTAGCTGTACCCGCGACTTCGTCCGCGATTGCCATACATTTGTTTCCATTACAGTTTTTCTACTATTAAATAACAACAAAACTTCAATGTGCTGTATTTGTCTTGTTACACTTTTAATGTATTTACAATATATTTAGGTAAATAGAAAATTTTTATAAAAGAACTGTATGGATAGGATAGGAATAAAAATCTAAATCAAATATTGATCTACGTGGGACAGTACCTATACTGTGCCGCAGTTATCTTCATCAACATTCTGTACATGACTTATAATATAATGGAAGAAATGTAAAAACAATTTAATGTTTTTAAATGCTGTTATAATTTGAAAATATAACTTATTGAAAAAACATACCTACCATAGTACTCGTGATTTTTAGGATACAGTCATACTTGATTTGTTTGGAAATTACGCTTGATTTTTATATATTATCGCAAAGTAGTAATAAACAAATAAAAAAATAGTTATTTTAAATAAAATTTTACAAAACATTTAATAATTCAAACCAACTTAACAACACAAATAACAAACAATAAAATAGAAAAAGCAATCAATGACAGAAAGATTACATAAAGCATTTGATGACCGGGTGGACTACTGGACAGTATAGTTTAGAATTTGGACACGTCAGATGAGTAGCTTGCCGTGTGGTGACGGCATAGAATTTCACCACCCCAACTCTTCCCGTGGGTGTCGTAAGAGGCGACTAAGGGAAACACACCGGGTGGTGGGCAGCAGCGCCCTCTGCAGAACAACGATCCCCAACCCGCATGCCCAGCGTGGGGATTATGGGCAATAACCCTCAAATGATGAATAATGCCATCTATGGCACTCATTTGGGGAGGCCTAGAGGTCCAGCAGTGGACTATTATAGGCTGATGATGAAGATGAGTAGCTCGCCCACAGGCACCGCGCGACATCACTGCAGCCGCCGCCGCCGTCTCCTCTCCTGTCTTGCTGGGGAGCGAAAGATGTTATAAAGCATAATTGGAAAATATGTACCTATTTTATATAGATAGTCTGCTCTCAGCTTTCTTTGCTTGACTTGGCTTTTTTAAGCCCCCATGAGCCTTCTTAACTTTAACTTTCAAAGCCGCAGACGTTTTCCTCCTGCCCCGGTGTAACGGGGCAGTTAATGAAGCAGGGCAGTAAATGCGTTATGGAAAATATAATTTTACTTGCTCTTATTTACGGTTTTGGTTTCGAGACGTTCGACTGGGGCATCTTTTCTACTGAACTAATCACATCAATATGCCTCTGGTATCGTCACATAATCACACGATACGTTTGAGTACTCTTCCAGCAGCGGAAATCTAAAGATAAAGATGGAGAGCTGCGTCTCAAAAGTCGGTGCGGTGAGAGCAGCGCACGCAATATCTAAGTATTTTTGATCTAAAGGTTCTACTTGAAAATAGATCATAGATTAAGAACTTACTTGTAGAACACCCAAAAATCTAAATCAATATTTCCTTTAGACCTTACAGGACTTTTGGACACATCACCCAGTGTCAGTGTCCATACATATTTTACTGCAAAAAATAAAAACATGATTAGTTTCTTTTTCGTGGTTCCGTTCAAATAGAGACAGGACAGAATGAGGTTTCCTTCGATGAAAGAAACTACAAATGACCAGGGACTCGCGTCAAGTGTCTAATTTTAAACCATCATAATATAAAGCTGAGTTTTTTAGATCTACTAAGGGAGAAGCTTGGAACCCCGTGGAACCGTGAGAGTTATCGAAAAGTAAGGAGTTATGTGCTAAATGTTCGACGACTTATGCTTAAAACTGTTGGTACCTACACCTTGCATATATCTCTCAGTGCACAATTGCACTTGTTTCTTTGATCTAAGGATTTTAAGTAACATTTGAACATGTTTATGAAGATTGAATGGATCATACTTACATTTTACTTCGCCTGAAAAGTTAATAGGTAGTACCTAAGTAATAAGTTCTACCTATTAGGTACCTATTCAGGTGAAGTAGGGTGCAAAATTAAAGAAAAAAAATACATCATAGAGCGGTACTTACCTGTAGGATAATATGCACAACACATATTCAACCATTATGCCCTTCCGTAACGTTCTTGGGAGAATATTTTACAATTTATAATTCACTTCACTTCTTCGATATGGCAATATGTGTCTGGTTTGCCACTTTTCTGCCAGTGTCCAGTTCATGGAAATGTCTTAGTCATGGAATGGAGGCAATTTACAATAATAATATGAGCGGTAATTTTTGAAAAACACCAATATGATTTTTACCACGCAAACAATAACTATTAAATTGAGAATGAAGAAAATAATAATAACTAAATAAAATTAAATTGCTACTAAGGTGACTACGTAACTAGATAAAGCAGATATTTACAATTTTATCTTATTTACATCAATAAAAATTATTTATCAGAAGTTATTCTGCCAGTTTTTATATCTTCATTGATCAAAAAACAGAAAATAGATTGTCACTTTGACTCGTTGTCGTGGAGAAAAAGGCAAAATGTCACGCCATCGAGAAAAAAATCCTGTCTTTTAACTCTTTGGACTCCTAGTCGAAGCGCAAGTGTGAAGGTCAGGATTTAGTCTAACCGGACCCTCGGTAAAATAAAACCTATATAAAACATAAAATACAATAATATGTATGGTTAAATGTATGTCCGTACTCGTAGCATGAACTCAAATCGTGTCAAGCTTCATTCGAATACGTACCGCTTAGTTTCGGTGTGATGCGCGGTCAAGAAAGTTTACTTTTGCTCTCCCACGGGAACCTTACTGAGTTCCAGGATAAAATAATATTATATGTCCTCCCCATAGTATGGACTCAGATTGTGCCAAGTTTCAATCGAATGCATTCAGTAGTTTCGGCATGATGCTAGGTTAAAGAATTTTGCTTTCATCCCCTCTCCCAGGGGAACCTTACTGAATTTCAGGATAAAATGTATCCTATGTTCTTCCTTGTAGAATGACCTCAAATCAAGCCAAGTTTGATTCGAATGCATCCAGCAGTTTCGGCGTAATGCAAGTATAAATAATTTTCCTTTCATCCCCTCTCCCAGGGGAACCTCACTGAATTCCAGGATAAAAAGTATCCTATGTCCTTCCTCGTAGTATGAACTCAAATCGCACCAAGTTTCATTCGAATACATCAAGCAGTTTCGGCGTGATGCGCGTTTAAGAAACAGACAGACAGACAGACAGGCAGACATGAATGAAAAAAATACAGTTTTGTCTTCAGTATCGATAAAAGACTGCTCTCCAATAAAAATTTTCAAAATATCTTCAATGTACGGAATGTACAGAATTGGTCCTGTTACAGTTTTATTATAAGTTTAACTTTTTTATTTATGAACCGATTTACTTGAAACAAACACTAAATGTTAGTTGAAGCTTACCATAACATATTTTTGAAAACCCCACCTAAATCGGATAAGCCGTTTCTGAGATTAGCGCGCACAAACGCACAGACAAACAGATAAACAGACAAACAGATAAACAGACAAACAGATAAACAGACAAACAGACAAACAGACAAAAATTCTAAAAATCATTGTTTTGGGTCCTATTAGCGTTAATAGAGGTCCCTATACTATTTTTTCTAAAATATCTTCCATGTACAGACAGAATTCCGTTAGATTTTTATTATTATGTATAGATAACACGACTAGTTTTTAAAACTATTTGAAAAATGTCACTATTAGAAATCTAAATTTTCCCTAATCAACAGCTATACAATATTTTCAAAATGTTAGGGATCAGCAAAAAAATTTCAAATTTTGTTAAATACTCGTGCGAATCCGGGGCGGGCCGCTAGTAGTCAATAAAGAGCCAGGACATCTTTCCTTTCGCATGCTTAACCTCTGGCCGGAGAGTTTAACTCCACACGTGAGGTCAGCAATCCGCGGTCGGCTCGGTATCGCCAGAAAACCGGCAGACATCGACGCACGCGCACGCCTCGCGCAGAGCTCGTGAATTTAACATCCAAGTGACGTGCAAAGTGTTACACCCCAGGAGCCGAATCCTTAGTCCCAGGTATTTTTAGTCGCGAAACAAGCCTGACTGGTTCCTAAGCATCGCGAAAGTTCTCTGGCATTTTAATTTAACGCCTGGTGTTTTAATTATTCTGAAAGGACCCTTAAATCTGTGTTGTTTTGTCTCCTCTTTATCTCAAAAGGCGAGACGTTTCTTTTACTTCATTACTAAAAGGTATAGTTTAGCTAGGTATTTTCCCAAAATTTTGAGATGAAGAAAATGCCACTGTTTTGCTTGATGGAGTTTAAATTTTCAGTGGGCTATAAAATCTATTTGTAGCCATACCTTGCGTGTTTACATTTAACTGTTTAAAAATAGACAAGACGCCTCGTGCTGTACACAAACAAACATTAACAAAGACCTTTTTATCACTGCTAGGTATTGTATTGTCCAGTTATCATCTTCTACGTGTGACCGAGATGATAACGCAGTGAGGTTGCATTCAACCGTCGTCAATATGTTGGTATGTCAACATACTATTAAATATCGTACAGTGGCTGAGTGTGAATATGAAAATAAACATCAAATATTTGGGTACTGAGCGAGATTTCCTATAAAAATATTTTAAAGGGACAACCCTCAACACTTCTGATGACTAATATAGTAGGTAGGTAATATATTGTGTGCCTAAACGAATTTTGAATGTTTTTAAACTTACGCGATCTGAACACATAATGATTAGTAATTAACGGGTATTTATCGCGTTTTTTTTTCTCGACGTTTCAACAGGTTTGCACTCTGTCGTGGTCACGATATGACACATCGTGACCACGACAGTGCAAAAAAAAGCGATAAATACCCGTTAATTACTAATCATTAAACGAATTTTATTTCATTTATACAAACAAACTGATTTTTCTTAATCGTTTGCATAATTTAGGTAATAAAGACAATGCTTGATATGTATTTGTGTATATTTCTATGTCGTACTTATGTATTATGTATTACGTATTTATGTAGTAATTTAATTTGTAATCCTTCCCCTCCTCTTTTAAACTTTAGTCGCCTGGAAGAAAACGTTCTAAAGTTTTTTTTTTACCATTTACCGAACCGTTTTATTAATAATTAATATATGTTTTCGGAATAAAGCGTTATCTCTTTGATATTAAGACAATAAGAAAAGTCTCTCCGTCTATAGGAGAGTAGGTAGGTAGATGAGAATATACGAAACGAAAAATAAAATAAATAAAATAATAAATATAATTTTTGAGAGGATTCATAAACCTAATAGATTTTAGCCGTTTTGTGAGTTCTCCTTTGCTTTATTTTTTTCCCTTTTTCAGATCTTTTGTAATGAAATGGCGCAGTACCACATCGTTTTAGTCCTCGCAGCGCTGGGTAAGTAGTACTTTTTATTCTTCTAAGACTAAGTTAGGTAGGTACCTACCTACTTATAACATTATTCAATTGCAAAACGCAGGGCAACCAACTCCATGGGAAACTTTCGCAAGGTCTTTGCCTTCTGCATAGAACCTAAACTGTCTTAGGTGATACAAGACTTGAGTTGTATCTTTGCCGGATACTGTGTCCCAATAAATTTTGTCCGAATCGACAGCAAGTCGAATTAACAACTTGCCCTTTTTGAATAGGCTCGTAATTTTAAATATTATTTCTTGCGCATGCAATCTAACTTTCATTAAAAAACATATTAGAAAACGGAATATAACAGAATCAAATTAAAATAGAGTAATGAGAACGAAACGAAACGGCGTCAGAACACGTAAAATTACCATAGAACACGGTAACATATCAAAAATGTTAAACCGTTTGACCCTATTTATAGATTCAAGAAAGATTCCCAACAAATTAGCATTGGTACTTCCTATATCGATGTAGTAATTTAAGATGTTCAGCAACTCCCACGCAGGCGACCCCCTGCTTAGCGATCAATGAAACAAAGCCCCGACTCCGTTGCAGCAAATAGGATAATATTCGGACGAATTGCAACTCCTGGTAGACAACAACAACATCAGCCTATATTAGTCCGCTGCTGGACATAGGCCTCCCCTTTATGAGCGCCAGAGCTGGCATTATATATCATTTGGGGGTTATTGCCCATAATCCCCACGCTGGACATGCGGGTTGGTGATCGCAGTTCGGTGGAGTTGTTCTGCAGAGGGCGCTGCTGCCCGACCCCGGTGTGTTTCCCTTAGTCGCCTCTTACGACTCCCCCGAGAAGAGCCGGGGTGGTGAAACTCTTACCCGGCACCACACGGCAGACATCACGTCATCACTCCGGTAGATGTATTTTAGACTTCGTCTAAAATACAGTAGGTTCGTTTAAGCAGATTTAAAATCGTAGCTTCGGGGTACGGTCGAGATTTCTACGCCCACTCGTATAGATAGCTGGTGGTTAGAACAATCACAGCTCCGCTACTGTGTAGGAAGCTGAAATTGATTTTATTGCGTGAAAATTCTATAACAAAGATAGAACAGGTCTATGACCTCAAATTTAAACAACATTACTACACCAACAAACAAACGGTTTTGTGGGTATTGCAAGTCGTTTTCTATGTATAATCAAAAATATCTGTCTATGTAGGTACTCTACTATTATTATTGTGTTTATCTAGTACCCATAACACAAGCTCTGCTTAGCTTTGGGCTAGATAATGCTGTGTGAATATACAGCATAATTTATTTATTTATTATACACCTAAACACTGTGAGCGTTTCTTTCTGAATAAATAATAACAATAAAAATAAGACACAATTGGTGGAGCTTGAATGGTAGAGCTCCTCTTAAACTTGTTCAGTTAAGCGCAGGTTTGTTAAAGAGATTGTTTATCTACAAATTAAGTGCTTTTTTATGCACTTCTTTGTTGAGAAAGAACGAAATAAATCGTGGTAAGTAATTATTTTATGTTATTTAATATTTATCCTTATAAAACAAAAGGTCAACACAAACGCGTCCTTTGCATAGAATGCAAACGACATGACATATGTTGTACTGTAGGTACAGTCTGCAAAATAATGGGAAACAGATGCATTTGCGGGCTGAACAATAAATCATGGAATTCAGTTATATGATTCAGCGAGAAGCTTGTGAATTATAAAATTTATAAATTCGTCAAGGGCGTGTAGGAACTTGCACAGAGAAAGGTTCTTTAACATTTTGGCAAGTACCTACATGTTTTTAATAATAAAAAAATTCAAACCAATATTTTGAAGGATTTTGGAGCGTTTGCTAAAATTTTCATATCTCTGCGTTCGTTTTCTTTTTTTTTTAGCATAGACAAAATAGGTTCAAAGTTAACCCGCTAGCATCATAATTAATTGTTTATAGATTTGAAGAAAAATTCGTCAACTACGATAGTTTTTATAGTACCTAAAACATATAAAAATATTAAAATCCTGATTCAAATATTAAAAACTTAAAACTACACACAGCAAAATTAATGAAAACGAATCTTTAGTATCAGCAATAAATTCAAATAAAATGGCCGAGAAAATTTTAAATACTAGGTACGTTACAAAATAAATTACCCGTGGCTGAAAAGATTTAAAGGCACTTAAACCTTTAAACGAGTCACTATGAACCCTAAAAACGAGTCCTGTCCAAGTCCGGGGCAGAGTCCGAGCAGATTTTCATTCATCTGTTATATTATTTTAAAAACCTTTACAAAGAAAATAACTAAATCAGAACTAGTATTTGCAATTGCAATAATTGAGCTAACTTCAGACAAAGTGCAGGTAGCTCGACTGATCCATATTATACATAATATGGATCAGTCGAGCTAATATACCATTACCGTACACGGTAATGGTATATTAAATACCAGTCGGAAGTGCTTTAGAAATAATTTACCAAAATAGTAATATTGATATAGTTATCAACATCATTCCTAACTGCACCTCTTAAGCTAGAAACAGTAGGTACCTCAAATAACAAGTTGAGGTAAGAATTAGATTGCATTGCAAGTAATGTATTACATTATATTATTATAATATCCAGCATTGGATTGGACTAGCATAGGCTGATGATGATGATGATGAATCCTTATTATGGACTCAAAGCACATAGATACAGCCATTACGGGCTGCTACTAAACTAATACCTATATATAATGCTAAAACAAATACCTACTTACACTATACTATACATATTTGTCAATCAATCAAATTAGTATTTAGTGACAGAGTAAGTAATCAGTAAGTTTCTTTTTATTTATTTACTGACTTGATTGATATTTATGTATTTACTTGACTTATTATATTACAGTTATTACCTACTAAGAAAACTTACGATAAACTAGCAATCCGTCCCAGCTTCCCACGGATATTTAACAGAATTTCAAAAGTTTTTACACACGCTTGCACGTTGGGTTACATAATTTAAGTTATCATACGGATCCCTGACTTTAAAAAAAAAATATTTTATATAGCCTATGTTTATCATTCTAATGGTGAAAGAATCATCCAAATCGTTCCAGTAGTTTCGGACCTTATATAATTGAAACAAACAAGCAATCAAATATTTCCTCTTTATAATATTAGTACCTATAGATATACCACAAAGGTTTGTAAGGGAGTTATTAGCGAGTCAGCTGAGTAACTCTAAAAGGTATAACTAAACATAAAAGCCTAATTTCTAAGTGTTACTGTGATTAATGGGTACCTACTAAAAGAGGTATAAACTTGGGAAAAATTCATCGTTATTAAGAACCTACTTAGTTAGGGCACAGATAACATGTTAGGGTAAAGTGCTTATTTACCAGTGGAAACTTTTTGAAAGTGTATGTAGCTTTCATGTATTTAGATAATAATTTTTGTGTAATTTTCTGGCTGTTAAGTTATCCCAAATTTCAAAAATAAATAAATCTACGATTATAGTTATTCTGTGCTAGGGGTAATCAGTCAGAAAACTCCCATACTGAGGGAGGGCCGCGGTTTCGAGTCCCGCCGAAATCGAAAACTTTTGTGATATTATTTAATTTCCTAGAAATCAATCTATGTTTTACTCCTTGACATTATCATAAAATGTCATCTCATATGACAAATATTAAGCGAATATGAATCACTATAAGTGCCCTTTTAGTTTCCATGATAAAAACGAATTAAGCGTAAATACGATCGACGATCTTCCTATCGGAATATCCCATTCTATTAAAACATCAGTCAGTCCCAAACGACATTATAATAACCTGATATTATCATCATTATCACCTTTTCTCAGAACATCTTACGTAGATGATTCATTTTACTCACAATTCGATACCTTACAAAAACTAAACACCAATGACTTATAAGGAAGTAAATCTTGGCATAGTATAGTAAATAGTATTTTACATAATGATTCACGGTGTTTTGGCCGTGAATAGAACTGGCTTGTTTCGTTTACCTCACTGCGACCTTTGTGTCGCCTGTCTCGGAGAGTTGGCACCTTTTTGTAGTGAAATAGAATGTTCATTTGAATTAGGTAGGTTAGTAGAAAATATTTTATTACATTACACTAACTTCCGCTACTTAGATTTCTTATACAAAATAATAAAATGATTTTTACTTACAAGAGTTGGTCAGCACCAATTATTTTTTAATTTAATTATGTTATGCCGCCTCTCACGCTTCACTAAATTGTTTTTTGCTAACTTGTTTATCTCCAAAAAAGAAGTGTTGTTTCAAACGAAACTTCTTCTTTATAAGGTACCTCTATTACCTTCTACTACGCTTTATTTAGTTAACAGTTAATAACTATGACAAATAAGAACGTTAATACTGGTAAATTTAAAGCGTTAATAAAGGTCACAGAACAAAATATTTTATATAATTTGTATTTTGTGGCATGTCCAACAGTCTTGTAAGGTCTGAAGGAAATAAAAAACTTTCATATTTATCACAAGCCCTCCATCTCATCCCATGCTTATGTTTAGACGCTACGAAACTGAATGCAAACACCGGATTCCAGTCAACTATTTTTAGAAACCAACCAACTCTTTTTGATTCTGGGCACACTGCCGGTGACCGATGCCGGCTTAGATATGTAGGAAATAGATATATTTATGTATATATACTAACTGTAATAATTATATTCTGTTAAGTACCTACTGTAATTTTATTCATTACTTCTTTTAACACATCAATCCTGTGAACTTCTACAAAAATAAATGATTTGATTTGGTTAACAACAAATTCTGTTAGATATCTTCCATAATGTAAGTAAAATAAACATTATGTTTAGATATAGTAAAAGTAGTACAGATCCAGATTTGGCCATCAAAGCCACCACCCGCTTTGATGGCCAAATCTGGAACTTTGAGTAAGAGAAACGTCGTGAAAGGAGATACGGCCTCGATAAATAAGAAAACAAATAGGTACTTACACTACATATGTATTTGTTCATTATCTGGCGAAGCGCATCTGCATTGCCATAGCGAGGCGATGCCAGTTTCTTTGGGACGCTTCCGACTGGTATTGGTATAGATCAGTTGAGCTACCTGTATATTGTTTACAACAGTCTTCAATTAGCTCAATCGTATACTACATAGTTCTAATTGGTTATTTAACTGTAACTTTCCTTGTTAGTACAGGTTTTACCCATTTTTATTACTACTGAACTTAGGTAGGTTTAGGTAGTAAGAATAATTCAGAAGTGCTAACAAGAAACTAAGTTTCTATACTAAGAATATATAAAACAGCATGAAGTACCGATTACTGATTAAACTCAAGATAAACGTGACCGAGTCAAAGATTGGCTAGACTTGGCTACATGCTTGGGGGAACTTAAAGCAGATATTGCCTTAAATGGCACAGGTCACCGGTTCAATGCAGAGGATCGAGTCTTTGGAATTGATTCGATAAAACATTTGAAACAAACTCTAACGGTTATTTATAAACTAATAAATGAGTAAATGCTGGACAAGGCACACAGCATATCAACCTTAGGGCCAAGCTAAGCAGAGCTTAATCTGTGGGTACCGATACTAATGTATTAGGGTGGCTGATATATCCCCTTCCACCAACATAAATTAAATTGTTAAGGGGGTTTCTAGATTTTTTGTCTAATAATCCCCTCCTGTAGAATAATCTGATTGTAAGGGGAATTCTAGCCAAAAAGTCTAGTCTAGTCAAGTAGATTTTTTAACTGATATACATAAAGTATTTAACGATAAACAATCTCACCAACTGGGTGAGAAATAAATGATAATAAAAAGTATTGTCGACATTAATTAGGAGGACAATGCACGATGTACGTAGGTATTCGTACTGTATTTGTCTTTAGTTGTAAGAACAAAAAATATTCTAATAATCTTTTCAGAGTTTTATGATTCACTGAAAAACGCAATATGCCTTCAAACATGAATTTAAACCTTACTTTAAATTAATTCCTTGAATGGCTGCTAATTAGACCTAGTCTTGCCTTCAAGGTTTCTGTCGCTATTGTGGTCCTGCCCATAAATTATCACTATGGCTTACGGAAATACTGACATTATGACTAGAGATTTATCATCATCATCTAAGTCTATATTATTTATGGCTTTATTTCACTTGCACTTAATCTGGTTGAATTATTATTATTGTTTATGAAAACAAAATATAACAATTATAATTCAAATACGTTTATATAGCTAATCAATCCGTCTCCGAATCCCTAAGTTTTTTAATTTAATTGTAAATAATATTGTTGAAGGATTGTTTAGCATATGTTTTAATAAAAAAATATTTAAACATAAGTTACATAGTAAATAGTATTTTAATGAAAAATTAATGTAAAATAATGCAAGTTGCCCAGTTGGCACCCTACGCTATCATATTGAAAAGACTCCCTTTCTTTACCTAAGAAACAAGATTAACATTTTATGATGCCATATATGTAACTCATTCTTTCAACACTCAGTACATATTCGCATTGTTTTAATCTAGTCAGTGACCGATAGCTTCTCACAGCCACCGGAAGGCCAGCTAAGTGGAAACTTCCGGGTTATCATCACAGTCTGTAGGCAACAGTATGGTAATAAGTAAGTTTTGCAACGATGCTCCCCTACTGCAATCAATGATTATTTATTGGTTCCGCATTAATAAAATAAAACCGGATCATGTCTATAAATGGTATCAAACGCCATACCTAGGTAATCCATGTATCCACCTTGAAGGTTTGTCTGTCCAGCCACTCTGGCCACGGTATTGTTTTTCTTACGGAAACTGAAGAATCTTGAGAAAATGCCTAACAAATTCTGTTCTTGTAGAGTTCGTAGATGTATTTTATGAGTCAAAGTAACAAATCTCCAACAAAATACGACGATGCTATTAACACTAATGCGTTTTGGTAATGGAGACTCCATTATTGGGTCTACCCGACGTCGTAAATTGGTTAAAGCCTCACGACAACTTATCTCTTTAGTGACCATTCGTCATACGGATATACCGAAATTCTAAATGGATTTGGAATATTTTTACGTAGTCTACCTACTTGAGTAACGTAGATTTCAATGGAATGCTTAAGGAACAGAATTATGAATAGTTTCAAGAATTTAAACGACAAAATATTCATAATACTCATGGATTTAAATATAAGTTTTCTGTGAAGATAACTTAATAAGAATACTCTGTATATTTACATGCCGTGTGGTGCCGGCATAGAATTTCACCACCCCAACTCTTTCCGTGGGTGTCTTAAGAGGCGACTAAGGGAAACACACCAGGGGCCCTCTGTATGCCCAGCGTGGGGATTATGGGCAATAACTCCCAAATGATAAATAATGCCGCCCATTAGATCAATAGGGGAGGCCTATGTCCAGCTGTGAACTATTATAGGCTGATGTTGTTGTTGCTGTTGTTGAATATTTACATAATATAGTATAAAACAATGTTGCTTCCCGCTGTCTGTCTGTTTGTTCCTATGTATGTTTAGATCTTTAAAAATACTAAAAATACTACTAATTAATAACGCAATTGTATGTGGTTTTTTTATATTTATATAGAGTGATTTAATAGTAACGCTTATATACCTATAACATGCATTAGTATCAGCAATGCACCCGTGCAAGCAGCGGGTCGCTAGCTAGGTATAGGTACCTAAATAACATAGGTACATATGAGAAACACTTTCATACTTCAATCTAAAACTTTGATTTCAATTGAATGAAATGTAGTCGCTTTCTCTCTGAGCTGAACCTACTCTATATAACCTAGACAAAATAGGTCTAGTACTATGAAGTCTGATTACTATTTAAATTTTTTGCAACCTCATTGAACAGTGATATTACCTCAATGTGATATTAACGCCTCGGGCCTTAAATGATCTACTGATACTTTCACTTTAACAAGGTACTATGTACAGTGCGCGTCACATAAAAGTACCCTATCTCAATGTATGTGGGACACAATAGTTGTTATGTGGTGGGCGGTTCGATGCTGAGTGGCTGGCGGTGTGATAAATTTTTGCATCTGAAAATTTGTGACAAGTTACAAGGGAATTAGAAGTAGTCGAAAATATTTTGTAGACAGGGGGACTTAATTCTGACGCGCACTGTACATCGCAGAGTATGTAAGCCACGAGAATAAGTGACTCATTGAATATTCGTTACTCATGATCTTGACTTCAATGGCAGTAGGTACAAGTACTACATATACTAAAATATTAACTCTTAACCCTGAGTAACTTTCAGAAAACCGGATTTTATCACCGTTAAGCACACATTAGGCTTTAGTCTGACCCACAAATCGAGGCGTTGTCGGCCCGGCCGGATTTTTGTTTGCATTTCGATAACTCCGCTGCAGGTTGAAGTTAAGTAATTCTATTGTAAATATTAACATGACTCGGATAACGGTTTCTTTCGAATGTAGGTAAGGTTCACACGTGTATTGTTATGATACAAATTAGGGATTTTAATATTAATTTTGCATTCTACAGCGATTAATCAAGATTAGTTTTTTATTGCGGCCAATAAAGCGATTAGGTTCGATTTTATTGCTTTTCTCTAATTGCTATTTATATTTCAGGCTTGGAAGTGGTTTATGGAGGCAACTTAGATTCGTTGAAAGCCGAAGAAAACGCGCTGCCAAATCTGGCGAAAGAGGTGGAAGACAACAGTCGGTATAAGATTCTTGAAGCTAATGCGACAGTCGTAAAATTACTGGTCGATGACAAAGATGGGGTGAGCAGGTAAGAGATTATGTTACGAGACTGTGTAACACACAAAATACGAAAAGAGAGAGGACTAAGGAAATATACCTACGCTCGACACCGTACAGAATTATATTGACTTAGCTTAGCTGTAGGTAAAGTCTACAGACTCGTTAGTTCTATCGTGGCCTAGGTTTTCTGTTACATAGCCTGGAAATTCAATAAGCACCGTTTTTGAATAGGAACTGAAAGCTCGATTAAATGAGGGTGTAATTTAAGCACCTTGTTATTTTGCAAATTGTCATGTTTGATAAAGGCATCAAGTAATCTCTAGGAAACGTTAAAAAGTTTTACGAGTTACTATTATGTAGCTTGTGAAACGACCGGAGAAATACTTTTTTTTCCATGCAGCACTGATTCTAATTATCAGAGGATGGGTGCAGAAATTACAGGCTTCCTTAGACTTAGAACAGGTCACGTATGGTTAATACCTACACTCATTTTATTGGTATAAAATAAGTATTACACGTAAAAATTAAAGACTTACCTAGTACTTACCATGTAGTTAGGTACGTTATATTGTTATAAATAATAACAAACCATCATACAATTTTAATTACCTACTTCATATCAAATAAATTAACCTATTTATATTAATCCAAATTCAATTTTATATCGCATAGCATTAAGATGGGACTTCAACATAAAATCTAATAATGATGGGTTTTCAGGTCAGAAGTGTTTGATATGCTGCATTCGAGAGACGACAATGAGGATCATATAGATCTGCCTACTTTTCCGGAAGATGCAGAAGACTCTAAGGCAGATGCTCCAGCTCTGCCCGACGCCCAGGCCGAATTCTTGCAAGGTAATGCGATCGCGGAATTAAACAGGCAAGGAACCAAAGTTACCGAAAAGGTCCGATCAAAAGAAATCTAGGAGTGGGCCGGTCATTCCTATCAAAGAACCGACAATCATTTTAGGGTCAGTAACATGTTCTTGAGCTTGAGTGCTTAGGATGTGTGTCCAAGTATGAGATGACCATCTGCGAAAAACTGCAGCAAGATGGTGTTGGATGTGGCAAACAGAAGACCATGGTGTTCATAAGGGGAGACCTTTCAACAGAGGACTTGCATAGGCTGCAGTTGTTAAAGATAGATATCTAGGATAAAAAAGTTGATGTTTATAATCCGCGTGAGAGCGTTGTGGGTGTTAACAGTTAAGCAAGTTTATGAGGTCAACGATCATGTCCATGTGTCCATCAAATATAAATCTCCCGTTGATTGACGTAATCTTACGCGCGATATCTCTGGTACGATTTATTAGCTGCGCTATCACCTATCACGATTTGGTTTGGTGCGTACAAAATTTGCATAGAGGAAGGGTATTACGGTATTAGTAAGCGCACCATTTTATAGTATTGGAAAGACTTCATAAGACCGTCTTATGAACGCTTGCTTAATTATCGATCAGTGCTTGACTTGCTTTTATTTCCTAAGCGTTACTCAAATATACCTAGACCGATGGCTGAGTTCGAGCTTTCTCAGCTTTACCTTTAATAAAGGCCATAGAGTCCGTCTGTGGGTTAGGTTGGATATGTTCAAAAGTCCTGTAAGGTCTAAAGGAAATAAAGCACTTTGATTTTTTTATTTTAATCGGGTACTAGAATGTTTGCTTATAAAATTTGGGAAATATAACGTGCTTTTTTGTAAGGGATTTACGGATAGGAAAACATCTGTCAGGTCAGCTGATCTAGAATAAAAGGTAGTCGGTGACAATAATAAACGTTGTATTACAGCACCAGACGACGTAGTCAGTAAGGACGCGACGAGACGATCTGGCCCACACGGCGAGCCGGTCGGAGCTGCGGCTGGCATCATGGTCGTCATCACCTGCACCATCGTATGCATCGCGTACACTGCGCTCATTGTGTGGAGGAGGATATACTTGTGAGTAGACATTCCATCAGCAGAAGACATAGGCACCAAGCAGCAGAGTTGTGACAACAGCAGACGAAGTAGTAAGGATCTGAATGTTTACAGCAGCCAGTCGCTGTCGCCGCCAGATTGTAGAATTGTTTGGAGTATTACAAAACGGCACATTTCAGATGTCTATGCCGATTTTTCAACGTTCAACAATATGGCTTAACTAAGTCATCTCGACGAATGATATAACAAAAAACATAGGGTTTCCCATCCCAACAAATCAGTGTTCGTTTTATAATCTGCCTTGCCATTTTGATATTTGACGACCTCTGTGGCGCGGTGGGCGAAGGTCCGCCTGCGACGCAGGAGGTTGCGGGTTCGATTCCCGCCTCGGGTCGCCTCGCCTATTTGTACGATCTACAGATATTTGTTCAGGGCGTTCTGGTCGTTTTCTATGTATTATAAAAATATATCTATTGTGTAATAATATTGTATTATGTATATCAGTCATCTAGTACCCATAACACAAGCTCTGCTTAGCTTGGGGCTAGATGATGCTGTGTGGATTGTCCGGTATTATTTATTTAATATTTATTTATTTATTTGCCACATACGCGACGACGACATAATTAGGTACTTTCTGATACCAGCAGAATGATAAATTACCCTGAATGGGTGTGACTACTATTCTATCTAATTTTAGTGATGCAATGGAATACCACTTTTTGTAGGATTCATTAAGTTTTGACAGAATCCTATACTTATTGCGTTGCATCGTTCCTGAGTTACTCAGCACAGCACTCAGATCAACTTGTTTCTAAAACTCCACTAAACCTCTTAGGTAGGTCATAGAAAAAATCAAATGTTTCACGGCTTTCGGTAAATCATGTCTAGTAATGTTCATACTTTTTTAATTAAAGACCATAAAAACCGCTGGTAATATTGTGTTTTTTCGTAAATATTAAATTATGATCTATAATTACATAAACTTCGTTATGAACACGTAGGATGGTAAATGGTAGGTGCAGCGCCCAATAAAGATTTGAGATAACGATATTAAAGTAGTGGTACGATACTAGCAGTTTCTGATCATACAAATATGATATCAAAAAAACATTCGGACAGTCTGTAGGCGTTCTATAGGGTTGTAAAACTGTATCATAAATAGTTTTATGTCATCATTCCAAGATTGAGAATTTTTGGACAAGTTACACTAACTTGATCAGCTCGCCCTACTATTTCATTGGTAATATAAAATAGATTACAATAGAAAGGCACGAAATCCGCTCGTAAATATGCAAACGTCTATCATAAAATCAAAGTCGAGAAACTACCAGTTGTAATCCAGCTCGAAGGACCATAAAATTTCTTAATGCGTTTAAAATATACATGAAGGGCTTTATTAAATCTATACTAATATTATAAAGAGGAAAGATTTGATTGTTTGTTTATTTGTATGTTTGTTTGTTTGTTTGTTTGTTTGTTTGTTTGTTTGTTTGTTTGTTTGTTTGAATTGAATAGGCTCCGAAACTACTGGACCAATTTGAAAAATTCTTCCACCATAAGAATCCTTAAATTTCCGTGATGAACATAGGCTATAAAATATTTTCAAAAAAGTTAGAGATCCGTATAAAAACTTCAATAATAAAACCATAGCGCTATACATCAACTTCTTTTTTTTTCTTTTTTTTGCGCTGCTCGCTTTTGCTGGTTTTGCTGTGACTCAACTTCAACTTCTTTTTTTATGGCACCGCTTTTGCTACGACGACTCCGCCAGTGTCAGTTATGGATTGTCATAGACATCACAATTCGTTACTGGGGTGCGAGAGGAAACTCAATGTCAAAAAATATAAAAACTTCAAGATTGGAACCATGCGACGTAGGCGATATAGCGGTGCGAGAGAAAAGTCTTTATATAAGTAAAGGAGGTAAAGGTACAATTTTAAAAAGGAAAGATTTTATTGATTGATGTTTGTGGTTTGAATCGAATAGGTTCTGAAACTACTAGACCTTTTTGGAATAAAATTCATCATTAGAATGATAATCATAGGCTATAGAATATTTTTAAAGTTAGTGATCCTTATGAAAACTTCAATAATAAAGTACCTCATCTAACGTGAAATTCTTTAAAATACCCGTGCGAAGCCGGGGCGGGCTGCTAGTGTTGTATAAGGCACGAGTCGGGAATAATAGTTATTTGTGGCTACCATTTTTGTGTAGCCCATTGTGTGGGTAACTTGATACCTACCTAGCGAACTAGCAGCGGCCTGGCTCCAAGCACAGTGGGTACTAAAGGGTACATGTACATAGTACATACGATGTAGTTTTACTTATGTGTATGATTTGTGCGCCGGGTGCGGGTTGCGTAGGAAGCCAACTGCCCGGAAACAAGTAGAGTTTAAATTCCCTTTCATTTAGAGATGTCCTTACAATGCTTTGTTTTACAGAAAAAGAAACGGCTTGAAACACGAATTGCTGCGAAATGAAGAGGTGATTGCCGAGACGAGAATAGAGGTGGGTATTCACCTATATTTAAAAACAATATTAGTATTTTCTGCACGTTTGTATATTATTCTAGAAGGAATCTAGGTAGATGTTTATTTTGTGTTCATTTTATTCAAAACCAGCCTCACAAAAATGATCACATGAATAATCACAAAAATGTATGAAGGAAGTACCGAAAATGTTTCATGTTTGCTCGGGGCACCCAAATACAGAGCTGATAATTTAAATTATTGACCGATAACCATATCTCTCATCTATTTGCCGTGTGGTGACGGCATAATAAAGAATTTCACCACCCCAACTCATCCCGTGGGTGTCGTAAGAGGCGACTAAGGGAAACACACCGGGGGGCGGGCAGCAGCGCCCTCTGCAGAACTACTCCACTAAACTGCGATCCCCAACCCGCATGCCCAGCGTGGGGATTATGGGCAATACCCCCAAATGACAAGAACCGCCACAAAATGGCCCCCAGTTCCCGGCCGCCTCGCTATTCCTGGCCATGGTAGCGGCCACGGTAACGGCGGGGCAGGGGGTGCTAGGAATCACCGGGCTACATTAGGCTACCACACCCCACACACACTGACCCTGGCAACGTTTAACGGACGCACTCTGAGGCTTGATCACCATCTAGCGCAGTTGGAAGTGGAGTTAGAGAACATTAAATGGCATGTTCTAGGGTTATGTGAAGTCCGTAGAGAGGGGGAGGACACCGTAACCCTAGACTCGGGCCATCTTCTCTACTTTCGTGAGGGTGATAAAACATCCCAGGGTGGCGTAGGTTTCCTCGTCAATAAGGCCCTCTCTAACAACGTCGAAGAAATCTCCAGTGTGTCGACCAGGGTAGCGTACCTGATCCTTCGGCTGTCTAAGCGCTACAGCTTGAAGGTCATTCAGGTTTACGCACCGACCTCGACACACTCGGATGATGAAGTGGAGGATATGTACGAAGACATATCCAAAGCCTTACATCACACCACCAAGGCTCACTTCAACGTTGTTATGGGGGACTTTAACGGCAAGGTGGGAACCCAGACTGGCAACGAATCCCGAATAGGCCCGCATGGTTTTGGTGTTCGAAATCACAGGGGACAAATGCTCGTCAACTTCCTCGAGAAAGAGGGGCTGTTCTTAATGAACTCTTTCTTTAAGAAACAGCCCCAAAGGAAGTGGACATGGCGGAGTCCCGATTCTGTGACAAAAAATGAGATCGACTTCATCATGACGGATAGCAAGCATATATTCAGAGATGTCTCAGTGATCAACAGGTTCAATACCGGATCTGATCACCGACTCCTTCGAGGCTCTCTGAATATAAATTTGAAGCTTGAAAGAAACCGTCTGATGAAGTCCACGCTCCGACCGAACCCAATCCAAATCATGGCGGGCACCGAGAAGTTTCAGCAGCTTCTCGGGGATAGATTCGCTGCCTTGGAACCCACTGATGACGCTGACGAGACCCTACACAATCTGGTTGAAACGCTGAGGGACGAGGGCATCAAGTTTTGCAAAAAGCAGCGTACTGGTAAGAAGTCCAAACTCTCGGATGAGACTCTTGGGCTGATGACAAAAAGACGGGAAACCACCCAAGCGACTTCGTCAGAGAGGTCAGACCTGAACAAGCGAATTGCGAAGATGGTACGACGCGACCTTCGGAGCTCCAATACACGCCTCATCGAAGAGGCGATAGAGCGAAACCGAGGGTCCAAAGTATTCACTCAGCAGCTTGGAAGGAGCCACCTGACGAAGCTTTCAACGCACGACGGAAGGACCGTATTGTCGAAGCCGGAGATATCGGCCGAGATAGAGGACTTTTATGGCCGTTTATACGCTGCACATGCTCCCCGTTCCCAACGAGACGACCACGATTCTAGAGCCACCTTGATACGCCACTATACCGACGAACTGCCAGACATCAGTCAAGACGAGATCGTGTTAGCTCTGAGGCAGCTTAAAAATGGAAAAGCCCCCGGTGAGGACGGAATAACGTCAGAGCTTTTGAAAGCTGGAGGATACCCTGTTATACAGGAGTTACAGAGCCTCTTCAACGCCGTCCTTCACAGTGGGAGAACTCCAAAGGCGTGGAGTGGGAGTTTGGTGGTGCTCTTTTTTAAGAAGGGAGATAAAACCCTTCTTAAAAATTATAGACCCATCTCGCTCCTAAGTCACGTCTATAAGCTTTTCTCACGAGTTATATCGAACCGTCTCGCCAGGAGACTCGATGAGTTTCAGCCACCGGAGCAGGCTGGGTTTCGCGGAGGATATGGTACCATAGACCACATTCACACAGTGAGGCAGATTATACAGAAGTCCGAAGAGTATAATCAGCCCCTGTGTCTGGCTTTTGTGGACTATGAGAAGGCCTTTGACTCCGTTGAAACCTGGGCTGTTCTACAATCCTTACAGCGATGCCAAGTAGACTATCGTTATATCGAGGTGCTGAGATGTCTCTACGAAGCCGCTACGATGAGTGTCCGAGTACAGGACCAGCAGACTAAACCGATCCAACTGCGCAGAGGAGTGAGGCAGGGGGATGTCATATCCCCGAAACTGTTCACGAGCGCGTTGGAAGATATGTTTAAGACGCTGGACTGGAAAGACAAGGGCATCAACATAAACGGCGACTACATCTCACACCTGCGATTCGCTGATGACATAGTCTTAATGGCGGAGTCGCTAGAGGAGCTGAACCGGATGCTGGACAGTCTAGCTTCAGCCTCCCGATGTATCGGTCTTGGCATGAATTTGGATAAAACCAAAGTCATGATCAATGCCCACATTGATCCAAGACCGGTGATCGTACATGGCCACCTTCTCGAAATTGTTTCTGAGTACACTTACCTCGGGCAGATTTTGCAGTTGGGTAAAAACAATTTCGAGAAGGAAGCCAAGAGGAGGATCCAGCTAGGCTGGGCAGCGTTCGGAAAACTACGTCGAGTCTTCTCGTCATCCATACCGCAATGTTTGAAAACGAAAGTTTTTAATCAGTGCGTCCTACCAGTCATGACCTACGGAGCTGAGACGTGGACACTCACGATAGGGTTGGTCCACCAGTTCAAAGTCGCTCAGCGCGCTATGGAAAGAGCTATGCTCGGAGTTTCTCTGAAGGATAGGATTCGTAACGAATACATCCGACAGAGAACTAAAGTCATCGACATAGCTCAGAGAATTAGCCAACTGAAGTGGCAGTGGGCCGGCCATATTTCGCGAAGAACCGATAACCGCTGGGGTAAACGTGTTCTTGAGTGGAGACCGCGACTCGGTAAACGTAGTGTAGGACGCCCTCCGACCAGGTGGGATGACGATCTGCGAAAGACTGCTGGCAGATGCTGGATGCGACAAGCCGAAGACAGGGCGCTATGGCGCTCATTAGGGGAGGCCTATGTCCAACAGTGGACTAACATAGGCTGATGATGATGATGATGATGAACCATATCTACCGGTTTTTCAAGTTGGTACGAAAATAAATACGGCGTTTTATTGGACAGATCGCAGAGATTGGAGGTTTCTCTTCCGTTGTTCACAGGGTGAAAATACCTACAGCGAAAAGGTTCGTTGATTTGAAACCTATTAAGCTAGTAGTGGCATCTAGTAGTATTTTAACTTTTATATCATCTCCACTAAGGCACTATGCAGATAAAGCAACTATTGCGGCATCAGGCAACTTGCAACTATACTAGAGCCATCCTGCTTGTAGAAAGTAAGTAAACAAAGCCACTGACAGGTCAATCAGCTGATGAAAAGGTTACAAACATTTTAAATATATTTATTAGATCTTGCCTGCGGGTTCTTTTGCTTATTCCGGATATGTATAGTTTAGGTCTTATTTGAATAATGTTGCCTCAAACAAAGAGAAAAGATTACAACACATATAGAACTAGAATACAACAAATTTGTATACATAACCTACCAAGCAAGTAATATTTGATGTAAATTCTAAATGTGGCATAGGTAAACTAGGCGGCCTTGTGAAATCAGCTAACTTTTTATCATCGCCTATCCATGAATACATTCTTAAGAAAGATGAAATTAATAACATAGGTAATGAATTAAAATTTAAAAAAATTATATTAATAGTTACGTAAATATTGATTTTTGTATCATATTTATCATTTAATGTTTAAATTCTGTTGCATACACAATTCGGAACCGTAGTTCAAAAGTACGTCAACACTGAGATTCGTTAGGGTTCCCATTGTTACCAAGACAAAAATATCTGGTGATTATACCCTCCTGTTGACCACATAATGTCAATTTAAAAATTAATTCGATTTTTAAAAAATTTAAATCATTAACAAAATATCAAATACTTATAATAGAATTTATAGGTAAAATCATATAAATTATGTCAGGCCTGCATTATTTCTTGCTGATATTTTTTACTAACATTCTACATGGATGGCTCTAGTACCTTCAGCTTTTCACCCATTCACTTCTTTAACTGAGGCACCGAACTTTATACGAAAAATAATTAAAAGTTGACGGTTTCTTCGACCAATGTTGCCCTCTGCATAGCGCCTAAACCTCCGTATTTATTTTCGTACGTAGGTACTGACTTAGTATGTCCATCAAAATTGGGAAATGTAGGCCAGTTTTCAAGATAAATTCTTATCATAGCAAATACGCAAATACCTAATAATTCAAATAATGAATCATTTTATAGAGATATTATAGAGGATAAAAACTGCGTCACAGTAAATAAAGCCTTCCTACTTTTCAAAGGAACAATACTTTAATGCAAATAATTGTTTTATTTTTTCATTTTCAGTTGTGAACGTTCGAAGATTCGAAGATACATCATAAATTACTGGGACCATCAAACTTGCTATCTTCAATCTTCAATTAAGCAAGACCTAAGACAAGATCAATCAAGATCGTGAGAATAAAGACTCGGCATAGCCTTGCAATGAAGACACAGGCTAGGTACATAGCTGAGACCAATCCGAAGGTTTTTCTGCAGTCATCGTCTGCTAGATTACTTTAACACATTGTCGAAGTCAACCAGCAACCTACTCGACTGCCTTGAACTGCCGCGAGATTGCAACCCCCTTTAACTCTTCTACTGCCCACGACTTACCATAGAGCTTCGTGGAAAATCGAAGGTTCGTCTCGCACCGCCGCCGTAGCTGGGCAATGCATGTTACATGCTACATGTGACTCTACATCTGATGATGGTACTTGAGAATGGAGATTCGCATATTGATGGACTCAATTAATTTGAAACTGAAGACTGAGTCTGATTAGAAGTATAAGTTTATATTCGTGTCCTTTGTGTTTACTCAAACCTAATGAAGCTGATGACAGGCTGTGGCGCCTCCTAGAGATATAGGCTATCTCATTCTTTCTTATGGAGCTATAGCTATACTATGTACGAGGGGACTGTAGCAGGAGCTACTTATTAGTTTTGCTTATTCGCTATTGCACTGCAATGAAATATCATGCCTGTGTGTGTAACATATGACATAAGCCTGTATCCCTATGTATGTAAATTACTTACCTTTGATATTATACATACAGAATGATTCATTTAGTACTAGAATATTTTAAGAATAAAATTACGTGCACCTGATGAAAACATCCTGTATTAATAATACATGATAAGTGTACTTTGTGCAAGTGTGATGTGATAACTTTCAATTAGATTTATTTGCAGTCTTTATTAAAATTATATAACACAACCGAACTAGAAATAGTAAATAGAATTAAAACAACTGAGCTGATTGCAGACTGTTTTAGTTTGATTGTATTAATAAAACATGATAAGTGTACTTTGTGCAAGTGTGATGTGATAACTTTCAATTAGATTTATTTGCAGTCTTTATTAAAATTATATAACACAACCGAACTAGAAATAGTAAATAGAATTAAAACAACTGAGCTGATTGCAGACTGTTTTAGTTTGATTTGAAAAATCTAAAATATAGCCATCAAATCCCTTAGTTCGCAAAAACCTTTAGTTCCCTAAATAAAATATTTTGAATTTTACTTTGACAAGTCACATTTTAAAATATTAATTATTATGATGTAGTGTTAAAATAATTGAGTTTTGGAATGGAAGAAGTGAAAAGAATGTGTTTAATTTTGTATCATTGGCTCTATTACCTATTTTCTATAAAAAACAAGGCAATAGACATTGCCCATTTTTTTGTAAGTTAGAAATTTTCTTGTAGTATGTTTATGCACCTGTTTGAGTTTCATTTAGAGTTAAATGAATACCTACCTAAATTCCTTAACCATAACATTAAGTTTTTTTGCATCAAGAAGATTGTAAAAGAAGTACCTATAGCATAATAATAAGTGTGCCATATTCAACTATCTATTCATATATTTTTTGTGTATTGGTTATCATATTTATTTTCGTCCTAAAGTCATTTGTCTGTGATGGCATTTTGCTATAAATTTTGAAGAATTTCTTATTATTAGGTCCATTATTTATAAAATAATAAACTCTATACTTATTTATTATATTTGTTTTATTTGATATGAAACATAACAGAGGCCTTTAAATAGTAATTATTTATCTAAATATTCTAATTATTGGTGATTTCAGTTAGTCAGAACATTTTAAATTAAAGTTATTCATAAACAGATCTAGAAATTGCTCTTTTATATAAATTTACATCTAAATCAAATAATTGAGCAACTAAAAATTCTAACCTACCCACTTAAATTATTGAACTGAAATAATTTATACAAAATACAAAGTAGGTAATAATAAATACAAATGTTTGTGGCATTCATAATAATAAGCTCATGTTTCCTGAAAGATAAAGTGAGTGATGCCTTTCAACCTTAACAGAAATGCTGGATAACATAAATATTTATAATAAGACCATAAAAATTTGTTTATAAAGTCCATACCAAAATTGTTTTGATTATTATCCCTTGGACATTGAATTACTTACTTTTCTCTGGACATTGTACAACAATGGGACCAGTGTTATCACCAGCAACTATGTTATGCTTAGCGTGAGTCCCATCGCAGAGTGGCCACTGAAAATATTAAAATTATTTTAAAATATATTTACAGTAAATTAATGTTACAAGTTGAAAAAGAATTTTTTAGGAAATCAATACATTATGTGTATATACTAGTTGTAATTGTTTTATTCTGTAAAGTTATTGTAATTTTTTATGTCATTTTCATTTTGAGTCCCTTAAATATATAAATGATTTGTTTTATAATAATTCAAAAAGACTGCATAGCGGGGCCATTTACCAAATCAGTGAGTTTGCTCACCTACGAATAAAAATTTTTCAAGTTGTAACACAAAATGAAGCAGACCCTGATAATATTGGCCATTGGGCTGCACAATAGTGGCTGACAATTTAACTTACAATTCCACTCCTCCAGCATCTGCAGAAAGCCTGTTTCCCATTGATATCTTCAATATCAATAACATCAACCACTTTAGCCTGATCCTTTCGAATTGATGCATTTATTGGTGCTGTGCCATTTTTTACCTTCTGTATAAGTTGATATGAATAGTATGAGTAGTAGGAGACTCCACCGATGACTAGAGTTGGAGGAATAAGCGCCAACCAGTCCTTTACTGAAATGACAGTGTATTCATTAGAACCTGGGTGAGAGTAGGTCATGGAAGCACAGGGTAAGCTGAGGTTATTTTTCCATAATAGCTGTATAAAACTAATCGCGGCATTCTGCCTCTCAGTTCATGTCACAGACTAATTTTGAATCGTCATTACGTACCTCCTAGACGAAACCAGCCACCAAATGAGTCCGGAATCGGTAGACTCGCCAAATAATTGGGGATGGTAACTTTCACAACAGTAGACAAGGTATACATCGTAGATTGATCTTGGACAATGCGTAAAAGCAATAACTTATACCTTGATCACTAAAATTAGCAGTTGAACTATTGACGCTCTGATAAAATATTACACAACACCCGAAAATCTTGAAATCAAATAAAAATAAATAACCATGAAATGAAGTTGGTTGCCAATGTTGCCATGCCATTGGTTGGCGAATGGTTTTATTTAATACAATATTTGGACAAATGGATACCCTATATTAGAATTTAGTCCGACGACCGTTAAGCCTAGTTCGGACTACTTTAGTAATTTAGTAAAGTAACGTATAATTTAGTGGCTAAACTACTCGCTACTGCACTGAAATCGTTAATAACTAATTGTCTTCTGAAGGAATTAGCATTGGAAGATCCTAAAGAATACTTCGATAGTTTGAGAATGTCCGAAAGTTGTGTGAATTTTCTGTTAACAAAAATACACTCTCAAATTCAGCGTAAAGATACAATTTTGAGAAGTCCACTAATGAACTCGACTAATCAACAGGTTCGGACTTGTTTCGCCGGTGAACCAGTGAGCACGGACGCGTGGTGGGAGGCGCTACTCGCCCGATAAAAATAGAGTAAAATGGATCGACTCGACTTAATCGTTTACTAAACTCGACTAAATTTTTGTGGTTCACACACTTTTAGCCACTAAATTACTCGGTACTCTACTAAATTAATAGCCTAGTCCGAACTAGCCTTTAGGATTGTGTTTTAGTCGAGAGGGCTTGAGCATGCAGCTCAACACGGCGGCGGATTGTTTGTCAGTTTTAGTTACGTGCAGCAATCAAACCATACAGTTTTTCCGTTTTTTCGTTCTTACAGCGGACTATCGAGACTTTTCTTAAATAATAGTATGTATGTACTACTATTATGATGATGGATGACACTAAAGAACCATTAAGGGATAGGAAAATTATGTCTACACAGATTTTCTGATATGATGTGGTTTGGTTTGTGTTTAGCAACCTTCCGCGAATAATCCGCGCCATCTATTGAGTTTTAAGGTAAATAGGTGTTTTAGTAATCTTAGTATATCTTATTAGATAAAGGAACAAGCGATTTTCTGGCGACAACGCCCAGCCTAAACCGCTGAAGCTAGAAAGCTGAAATTTGGAAGATAGGTTCTTTTTACAACACAACCACCCGCTAAGAAGGGATTTTAGAAATTCCACCCATAAAGGGGTGAAAAGGGGGTTGGAAGTTTTTTCGTCCTTTTTCTAACTCTGTAACCGGTGGCCCGATTTCCTTGAAATTTACAGCGTCAATACGCTATTGGCTTGAAATTTACAGAGAAAACTACACAAACAAAAATATTGAATAAGTATTTTAGGATTTTTCAAAATAATCCTGAAAATGGGATAAAAACGGTTATTCAAGTTTGAGATTCGTAGTTTGACTACGTCTTGAAATGTCGAAAACGCTTGTAACGGGATTACGGGATACATGATATTTAAAGCGGGTTTCAGGAATTTCCGACTCTTAAAATAGGGTATTAGCTGATTTCGTCAAGATTTTTGACCCTAAAGTTCACGCAAATGAAATTGCGAGGGGGGTCAGCTAATCTTTTATAAAAAAAGGCACGACACTTCGCGTCTTACAGGATCAGAAGATAGAATATAGCTAGATTAACCCTAGCAAACAAACAACGTCAAATACTTTTAAATAACTTTATTTTTTACCATTTAGTACCATATGTTTAAAAGCTTAGGTATAAGTACATTAAAAAACCACTAATATGGATGAAAAAAACATTTGTTCAAAAAAGCGAATGAAGTAAGAAACCTAACTGTAGCTACTAATAATAAATAGATCTTTTTTTTATTCTAAGGGAAGGTAAATCATAACTTGTTGTGCTTTCTTTGTACCACTTAGTATGTAACCACATAATGATCCTACCTACCTGCCTGCTAATTAGGAAAAGCACAGAAAATGTAATAAAAAATCGACAACATATTGTGTAGTAAAAATAAGAAATCATTTTATGGTTTCCTAATTAAATAAGTTAGTTGGTACGTAGGTACCTGCTTATTTTTTTATTCTACGTTATGAAGTTAAAGGTACTATTTATGATCACATTATCAACAATTCAATTGTTATCTTATCACAATAATAACGGCTTAATAAATAATAACCCTCACAGCTCACTTATTTTCTTTAACTTCCTTGTGTCTCACCACGACTGGTCCAATATTGTCTCCGGTTTCTCTGTTGTGAGGACCATGTGCACCATCACAGTACGGCCACTGAAAATTATTGTATTGATTAAATTTACATTAAATACCTACATTTATACGTAGGTACCATTCCTTTTAAATAATATTTTAATTTTCACTGTAACCACTTCCCATCAGGCGGGCCGCATTGCCAATCACTCATGCCACATGATCGTCACTCATGACATCTGATGGTAATAAGCGCTTAATACAGCAGCCTACAGACCCATCGGGGAATTCGGGGACTTAAACGTGCGTTGCCGACTCTTTATGTGTCTTATAAGACCCCTTTTGAAAAACCCATGTTCTAGTCCTGAGGCATCTTAAACCTCGGAATCATACCACGAATCATTCCACATCCTGAATGTTCGCGAAAGGTAGGTAGGTAGTTGAATTTGCACTTGACTTTAAAATATTGCGACGAAGTAATTTTTAAATAAATAATTAATTACAAAAGAAAATATAATTTTTCCAGTAAGTTGGATTATTTATGTTATGTACCATATTCGGAAAGGTACAATATGTTCTGTACCTATGTAGGTACAGAAATTCATTATTATCTATTCATATATCATTATCACTATCAGTTCGAGTTTCAACTCAAATATTTATATGGCATACATACCTATCGTACCGTATTTCAAGATTATGAAACTTAGTTATCCAAGATAACTATTAAAGTTACAAATGACTGTCATCGTCCAATACACTTTATATACACCAAAGAAGAAAAATATAGATAAACAACAGGAAAATCACATTTAACAAAGTTGCACAATGGGCGGCCTTATTGCTGAGAGTGATCTTTTCCAGACAACCTTGTCGTAGAGGCCTGTGTTCCTACTGGTACTCTCTAGCTATGTATGTAAGAGATAGGTGCTTCCAACTGCATAAGTATCAAAACAAAATAATAAAAACAGTCGGCGAACGCCAGTTTAAGATTTTTACATAGGTAGTCGGGTTTTCTTCTCTAACTGAGAAACAATTTTGGACAGTAAAAACAAAGACCTTTGCAACGATCTCCCACACGACCGTATTTACTAGCATTGAGATTTTTAGACCTAACCTATCATCATCAGTGCTATGCTAAGTGAAAAAATCGTATAGGTAGGTAAGTATATACGTATTTTTGCAATTTCCTCTGTTATGTCGGCAATGTTTAGATAGTTAGGTTAGGTAGCTACTCAATTAATAGCTTAGGAAAACTTAGTGATTAAAATAAACTTCACTGGTAGCTAGTTACATTATACCTAAGTGCGACATGATTATGTTTTTTTGAAAATACCACTTGTGCGTAGTAAAGTAATAAAAATAACCCATGTTTTTAGGAAATTTTCAAAAACAAAACTTGCTTACGCTAAAGAGGCTTCACAAACTGGACTGTGCGGTCACCATATTGAAAAAAAAAGTGAACCATCCTAATGGTTAAAAATATATATACCTTCGTTACGAACTGAGTACTCACATTTTTACTTTTCCAACATCTACAAAGCGAAGCTTTTTCAGTAATATCTTCAATATCAATGAAATCCACCACTTTTTTGAGATCCTTTCTAATTTCAGGATTTATTTGACCATTGCCAGCCTGCCTTGCTTTTTTGATTGTTTGGTAGGAGTAGTAGGAAATTCCACCCACTGCTAAAGTTGGTGGCAGCAGAGCAAGCCAATCTTTCACTGAAATCAAAGATTTTTGTCAGTCAACGATTTTTATTGGATGGTTTTATTATAAATTCTTTACTTACATTACTTATTTACGAAAGTAAAATTATTTACAAATCGTAAATAGATTGTTTACTTAGGGAGAGTATCTAGTATCAAAATATTATCATATCATACTAGGTAAAATTGCAAACAGGTATGTATGTACCTAGTTGCAGCTACATTATGTAGGTGCGTACTTAAGTACCACCAATAATGTACGTAGGTATCACATAAAATATAGTAGTTGGGTACACAAGAGAGTAAAAATAAAACAAGTATAATTTATTATTTAAAGGAACATAAAACAAATGGTTTTAGGTACCTACAGGTTTAAAAATAGAAAACGATGCCATCTGCAGAAGTTTCAAAACTGTGACTGTGAGGTACCTATTGTTTTAGGGGAAATATTGTGTTGTAAATTTAGTTAGGGCCTTAAAATATCAATTAAAAAAAAAAAATATATAGATTTAGTTTCAAAATTTGTAAAGGAGGGCGCCACTCGACAAGTAACTTTACATTATTGAAAAAACTTAATAACCCTTGCGTCCCGTCTACGGCACTGTCTCATTAATTAGTCAATTACAAAATAATAAAGATAAACTTTAATATAATTACGTAGTACTGCTAGGTAGGTACATACCTACCTACCTCCCCTAACCACAAACATTTTTTTTTAATCTGCGAGGATTGCATTTTTGTTTGCTGTAGTAAAGTAACCTATCTTATTCGATACGATTCGTTTACTTAAAACCAGACATAAAATACAGAGTTGGTAGGTACCTGGTTACTAACTCCAAAGCATAAAAACATTATATCATTGTAAAAATAAAATAAAATACAACACGTAGTGTTTGTAGTTTATTCTCTCTGTGCATGTTATGCAGGATCTAGGGTCAACACCAACTTGCTATTTAATGCAAATAAAATAATGTGACAGTTTAGTAAGAAACTCAGGATATCTGTTATATGAATAATAATGCTAACACTGCAAGATAGGCACTAGTATAAGTACTTAGTTATCTTCTGCTATAAATAAATCTAAGTAATATTTTCCTTATTCTCTACTTTAACCTTTACCCACGCTGTAACTGGAGAATGTACTTACCACCGAGGTGGAACCAGCCTCCAAATGTGTCTGGTATGGGTAAACCAGCCAAATAATTGGGAATTGTTACTTTAACAATATTTGAAACAATAAACATTGTGACAGTGATTTACAATATTTTTTAAATATTGTGATTGGTATGTAGTTTATCGTACGAAACGCCAACAACACGATATTACCCAACAAAATGGATCAAACCAATCCTTCCGTAATAATCTACGGTACTACGTATACGTACGGTACCTACTAATAAAAAACCAAAGCTAAGCCAACCGAAGCTAAGAAAGTGCCTCGCCCCTTCGCCCGCCTGCCCTGCTACCCCCTATATCATGCGCGGCATTATCTGCCTCTTTATTTTTGTAAAGAGTGAGCAGGATAGAGTTAAATCCTTATGCTCGAAGTGGACCTTCGCCTCTGTTTACGTAAAAAAACAATAGAAAAGTTGAGTTAAAACGTTCTAATCAAATAAAAATTTGGTTCAGAATATGAATAAAAATCTAAAAAATCTGATGATCTTGAAGCAGCTTTCATTTCAAGGGCTCTCCATCACTAGTCTTGATATTATTTTGACTATAGCAACACTTAACTCGCATTTCAATTTATACGTCAAGTTCACGAAGCACAATCAATCAATCAAATTCATTTCTTGATCTGTCTGTGCCTAACTTCGTTCGCTTTGGTTGGGTGCGCTGCGCTTGCATTTTGTCGTGCGTTGTAATTAAGAATTTCTTAGTTTTTAGAGCAAATCTTATCGTTTATTTGTTTCTTGTGTAATTTCCCCAATATTGGTTTACGCGAGATCTTTTAGTGAAGTTCTTCAATGCTGCTGTACGCTGAATATGGCCGACGAAAGACTAGTGGTCCTGAATCGTAGTGAGAATTTGGGATTCGGTTTCTCCTTGCTTGGCGAAGCCGGTTTGCCACATATTATTTATCAAATCGAAGAGAATTCACCAGCGTCTCGTAGCGGCGAGGTAAGCTACCTTACATACTTAACAATAACTTAACGATTCTTAATCTTTATGCATTCGCCTACCTGCTTTCATGTTGCATAAAATTCAATTCATACTTACCATCCGTCACTCCTTTCATACCCTAACAATAAAATGTCATCATTTACATTGCGTTTGTATACAAACCACACAAAAATTAGTACCAGTAGGTATGATCATCAGGATTACTAGGTAGGTAGTTCATAACAATCCATAATATTTTGACACCAAAACTATACCCTTGCTTGTGACATGACCATGCCCACTTTTCATTAATAAAATTACATAGTGGTATTGTAATTCTTGTTGATAATCTGTGGGTATATCATTTTATAGCACTAACTTTCCTAGAACATAGTTAGCATAGAGAAATATTATAATCATAGGTATTGAGTTGTAATGTAAAAAAATCTATGTGAAGATATCATCGTAAAATGTGGAAATGAAATTGAGATTTAAATAACTTAATTCCATTAGCCTTACAAAATAAGCTCTTAGACAAGTATATTATTATAAAATATGATTTAAACTTAAAATTTTGTCCACTTGTGGAAGAAGTAAACATCAACAGCCTATGATAGTCCACTGCTGGACATAGGCCTCCCCTAATGAGCGCCATAGAATGCATTACTCATCATTTGGGGGTTATTGGCCATAATCCCCACGCTGGGCATGCGGGTTGGGGATCACAGTTCGGTGGAGTTGTTCTGCAGAGGGTGCTGCTGTCCGCCCCCCGGTGTTTTCCCTTAGTTGCCTCTTACGACACCCACGGGAAGAGTTGGGGTGGTGAAATTCTATGCCAGCACCACACGGCTCACGGCAAGTAAACATATGATATTTAATGCATTAATGCACAAATATATACTTTGGTTCTTGACTTTTGTGGTCTCAATATTTAATAATGTAGGTATTATGTGATTTATTTATTTAATCAGAAAACAAAATCCACAGCTTAAACCTGAATCAAACAATAAATTTCACTATACAAATTAATACAACCATGCAATCATGCAGTGTCTAAGAAAACTTAATAAAACTACTTACATGAGAATTATGCGTAAGTTATTATTTTATTTTCTTCACAAAAACTTAAACTGCATCATCAAAATTCTGAATATCCACTTTGTTTGAGTCTTATGAAACAAATGTAATTCTTTGAAAGTAAATGCTTTTTGGGAATTGATTTACAATCATCAAACATACTTAAAAAAAACCATTAATGTATACTCGCGTGGTAATGTTATGGGAATAGTTAAAATAATATTGCCCTGTTTAAGTTTTATTTTATATACCTATAAAGAGGTGTTGATTACACTTATATTATAATGTTTAGAATAAGCATATATTTAATTTAATTACACTAATAGTGAAATTGTTTGGTACCCCAAAAAAATCACATTGAATTGAGAAATCTCCTCTTTTTGAAGTTGGTTGAAAAGGTTTTGTACTTTATGCAGATATATCATTCTATACATAGATGTAACAAAGTAGGTGTCTGCAGGTACATTATCTCATTACTTCAATTTTAAAGTAATGAGTTTGATGACAATGTGCCTAATCCTTTATTAAATAATTCAGTACCATGTAAATTTCTCTATCTGATGAAAAAAATTCTTATCCTTCCTCAACTATGGTATTTTGTAGTCATTATTTATTCCAGCAAATCCCATATTATGACACCATTTTCCCATTCTTCAGGACCCACCAATGCCTATTTGTTTCATAAACCATTATAATAATCAAATTTTCTTAACCTGGAGAATCTCTCAATTACTTTAGATATTAATATACGGCATTGAATGCATACAAAACATTATTTCCTATTGGATAATATTTTGTTTAACATTTGACTAAACTAAGTTCTTTTTTGTTATCGTAAAATATAAAAAACATAGTTACATACTTAATTATTAATTCTGAGTCTCTTATTCTTTGCTGAACAATTGTGACCTCTGTTTTTACTTATATTGCCCTGTTTCAATGTGTCACTTATTGTTTTACCCTGTCATCATAACAATAAGTGAATTGTGTTTGAAATATCTCAATATAAATGTTCACTGACCTGTAAAAAGCTGTAATTGTTTCCGAGGATGGTAACTTTCAGATTATATTCTAATAGCTTGCTAAATAACAGAGTATATACATATTTTTGAGCAGTAAAAGTAATATTTGCTGATGATATCTTCTTAATTCTACTATTATCAATCTTATCATGCATCAAAAATGGCACCTAGTTACATTTTTGTCAGGACTTCATTAACTTCATTAGAGCTCTAATAAAGGCGTTATTTATTAGATGTTTTGCATTCGTGACGCAACTGGGTGACGCACCGGTATGGACACAGTCTAAAGGGAATAAACTGGTTCTCTTTATTTAAAACTACGACGACCGTGTTCCCTCGCACGGGCATTAAACAGAAATTTTAAAAAACTACACACTCACAACCCCAACTTTTTTGAAAATATTTCTAGCCTATGTTCATCAGGAATAACGTAGGATTCTAATGGTGTAAGAACTTTTTAAATAGTTCTCGTTGTTTTGGGGCCTATTCAATCCACAGAAACAATCAAATCTTTCTTGTTGATGATATTAGTATAGATTTCATACAATATTTGAATCTATTCGAAATTAATACTATTAACGACTGTCATTTTAATCTTGCGATTTAAAAGACATCGGAAAACTAATGAGTTGTTTGATGTGTCGAAGTAGGCTTGTACTAGGTATGCCTTCATCGCCAGGATACAATATTTTTTCAGTCTTTCATGGCCCATGATGACGCTTAGATGTGGGCTAGATCAAACTGTGTGAATTGTCTAGTATTTTGTTATTATCCCTCCTGTTGCTGGGGTCTCCCTTTGGATGCCACTGATGATGATGATGCATAAAACAAAAACAGTAGAGTAAAAGGAAGAACCGCGCTTCTAAGTGGCGGTTTACAATGTAATACGATCGCTAGAAAAAAGTTGCACGAATGTTGAAAGTGTTATCTTAAAGTACTATTACTTTGTTGCTCATTATTAAACGAGTGTACGACACGAGCGATAATTTGCATTTTTCTCAGAGCAGCAGGAAAACTGAAGATACGGAAATTATTTGTGCTACGACGAGTTTTCTCCCACTGTTGTATGAAATGAGTCACAACGCGTTATGTAACAGTTAGTAGGGTCGTTTAGTTACGATGGATCCCGGAGAAGAATAGTTTTATTTATTTTATTTTATTTGGGAAACAAACAGTTATTAATATTATAAACTTAGTCAAAACCTACATAAATAACACTTAAACCAGCGAAGTTTCCACCATTAATTAAACATTAAACGAAATGAAACACAGATCGGACATTAATAAACAACTAAAACAATACCTAACTTATCTCGCAAATTAATAAAAAAAAAATCATATCACATCAACTGCATAATACTAGTTCACTCAAAAATATAGGCCACCCCAAAGGCCTCCACTGATAAGCTTCTACGTATATTAAATCATGAAGATTTAATAAGTCTCTTATTGGCTCTTTCATTAGAAAGGGGATAATCTCCACGCTGCAAGACATGCGGATTGGCGCAGTGGAGGTATTAAATATACACAGAAGGAATTTGCTGCCATTCATCTATTGATTCCCTTAGTCGCTTTTACATATCCTCGGTAGGAATTGAAGAGTTTAGGTGTAACACCGCAACCGCCACCAAAGCACACAAAAAGGGCATAATATATGAGCGAATAATAGAGAGAGCCAGCTGTATCCAAAATATTAAGAAGTCTGTTATGAAGTAGCTATGGCTGGGTCAGGGAGGCGTCATGTCGCTTGTCTGCCTGACATCACAATCACAAATTATCCCAAGGCCAACAGCACCGATACTCAATACCTATACGAGTACAGTCGTACCGCCATTTTTGCCTATTTATGTTAACGAGAATTCCTAAACTGGTCGCTTTCGTCAAGCGTTAGGTATGTAGGGTTATGTTCAACTATAAAACAGTCGATAAAAGTTAAATGCTGCTTTAATTTTATCCCCATCTTAAGCTGGAAGTACTGGCTGAGTCATGAATGGCATTAAGATGAGAAACCTACGTTTTCAGCTTTCAGTTTTATCTGTCTCTTAGCTGTAAATTTTATCTACATTTTGACCTTGATTTTCATAGATACCAGGTGTTAGCTTATATAAATTATAGTTGCAATTTTAGATACCATTTATACAATTTTATAGTTGATTTGTCATTATTTCGAAAAATAAGTTGTTGAATTTTACTTTTTATTGTCAATCAGAGCGGAAACTCTGAAAAGAAATAGAACATTAACTCTTGAAATCAACTAGTTAAACAAGGATTATTTATAGTTTATATTTTAAAGTGATTGTACAATCTAATTACAGTACCCTTATTGTTTTGTAGCTCAAACGACAACGGACATTCGGTTCAAAATTAGTCAGTTGATCTTCAGTATTTTACGAACGTTGCACAGACTGCTTGGCAAGGAAGTTGTTGCTGGGCTACGGAACAAGAAGGTTGTCTTGGATCCGATATTGGTAGCTTTGTGAAATTGTAATAAAAGTGAAGTGATAAGTGAATCTCGGACGTTTTTATTTCCCTGGAAAGTTGGAGTCCAACAATTCAGAAGCAGGGATTGCACCATGGACTTCTGGCTTATGCCACCTTGGTGTGACCGTGCGCCCACGAGAAATAAGGGTACGTAATATTTGCAGTTAAAGTGGTAAAGAATGAAAAAGAAAAAAAAAACACTGTTTCTATTTTGTGTGGTTGAAAGGTATTTGATAAAGTTGTTTGTAGTTTACATTCTACATGTCATTATAAATTTAATGATGTGGGCTCCAACCTGTATCTAATATTAAACAAACGTTTTACTTTCGAATGGTATACTCGTTGAAAATATTACAGCTCTGCTCGGTCGTCGCCTGTCGCAGCCTCGCAGTCATGCTCACCGCAGCCACGCAGTCGTCGCTTGCTGCAGCCTCGCAGTTGTGCTCACCGCAGCCTCGCAGTCATCGCTTGCTGCAGCCTCGCAGTTGTGCTCACCGCAGCCACGCAGTCGTCGCTTGCTGCAGCCTCGCAGTTGTGCTCACCGGAGCCACGCAGTCGTCGCTTGCTGCAGCCTCGCAATTGTGCTCACCGGAGCCACGCAGTCGTCGCTTGCTGCAGCCTCGCAGTTGTGCTCACCGCAGCCATGCCGTCGTCGCTTGCTGCAGCCTCGCAGTTGTGCTCACCGCAGCCACGCCGTCGTCGCTTGCTGCAGCCTCGCAGTTGTGCTCACCGCAGCCACGCAGTCGTCGCGCACCGTACCCATGGAGTATCCGCTCGTCACAGCCACGCAGTCGTCGCTTGCTGCAGCCTCGCAGTTGTGCTCACCGGAGCCACGCAGTCGTCGCTTGCTGCAGCCTCGCAATTGTGCTCACCGGAGCCACGCAGTCGTCGCTTGCTGCAGCCTCGCAGTTGTGCTCACCGCAGCCACGCCGTCGTCGCTTGCTGCAGCCTCGCAGTTGTGCTCACCGCAGCCACGCAGTCGTCGCGCACCGTACCCATGGAGTATTCGCTCGTCACAGCCACGCAGTCGTCGCGCACCGTACCCATGGAGTATTCGCTCGTCACAGCCACGCAGTCGTCGCGCACCGTACCCATGGAGTATTCGCTCGTCACAGCCACGCAGTCGTCGCGCACCGTACCCATGGAGTATTCGCTCGTCACAGCCACGCAGTCGTCGCGCACCGTACCCATGGAGTATTCGCTCGTCACAGCCACGCAGTCGTCGCGCACCGTACCCATGGAGTATTCGCTCGTCACAGCCACGCAGTCGTCGCGCACCGTACCCATGGAGTATTCGCTCGTCACAGCCACGCAGTCGTCGCGCACCGTACCCATGGAGTATTCGCTCGTCACAGCCACGCAGTCGTCGCGCACCGTACCCATGGAGTATTCGCTCGTCACAGCCACGCAGTCGTCGCGCACCGTACCCATGGAGTATTCGCTCGTCACAGCCACGCAGTCGTCGCGCACCGTACCCATGGAGTATTCGCTCGTCACAGCCACGCAGTCGTCGCTTGCTGCAGCCTCGCAGTTGTGCTCACCGGAGCCACGCGATCGTCGCTTGCCGCAGACTCGTTGTTGTGCTCACCGCAGTCACGCAGTCGTCGCGCACCGTACCCATGGAGTATTCGATCGTCGCAGCCACGTAGTCGCCCCATAGAAACATATTTGTGGTCGACGAAGGCGTCGCAGGTATGAGGCTCGATTGTATAACGGTATATCAAACGCAAAGATCAATATTTTATATGCTTAAACTGCTGAATATATTATTGTTTGGTTATGAATCCTGAACCATGAGGATTTCATGGTGAGGATTGGAAGTAGGTTACCTGCTGAGTCATATAGTCGTACAAGTAGGTACAATAAGTTAGAGGTGCGATAATCTCAAAATATTCTAATGGTAATGTGATTTGTATTTCAATCTCAAAACAACTTCTAGATTTTTGTGATATTTCTAGTTTTATACGACTTGGATAACATTTCGAAACAAAAAGTCCATAATCCAATTCGATAATTTGGTACCTACCCTTACAAACGTACACCAATCATGATGAATTCAGATGTAACGTTTCTAGCATTCCAATATTTTATCTTTGACCCGGGCAGGTTAATGAGTTGTTAAAAATGGGATTTTTGAACGCATCTTATTTTAATTTATACAAACTGAAATTTAGAATTTCTATGTCTGACTTGATCGTTTATCTAAGCATAGCTGACGATCTTTGACCGTCCGTAAAGGCATTATCTATCACTGTGTAGACTATCTATATTGAGTATGGTATGAATCATAAAAATATCTCGCAGGTACTTATCTAAAACATATTTCATGCCTTCATGCATTCATGATTTTCGAAGCAATTTAAATGTGGGTACTTTAAAAATAAAAGAACTCATTGTTGTCGATTTGAGATGGTTTCTTTAGTTAACATCACTAACACTGGAAAATCTTGGAGTCGAGATAAGGTCGATTGCAAAATGTTCCAAAAAAAAAAAAGAGATTAGGCGTAAATTAACACAATAGTTTGAGGAACCGTATAAGTCAGTTATTATGAAGTATTAATTTGACTATCGGGTTTTTATTCTAAAAAAAAAAAACTGTTGATTTTAGCGTAGGTAAATGGACGCAATTGTTTGAGGAACCGTACTTGTACTTGGTCATAAATATGAAATAATAATTTATTGATTAGCGGGCTTTTATTCTGAAAAACACGTGGTATTTTAAATATGGAATCATAAATTGTAACATTTTAAAAAAAAGCAGCAAATGCGCGCAAGATTATGTCAGAAACCAAGAGTAACAAATTATGTGCCAATGCTGGAACGTTCAAACGTCGAACTATGTGTCTAATGTCAAAGTCGTAGTTGTTATTGTTATTCATCATTATCAAGTAAAAAGTAGGTAGTTACTTGGTCAAAACATGGTCGAAATATACATTGAATTACTATTAATAGCGTAGAAATATAGTGCTTTTGAAGAGCACAATTGATTTCGTTATTTGAGATTAAGTGAGGTCATGCTTTATTGAAAAAGTCTTGGTATTTAAGATATGGCCACAAAATTGTTTTTTGTTGTTTATATAGGTATATGAAATAACCACTTTTATGTAACTTAGCCTCGTTAATTGTTCATAGACTTTTGGAAGGTAAATTCGAGTGTCATTTTGGTCTAGTTTATCATGTGTCTGGCTAATTTGTACCAATGTTAGTTGATTTCATCCATGAACGGGCATAAAACAGTTAAACAGTTGGGGCAGAGATACAAAACAATGTCACCAGTCTTCTTTAGTTTTCGGTTTGGATTTTTTGACGAATTGCAACATATGTACATACCTACTCAAGGCCTCGTAACTCGATCATCATAATACTAATCAGAGGTTTGACAATGCCGATTTATGTTATATTATTAGGATATTGGTGGGACATAACATAAAACAAGTGGTTTGTTGGAATCAGTGAAAAGAAAAACTGGAAATAGGTACGGTACCTACTATTTATAACAGAAACAACAAAAAAAAAATAAAGAAGAGAAAATCAATTCAAAGAAAGTCTGAAATGCTATTCCTGTTATGAAATAGCTCATTGCTTCCAAGATGTGGAATGGAATATTAGTGTCATTATTTACTCTAATCGCTTTGAAAGTTTGGACAGTGATAATCTTGTCTGTATAGAAAGGCTTGGATTCATTAGGTGCAGCTAAGTTCTCGAAGACTTTCGAACCCTATCGTGTTTCACAACAGATAGATGTCACCTGAAAAAAAAATCATCTCTCAACTTATGATTTAGGATTTTTTGGTAAGGAGCTGTTCTTGTTACCAACGTAGGTACAGATAGTAAATTGAATTATCACAAAACAGGTAATTTAAATTTTTAATTTTAAAATACATGATTAATTTTTGATTTGAGTTCATCATGAATTTGAATGGTATTTCGTCGTTATAACAATTTATCAAAAGAGGAAGTATGAATTAGTATAAAGTATTAACAAATTAGGTAGTTCATCTTGCTTGAATAAAAAACTAATAAATTTTATAGATCCCTATAGAAAAAAATGAATATAACAAATGTGTTCAGTCGAAAAGTAATTGAATTTATAGTTGTGACGACCTCTGTTGGGCGGTGGTCGAATGTCCACCTGCGACGCAGGAGATTGTGGGTTCGATTCCCGCCTCGGGACAATTGTTTGTACGATCTGCAGATATTTCTTCAGCGTGTTCTGGTCTATTTAATTAATATATTGTATTATGCATATCAGTCATCAAGTAGGTACCAATAAAACAGGCTCTGCTTAGCTTGGGGTTAGGTGATGCAGTGAGTGTGGATTGTCCAACATTATTATGTTTTATAAACTACTCTATAATCTGTATAAGGTTTTGGACACAGTGCAGAAAATGCTATCAACTTCTAAAGAGGTTAAGGAATTTTTATTTGTATAATAGATCAGTGGCCGGCTGGTGTTTATTGCACAAAGTGTGAGATTTCAATAACATTTTTTTGTTTATTTTGAAGGCTTACAATTCACTTGGACAAGTCTAATGTTGTTAGTGTTGAGTTTAAGGTCTTTTAATAATTTTTTGAGTAACATGTTTTTGTGTTCCAAAATGTTCTGGTATTAAAAGATGGAGGTACGTTGTAAAGTGAACAACACATAGATACAGCTAGAAGAAGAAATATTATGTTGCCAAATCACAAACTATGAATACAAACATCAAACATTGAGACTCGGTAACTTTTGCAATTTAAAAATGATTTACCTACTTATTTATTTATTCATCTACAAATAATAATATGAGGAAAGATTATTGTTTGTTTGTTTATTTGGATTGAACTACTGGACCGATTAAACTGATTTAAAAAAAAATATATTTCCCGATTAGGTATACCTAATCCTAAATTACCACCTTTATGAACATAAGCTATAGGTACCTACCTAGAATCTTTCAATAAAGTTCCGTTTGAAAACTTCAATAATGTTAATCAACGTGTATTAGTGTGTGTAAAAATTCATAATCTTAGAGACAAAAGTAATATAATATTACTTTTGTGAAGATTTTCATAAATGAAAATCTTTGCGCAAAGGACGATGAATCATCCGTTAGCAAACGAAATGTGATGTGATATGATAACTGATGTTATAATAAATCCTAGATAGGGTAAACATTAAAAACTACCTACTTGATTGTTATTGTATTTAATAGAAATGATAAATGTACCTGAGTGATCAATTTCGTACTTGTAATTTGTTTGTAGGTCACGGCGGCGTGACCTGATGAATGAGATTATTGATTTTGAATTCTATTTCACTATTTGGAAACATAAGTACATCCTTGCAATTAAACTGCCGCCATAAACAGCAATGTGCATTCATTATTTATATAAGAAATGTTTTTATAAATTGAATATCATTAATGAAGTACTATGAGCTCAAAAAAATATGCTATGTAACATGATTAAAAGATTTATTGAATAACAAAATCACGGTTACGAAACTACCAAGTTGGTATATACAATGTTATATACTGTGTTTTATTGTATTAGTAAACTGCGCTGTGCAGTCATTATTTGTATAAGAAATCCTTTTTACAATTTGAACAATACGTAGTCCCACGTGCTCTCGAGTTCAAATGAAGTGCTATGGGCATGTAACTTAATTTAAGAAGTGCTATGTGCACAGCACTTACACCGCATACGATGTCACTCGAGGTGCTATGCGCACCTTAGTTATTTTACGAAGTGCTATGTGCACAGCACTTACACCGCATACGATGTCACTCGAGGTGCTATGCGCACCTTAGTTATTTTACGAAGTGCTATGTGCACACGAGGTGATATGTCCACCTTACTTATTTTAAGAAGTGCTATGTGCACTGCACACGCTGTTACTCGAGGTGCTATGTGCATCTTACTTATTTTAAGAAGTGCTATGTGCACACGATGTCACACGAGGTGCTATGTGCACGTTACTTATTTTAAGAAGTGCTATGTGCACAGCACACTATGTTACTCGAGGTGCTATGTGCATCGTACTTATTTTCAGAAGTGCTTCAGCACACGATGTCACACGAGGTGTTATGTGCACCTTACTTATTTTAAGAAGTGCTATGTGCACACGATGTCACACGAGGTGTTATGTACACGTGACTTAGTTTAAGAAGTGCTATGTGCACACGATGTCACACGAGGTGTTATGTACACGTGACTTAGTTTAAGAAGTGCTATGTGCACACGATGTCACACGAGGTGTTATGTACACGTGACTTAGTTTAAGAAGTGATATGTGCACACGATGTCACACGAGGTGTTATGTACACGTGACTTAGTTTAAGAAGTGCTATGTGCACACGATGTCACACGAGGTGTTATGTACACGTGACTTAGTTTAAGAAGTGCTATGTGCACCGAATTAATTTTTTAGACGGGCTAAGTAGATTGTGCAGTGATTTTCTTTAAATTTGATTATTGTGATATAAAAATGTATAAAAATGTGTGTTCACGAGGACGCGAACACTTTGTCAGGATGGACGAGTTGTTAGCTTATATAAATTATAGTTGCAATTTTAGATACCATTTATACAATTTTATAGTTGATTTGTCATTATTTCGAAAAATAAGTTGTTGAATTTTACTTTTTATTGTCAATCAGAGCGGAAACTCTGAAAAGAAATAGAACATTAACTCTTGAAATCAACTAGTTAAACAAGGATTATTTATAGTTTATATTTTAAAGTGATTGTACAATCTAATTACAGTACCCTTATTGTTTTGTAGCTCAAACGACAACGGACATTCGGTTCAAAATTAGTCAGTTGATCTTCAGTATTTTACGAACGTTGCACAGACTGCTTGGCAAGGAAGTTGTTGCTGGGCTACGGAACAAGAAGGTTGTCTTGGATCCGATATTGGTAGCTTTGTGAAATTGTAATAAAAGTGAAGTGATAAGTGAATCTCGGACGTTTTTATTTCCCTGGAAAGTTGGAGTCCAACACAGGGAACTGCTTTATGTTCCGTGGATATTATTTTATTATTTACTAAATAAAATAAAAATCCTTATTTTGTAGGGAAAATCAATGCATAAATCATATTATAATTTCGAAAGTAACTCTGTCTGTCAGTATTTCACGCCTAAACAAAAACGAACCGATTTTGATGAAATTTAGCATAGAGTTGTCTAGACGTCGATTTCTACGGGCAAAAGCTAGTCAGGAAGTCTAGGAAAGATTTGATTGTTTGTTTGAATTGAATAGGCTCCGAAACTAATGGACCGATTATAATTGGGTCGGGGTAGCGGCTTAATAAGAGTCATAAGTCCAGTAGTGTACTGGCTAACCTGGTTTAGGTGTAACATCTATAAAAATGTCTTAACAAGGTCCTCTACATGGAAACTATGTAGAGCTTGACAAATTGATTACTTCGATTTGCACGATACCGATTTGGGTGTTAATGGTTTCAAATAAATCTTTATAATGACCTCATTTCCCCATTCTCCAATAAAAAAATATAGGTACTAAGTACTTAAAGTGACATCTTTAATACACATACCTATGTTAGGTCCATTACCATTACTTAGGTACTTACACTAACTAGTATATCGATCCGAATTAAAATCTTTCGATTATTTGTTGTTGTACCCATACCACAACATAATATCTTAGGAATGGTGTGTATTATACCGATCTTATCTTTCTAATTTAAGTATTAATAAGGAATAAATGTATCAAATTTTCAAACTAAGAACTTGGAATATTGCAACGCCCTTACAGGGTTCATGTAAATTCTACCCATTAAAATGTAACACCTTGTAATAGACATGAATGCAATAAATAAATAGTAATAAAACTCCATCAGTTTTCATAGTAACCAGCCTCCGACTAATCCAGAAAACCTATAACATGTCATGCAAATCGTATCAACGCTGCAGCGCCAACCAACGATTGGAAAGTTATGCTCGAACAAACATACAAAAATAATAGCAACGCAAAATTCAGATCGGAGTTCGATGTAATAGTGACAATTAATAATTCTGCAGTTTACTGACATTGAATGATAACGATTAAAGTCGACCCGTTATCATTATCAAGTTGTTGCGCATTCATCTAATTATGGTGATAAGTGTCACGTCAAGTAGTGAGTGTTATAAATTGTAAACATATAGGAGGTAAAACACACAATCACAAGAGCTCCTATGACCTAGAGTCCAGTTGTCATCGGGGCAGTTGAGCTACATTGTTCCCTTCAAACGTTTTTATTTTCCTTCAATTCGACGCTGAAAATGGTGGACCATTAAAATAAAAACCATTCGCGGTTTTGGGGTTTTCGCGTTATCAACTAGTATATTTTCGTCCATGGTTTCCGCAAGAGAAAATTGAAATAGTAAATAGGTCAATGCCCGATAACATCCCTTCGTGTAACTGTAAAACATTAGAAATCATCCGCTTTGAACCAACCGAGGAAACTTCATTCACGATCCGATTTCCGGCAGTGGCGGCGTGTGGGCGGATCTGCCTCATTTTGTTGGCTGGTGAAAAATAAATCCATCCTTGCCTATGATTTGCCTCTTTTGCCTGGTGAAATATAAACGATCCCACTCCATGTTCATAGCTTTATTATCCGGCAATAAATAGTAGTTTTACAACCTTTTAATGCAGTTTCCGGAATCTCGCTTAAAATTCTACCCATTACTATAAATAAAGGAGCTCTTGGTCGGAAGATCGCCTATCCATGATTCATCAGACCAATTCTGTAAACTCTGCGGTTTGCCATTTGTACAGAATCGTCAAGAGTTCTTTTCAGTTATTATAACATTCCGCGAGAAGCTAAAACATAGTCGTCCATAGAAATTAAAGCCGATTTTATAGAGTGAAATTGAAAAGCTCTCGTAAAACCTGCGTTTCCACAACAACTTGAAGAGAAACATGGTTACGTGACTGAAGACCCAACGTAGTAGCCGATAACCATCCGATATCAAACCATAGATATTCTGCTACTTGGGCATGCATATCTCGAATTCACATCGTGAATGATTTTTGACTTCTCTGTGCTTCTATTGTTTTGTTATATTTATATTACAGCAACGAAGCCTATTCCTGCTTAGTACCGAAATTTAATAATAGGTAATCTGTTTCGAGCGTAAATTGATTACTTATATATATAGCTATAGCTATTATAGTTACGCTAATTACCATTCCATTTTAAAGAAATTTCAAGATATATACCTATTGAATTATTAGTGCGAAAATAAATCACGGACACATAGCTTGGTGTTCACGTTTCCATTATTTAAGTTACATGTTCAACTAAAATTGACTATTGTAAGTAATTTTGTTTGGATTAATGAGCTCTCTAGTCTAGACCAGGGGCTGTCAACTCGCTAAGCAGAAAATGCCAACAGCACAAGTACTTGGGCATAAAACATCAGATGAGATGGCGCTATACGTTAGAAAGAGAAAGAAAATCTATGCATAAAATCTTGACATGACACCCAAATGTCCATGTAACACTGTCATTAATTTGAATGAATGAAAGCCGTGCCAAACGCCAAACGGTAGACAGCGGTAGACCGATATAAAATTAATTGCTTATTTTGTGATCTTAAACAACTGAACATTTTAATAATCTTGAAAGATTTCGACTTTTTGAAAGGTTATTTCGATTGACAATGGCTTAAAACCGAAAGTGCGCTAAATGCCGTATTTCCACCAAAAACGGAACCGCAGATGTTTTAACTTGTGCTTTCACAGGTTTCCGCTACTATGAGGTGAGTACATTAATACTTCTACGTTAGTACATATCCGTGTCTTTATCGTCCATCGATCCATCCTCAATAAGTTCATTAATGTTGAACCATCTTCAATGACTTCATTCCATGACTTCAGGGCATGAGTATGGGCTTAATTCTGTTTTCCAGCTGGGGACTGGTCCATTGAAAAATCTTTAAAAAGCTTGCAACAACAACTTTTATTATTATGTTATGTTATCTTTCTTTCAGGTGAACTTTCACAAAAAGCTAGGAGCACAACAATGATCATCGAAAAAATGGAGCAATTATTTGATGCGTTGAATGGAGACAATCCAGATCTTAAAAAGGGAAACAAATTTGACCTAAAGGAGTCAAAATCAAAGTGCTTTATTTCCTTTAGACCTTACAGGACACTTGAGTCCCCATTTTAAACACTTCATCGAAATGAAGAGATTCTTTCAATGAGATTTGTTGGTGCCAGGTCTTGCTAGAACGCCGAATGCAGTTGAGCACCTAAAAATTTGGATAAATGGTATGGTGTGAAGACCTTGGCCACATGATGATGACTAAACTAAGACCTGCTTGAAAATTGTTATGGTTGCAAAAGAAAATAAACATATTACAAAACATTTAAAAATGCTTGTTTTTTATTATATCATCAAAATACTTACTGTGTGACTATCTATCAGGTGAATGGCGGATATTCAACAAAATGTTGAATATTCACCATTCATTTAATAGATAAATAGTCGCAAAGAAAGTAAGCACCTTACAAAAGATTGAATTGCGCGCCTTTTCAATTCAAATTTCCCGCCAAACTTTAGTTACCGTGGGCATAAAGTAGCGGCGCTAGTGTGCTCTAGTGTTCGCATTTTTATTCTATGGAGTCTTACTTCTTTCCGTTAGGATATTAGTGTTCTGTGGTCTAGACTGACAGTTTAATTCAACTTGCCCCGGAATGTAAGCCATGCACAACTGTTTCACACTGATAGGACAGTGTTGGATACAAATTGTTTTATCAGGTGTTATGTGTTCAGAAATACAAAAATGCTGCAATGTTCTAGTGTTGATTTATCTCTGCTGTGATTCCTGCCATTTGTTCAGACACGTCATATTATTTTATATTCTTTTGACGTGTGAGTCACCTTAAACCAGTCTAAGGATATAAACTCCTACATTTATAATATGGTTTGTTCACCGTCATTGCTGTGATTTATTAAATGTGTTTCAGGAAGTAGGAACTACCTAAACGTTAAGGGAAACAAAAATAACTTCAAACAATGCTATTCATGCTCAAAATACAAAGTAGTATGCAAATTACTGATAGCTGGGGCTGATACGTTACTTTTATGGAATTTGTGAACATGACAGACCAATTCAAATGCTACTTGGTTCTGATTGCTCAGTGCCCTTGAAAATGAATTGTGAATTGTGATGAATCATTCCAATTAAACCAAAATTTTATTAGAACAAATTGATGATTATCTATCTTTTACCAAAGAGTTTTTGTCTTTTCTAGAACCGGCATGGAATATTGTTTAAAAGTCCATGTTTGACGTGCCATTTCTCCAGCTTTTACTTCCTTTAGAAACAGTAATAGGCAGTGATCGGAATTGGGTGAGCTAAAATACCTAAAGTTCAAAGAACAGAGGCAAAACAAAAAAATGGAGACTTCCTTACTACAATAATTTTTTGGACCCCATTGGGACGAAATTGAATAATTGTCGCAGTTAGTAAGTATATTTAATATTAACGTTTATAAAATATTACGAACTAATTCAAATCATTTTTAACCATCCAACCCAACCAACCATCTTTTGAACCAACTGCAATAAGTTTCATATTTTATAACTTATATTTCTAATTGTTATTAACTCAGGTAAAAAACTGATTCACCTCATTTTTCAGTTTTATTTTCCCAGAATAGCCGAAGCTTGTTGTCTCTTTCTAGCTTTTGCTATCTTTTGTTTGTCACGAGGTTTGTCACGCTGGTCACGAGTAAATCAACCAGAGTTTAAAAAGTTTTTACTTAAATTATTATGTGTTGTAAATGTACAAAAGTTAAAGCGATTCCCGATGAATCGTTATTGAGAAAAGTTTACTTGGATATTGTTTTTAAAAAGAAAATTGCTTCAATTTATGATCATGTTCATAATCAAAAACTTTGGATTTCTCTAGATGAAACTACTGATTATTTAGGTCGTTATATTGTAAATTTTCTAGTAAAACTTTTAAATGTGGTAACAAACAAACCATTTTAATAGCTTGCAAAATGTTAGAAAAGGTGAATGGAGAGACAGTAGCTCAATTTGTGATTGAATGTTTAGAAAATATGTGAGGAGACTCTTATGAAGCCAAAGTAGGAGATGTTTTAGTATTATGTTCTGATAGCGTAGCATTATGTTGAAAGCAGGAAGAATTTTAAAAACTATTTGCCTAATATGATGCATGTAACCTGTTTACACCGTAACCACACGCTCTTAATCTCGTTGCAGAACAAATAAGGTCAGAATATGTGGATGTTGATAGGTTAATTTCAAATGTAAAAAATATATTTTTAAAGGCTCCCAATAGAGTAAAAATATTAAAGGAAATGTTTCCAAACATGCCATTACCACCAGAACCTGTCATAACAAGGTGGGGTACATGTACCCCACCTTGTTATGACAGGTTCTAGCCATGGCTAGAAGCAGTCTCGTATTATGCCAAATATTACGAACAAATTAAAACTATTGGAAGACTTCTTAGAAGCTCTGAAGCTTTATCCATCAGGCACGCTAAAGCTGTACTAGGAAAAAAATCTGAAGTATTTTAATACTTCAGACGAAAATACATCTGATGATGACAAAGAAAACTCCATTCCTGATGGCGATGAAACATTTAGTTATTTAGATTAGCTATTCAGACTGACTAATTTCTACATCAACTGAAATAATATTCTTCTGTGTCTCTTAACATTTGGTTACTTTCATAATTTTTACGTTGATTCCAATGATTGTACAACATGAATAAATGGTGTGGAAACTATAATTTTTTTTTTAACCTTTACCTACTTTGTTAGTCACACTAATATTATAAATGTGAAAGTTTGAATTGATGTTTGTTACTTCTGGGACGAAAAAATAAACAGACGAAAAATTGGGACGAAAAAATATTTAGTCCTAAGGCGTCTCCATTTGGTCTCTGTTATTTTTCGAAGTTTAGGTATTTTAGCTCACCCAATTCCGATCACTGGTAATAGGGCATTAGCGATGCGGTGAGAGGTTGGCTTGGCTTGGCATACCACTCATCATACGCCTTCGTAAAAAATCCTCTATGCGAAAATGTAGTGCTCTAGCTTTTACCTTTAAAAGGCACCAGGGGAAAAGCAAGGCTAAAAGAAAGCTTTAATATCGCGTAGGTGGAAAACGAAGTCTATCGTGTGGGCGTAAGCGCCTTGGCGGCGTCGGTCGACCCTCCGCTCTCAGTTCTATGACTTACAATGACTACAAGCACGGCTGTCTGCTAGACTACTAGTAATTTACGTCTGCGAACATATGCCACGCTTATGTAACACAAACAAACAACTCTCATTCATATCGATCGATTACATTACACTGTTTACCACCACGTTTGACACCTTTCAGCATGCCGCTTATCGATGCTCTCTGTAAACTCGTTAATTGCATTCTACCACGCGATGCCCAGCTCATAATGTATTTGTAATCAAGCATTATAAAATTGCTATCATAATCATAACATTGACAACTTCCTCCGTATTACAAAGATCCGGTATGCGATATTAATTTAATATGTTGATGTTTTAATGTAGTCATGTTAGCTCTTTGATGCGACCTCGTTTAATTCACGTTTCCGCTGCGCCCTTCTCTGTGAGTTTGATCGAATTTATCTCTAAGCTGGATCCATTAGTGGGCCCTCCTCTCCTGTGATAAGGACGAGTTGACAGCGGGGCGGCGCGCGGGGCGGTCGCTTGCGGGCTCTGCAAGCTCTCATTTCCCATTAGATAAACATGTCCGCTACACGCAGCGCGATCCTGTTCTCGCTCCATTCCGATGATAGTGAGTAACGCACTCGGTTGTGTTCGTGCGATCCAAGGCGCAGTTCCCACTGACGAGACTGCGCCTCAGTGAATCACCGCATCATCACAATGATGCACTGATATGATACCGATTGTTATCGGCAATAAACTTAACATTGTGTTGTGCTATACGTGTGTCGTGTTTCCAAACATTTTGGTGGTTCTGACGCGGCGACTCTGTGAATTCGTCTTGAATATAACATTAAGGTCTCTGTTATTCGATACATGTTTATAAGGCAAGTGTCCGGTACACGTTTATAAAGTAGTACCTACTCAAAGTGATATTTATTTACTGGCTCATGTTTGTCCTGTTCTACTTTATTTTATGGAGACTATCAGTCCGCTGTACGTTACAGGGAAAGGCTGTTAACTCGAGATGTTGTCATCTTGCATTACATGATTGAGTATCATGTAGAGAGAGATGTAACAATTTAGTTAGAAAGCAAAACTAATATTTGAACCTAGTTTAGTCGGTCTCTTTCGGCCAGCAAAGTCACATAGAACTTCTCAAGGGCATATTAGGTTCTCGAATACTGGTTTACTTACGAATTCATGACAACGTACACGAATTCATCTAATATGCAATTAGTCGTCTTGACTATTCTGGTTAGACTCCATAAAAAACTCAATCCCTACTTACAAGTTTATAATAGCACAATTTGCTAGGCTTCTTTATAATCTATTAAGGCTTAAGGCTGATGCTTAAACTTCTTTGGAGAACCGTAATGGCCTTTCAAAGTAAATATAAGTACATAATAACAGAAGAATGTTTGGAGAATACGAATTGTTAGTTTTTTGAAGTAACTGAATGTGTTGCATTACAGGTCGAGGCGGGAGACGTTTTGCTCAAGGTTAATGGGACTGATGTAAACCGGTTTACTACACGAGAAGGTAAGGAATTTGCTATTTATCACGCACCGCCACTTATCTACGTACATTATTAACTTGCAGATAACTGCCCCTGCAATTGAAATGTAGCTCCAGTTGAGTTGAGTCTAATGGACGACTTTCTCGCTACGGATGATTTGAATAATTTCGTTAGCGAGTTACTATAGGACTACCTGTGTGTGGTAACGTAACGTTGCTGAGGTAATGTTGAACATCAACTAATCAATGAACTGATCCATTATGTTTTCTGAACAAATTTTAATTCTTTAAAAACCAATACAGCGGTCGATAAAACCGCTAGCAAAACCATTATATCTGTTGTTAACTCAAGCATTCATGTCTATGCCAAGGTACTGATACCTACCGAGTCAAAGTTACGCACCACTGACCCTCAGCTCTATCCCATGTTATCGACGTCACGTCGGACCGTTATCTTCGAACTTATTAGCGCTAATTCAATGATCGCGTTATGCCGGCCCGTAGCCGACTGCCGGCACGCAACATCGCAATAATTTCACACTCAACGCAGCTGAATTAACCAGAAAAGCTAAATTGATTTCCTCCGACAACGCGCAATAATCTTTTTATCGGAGCAAAATCAATAACCTTCTGTCTATTGTTTTACTGGTATATTTAATTTCCTTTTGTGTTTGATCGAATATCGTACGCTACAGAGAGCATTTCGATTGTTGCAGTTTTAAAATGCTTGCGACTCTCATCGGACCCCGTCACCCTAAGACTGAGAAAGGGTGAGTTGACTTGTTAACCTGTAGTTTATTGTAGTGGGTGTGTAATATTGCTGCAAGTAATAAAATTGTAGAATCCCCAGTTGGCTTGGTTCGGTTTGCGGAGTGGCCGGAGTGCTACAAAATAATAGGTAGTGGCTTTACGCGAAGAGTAATTTCATAGGTGGCTCTCGGGAGTTGAGCTGAGTAAACCTCGTTCACATTGCTTGTTTTCTTTAGTAATGGAATTTTGTTTACTTCCAAATAACGTGAATTACTTAGTTTTTCTAACTTCTTGTTATTTTTGCCTTAGACGGTTTGCTGTTCTGTTTCTATTTCTCGTGCCTTCAGCACAATAACATCAGAGCAATATACTCGAAACTGAACCCGTGAAATGCATGATTCCGCTCCGCTATCCATTTGCCGCTTTTACCATCCCTTACTTATTCAAGGCACTATCCTGGATGTCAGCCAACTGTGCTTGCCTGTACCTATAGAGTTAAATATGCATCTCCTGAGCCGAGATAACAACGCAGCGTCGTAAATAGAACGGCCTATGTGCCTTAGAATGACGAAACCTATGTAAAATTATGTATATTTCTGTCTTTTAATCTTGCGTGCGCTCATTATGAGTTCTATAGGTCTCATTGTCTGTAGATAGACTTGTTATCATTCTAGGATCTGAAGCTTCCGGTCTGCAGTATGAAGTAATTGCGGCATTTCTTGACGTTCGTTTTATTTGCGAGACTCATTACGCCTCTGCAAACGTATTTAATTCATTGTTTATTCATAACCTGTTTAGCCTTGGTGGTATGCGATTTACCTGAATGGGGAATGAAAGTGATTTCTACCAAGGACAAATGCCAGTGCATACTCTACGTTCGAAAAGCATGGGTATTGCTTTTCTCTGAATTATTAGTTTGCAGTCTTCTTGCGCTTCTAGGATTAATATAAGTAATCTACCCAGTATATGTTCTTATTCCACTATGCGTTCATTTCATATATTAAAACGCAGTGCACGTCCTTTCCGAGCATTTAAAAATGATAAGTTTTTTCCCGGAAACTCCCGAAGCCCCAAGGGTGCGATGATCGATGTTGCACCCACTACGTGCCTCGAGTTAGGAGGCCTGCTTTTAAAAACGAAGTTTCAGACGAAATGCACTTGCTTGTACTTAGCGTAGTAGTTGTTAAACTTTGGCCTAGTGACATCGGTCATAAACTGAGATCTTTCGTATTTAGGATCTCTAAGACGAAGAATTTGAGACAAAATCTAAATCCTCTGCGAAATTTATCATTTGGACGTCTGCACCGATTCTTAATGTAGTTAAAGTAGAATAACAACAGTCTCGATAAAGAAGAAATCTAAATCGGTCATTTCGTTTTCATAGTAGGGTCCGATGACTTCGTATTACGAATATGTTGTCGTTTTAAGATCGAATAGGTCGTCGGATTCGAAACAACGTAGGAAAACGTGCGTGCCGTCCGAAACACCGTATTTCGAACTGGATGTTCTGTTTCTCATAAAGACGCCCTTCAGACCCACAGATCAAAGCAAGCCTGAAGAGGTACCTCGCCTCATCGACGGCGGCGGAGCGGCGTAGTGCACGAAACAACCGCGACAAGTAAGTAAAGGAACTGACCTTGTACTAACACAATGTACTTACATTGCTTATTTATAACTTATAAGTCCTGTAAAGGCGGCCATACACATCCGATTTTTGTGTGATGTCGTATGAGATGTCTGTGGATAGGCGTCTTCAAATATCGAAGTGCTTTATTTCCTTTGTTACACCTTACGGGACTCTTGGATCCCAAGTAGATTTGTGTGTTTGCACAGGTATGGAACGGACGCCTTCGGATACTCGAATACAACCGTCAGTCAAAAAATCGGACGTGTATCGCCGGCCTAAGAAGTAAGTTACAATTTATGCATATAGTAATACTTGTAACTCACTTCTATAGTAACTTAATTGTATTCCATGAAGTAGTATATTACATACAACGCACGTGCATCTTGTGTGATGCGAAGTACGCTGCGCAGAATTCGAAGGACGAGAATGTAGGAAAAAGATTAAAAACGATCTTAATTGTTTGTGGCGTACATGCAGGCGGGCAAAAATTGGCGTGACAGCGTTCCTTAGCACTTATTGGCAAAATTATCTAGCAGATCTACACTCGAATCATACATACTTCCTCTAAAGCTTGGTAATGTTTTTTGTGTGGTTTATTATTTATCTGTCTATCATTCTTAAGATTCAATTTGCAATAATTCTTAGCACAATTCAAAACGTTCTTTTTGGTATCTATCAAAAAATTTTATCAGCATTATTTAAGAACCTCAAGTCACAAAGCGAGTTCGCCTCTGCTATTATATTTGGTTATTAATGTTTTATTGTATACTTTAAAAAGAAATAAAGAATTATGTTTCTATTATGTTAAAAAAGATAGTTATGTCGAAATATTCGTTTCGTTAAGTACATTTTTAGGTTTAGTACTATAATTTATAGATTGTATTTGTAAACATGGCTATGTTTACTTTTAATTTTGGTCGAAGTATAGACTGGACTAGGCCATAAGACACTTTACACTATGCCTCGTCTTTATCAGCGTCGTTGAAGTTCCTCCCTTGCTTCAACCATTCTTTATATGATGATGATGATGAATCTGAATGTGGTATTCGTACAAGAAATTGAATCATTCATTATGTAGTTCTTGTTTATGTAGATAAGGATAACGATAGAGACAATCGGTCGGACAATCGCAAGTAATCAATCAACATTACTACATATTTACAAGCTGTTAAGATATACTTTCAAGTAATCAACCCAAAGTCACAAAACTTTCGGCAATAAGACATTGCATACACCCGTGCGATCCACTGGATATAATGATGTCACAAAAAGTTCTGTGCCTGTCCCATAATTACATTCCGGTTTTTGTTTGGAGGTTGCAATTTATTCAACTGGTTTTACTGCACTTGTTGGACCAGAAATAACAAGTCTTTTAATTCTGGCCCTACCTTATTTCTACATCTATCCATACACGCCAAACTGTAGGCCATTGCCATTTTCATAACGGGTATTTCTCGACATCTCTACCTTACGAGGCTTTAAGCTCAACTCCTTGAAAAAGCGTAGGTCTTTCAGCATCTTAGGTGTTAAAGAATGTATTTCAGACTCTTCAAACCAGTCTTTCTTTGTGCACCGTCGTTCTGTGTATGCAGTTACTTCATAGATATCACGTGTGCAGTCTTAGAGGGTAGAAAACGCGTGTATAATGTCGCTGATATTGCAGGCATACATAGGCTGCGGGAACCGCTTTCCATCAGGCGGGCCGAATGTTTGATTCTCAGCTTGGTAGTATAAAAAAAACAAAAAGTCTAATATCTAATAATAGTGCCTTCCACATCTTCGGCTCACAATCATCTGACTTTTTAGATAGATAATAAGACTGGAAACTTTTATATTGCCTTCGTGCAGCAATGTTGCAAAATGCATGTTTGCCAGTGAAACAAAAAGTTGTGTTATCGAAACGAGATTGTGATTAAAAGTGCACTCACCCCTTCCTCATGGGAGTTTGAATACGGCGTCGTCGTTAATGTTTTTGAACTGGAGGTATAGCTTTACCTGCTACGAGCTATCTATGACTTTTTACACAGATAAGACTTGGCTACGTGCAGCAATGTTACAAAATGCATGTTTACCCGAGAAACAAAAAGTTGCGTTATAGAAACGAGATTGTGATTAAAAGTGCACTCACCTCACCCCTTCCTCATGGGAGTCTGAAAATAACCTCATTAATTAAATTAAATCAAGACATCATTTCAGGTCCATTTTTTGTTAGTTAGCTGTCTGAACTGAACATCTATTTGTTTGAATATATACTGGTTTTACTACCTATTAATGTTATTGTGTTGGAGGTATAGCATCTTACCTGCTATAAGCTATATACAATGTTAAAGGTCGCTTTACTTTGTCATTTATTCGCTCATCATATTCATTTGTCAGGGAAAAACTGATGTCGTAACTTCAGTTTAGTCAATATTGAGTAGCTGGCTTTCAATTTATTTCCAACTGCAGCTAGTAGAGTTTGTCACTTTGAAATACATGTCGATTGTTCAACCGAAAATAATGTAGGTACATTGTAAATTCAAAGTCTATCCAATCACATCCAATCACCAATCACACCAATCTACCATTATTCCGTGACTTCTTCAAATACACAGCCAAAATCTTAATTAACTAACATTTATATTTATATTCTATTAATGTCCCGCCTCTGGAACCCCCCAATAGTTTGACAGCTGATTTCCGAGGCGATAAGTGACGGCACCATATGTTTATGGGGTGGTATGGTACTAAGGGTGGCAGTGGCACCCCTCGACACGTCATTGTCGGCTTACTCATTGAAATCCTCACATTTTATTGATTGACACAGCCAAAAAGTTTAAGAGATATAACGCCACATTTAGGCATTGATTGATACCTACGCAACAAAAATATTTCTCTAAATAAAACCGTTGTAGCATAATCCGTCCTTCACGCATGTCCTTAAAAGGTCATCTCCTCGCATCGGAGGCGAAGCGAGGGTTGATTGATTTAGCTCGCTGTATCGAACTATTTTTAGGACTCTATTGTTTCGAAACAGCCGTACACTGGCGCCTTTTCCCGTTCGAAAAGGCGTCAGTGTACCTTTTCTGGAATGAGTGACATAAGTATTTTTGTAGATCGTCTGTCTTGTGTTAAGAATGTTATCATTCGTAAAAAGAGTGAGGTTTTTTATTCAACCACACAGATAACTATAGATCTCTCTTGAATTGTATGGATAGTTGTACAAATACAAAATAAAAATTGGAATGGAGAAAATGGAGTTGGAATCCCCTGTAGTAGCTACAATGTAGCTGTATTAAAGGCGAACTGTAATTCACATAGCAAGAGAGCAATGTTTCACTGGATGACTGTCCATCCTTTCCTATTCTCTGCCGTAACTTTTTTCAGGCACCTGTGTGCTATAGGTTGGTATGCTTGGTCACTGAGCGTATCAGGGCGCTTGCGAATTCCTCAAATCTTGGTATTTCCTCAAGAATTTGACCCTTACCAATGCCAGCGTATAAGCTATTTTCGGTAACTTTGGATTCCAATAAACTTAAGTTCACGGTAAAGACTCAAGGCGGCGAGACTTTCATTATTACATTTATTGCAGTGTTCATACCGGTTCAATCTACTTTGTGCGCGTCTAGAAACTTTATCAACAGTACTAAAAGAGTGTCTCTGGTATTTCTACGTTTACAATCAGTTGAACGAAATTGAGTTACCTATTACGATAAGACGTAAAAATTGCATCACGTCACCTCTGCTATTGTTTTTACCGACTAGTATTTATTGTTCAATGTCCCGATGTTTATTGTTTTGTCTGCTTTCTTCAATGGCTTTATTGTTTGTCCGACAAATTAATGGTAACGTTACTTCATCTTAACAAACTGCTGCTAATAAATACTTAATATATGATGTTTCGCTAATATTTCTTTAATTCTTAATTGCATACACAAGTAAAATCATGCATATATAGTTCAAAAATAATAATGGATACGTATAAAAGCTGGCTCAACCGTCAAAGAAGTTTCTTACAGCAAACCTACGGGAAAGCAAAGTCGTATTCAGTTCACGATTGTGTGGTCTTCTAGAAATAAAGGTACACTGCCGGCCAAAAGATTGAGACCACATATATAAAAGTGGGAAAATGTAATAAATCTGAAAATACATAATAATTATAAAGAGAGTTTACTCTCTAGTAAGGAGATCGCACATGACGTAGATAACCAGATTGACTGCACGTGCGTGTACTGTAAATTACCCCGTCTAGACAGTCCGTGCAACTCATATGCTTTCACGAACGCTATCTACTCCATAGAAGTATCAGCTTAATCAACTTTTCGAATGGTCTTGCTTCCAGTCGTGGTATTTTAAAGCTGTCTCCACGACTAAAATAGATACCTAATAAACCCGCTCGTATCTGTGTCAATCCAATGAAATTAACAACGATGTAAGCCAGCAAATTGTATTCAGTTTACGATTACGTGGTCTTTTTGAAATAAAGGTATATAAATTCATTGAATTGTTTCTATAATTATATATAATAGAATACTTAATAATACCTATAAATATTATTTTTTGTGACATATTAACTATGATAAGCTTACAAATTTTGTATAATATACCGATCTTAACTTGAACATTTAAGTATTTATCATATGAAGGAATAAATGTATCAAATTGTAAAACTAAGAACTGAGAATTATGCCACACCCTTACAGGGTTCATGTAATTTCTACCTATAAAAATGTAACATCTTGTAAAGGACATGAATGCAATAAATAAATAAATAAAAAACATATTATAATAATATATAGAAAAACAAGTTATTCGTGAAGCCGATTTACATGTAAATTGTTGCTTCCGTATCATTTTACTTTTACTTACAATCATTGAATTAGTCAAATACGCTTTGTACACTTATGTACAAAGCGTATGAATGACTCAAGTTCAACTACAAAAGCCAGGCATTCTATACAGTATTTTTTATCCATTCTGTACTGACTTTGGCGCTAGACTAAGCTCTGATGTATATTGAGCATTATTGAAAGATGGGCGATTATTAACTTGTGTACTGAAATTTCTAATGTACGTCTTTCAGATCAAGCCCACCTTCAAGCAACTCAAACTCCAACTCATCTAGCTCGTCCAGCAACGGCTCAGGGGTCGCTTCAGGGGAGAGTTGCGAGGCGCTACTGGACGGCACCCGAGCGCGCGTCTCGCAGCCGAAGTTCGAAGCTTTCATGATGACCGGGGATCTTATACTGAACCTGTCTAGAGTGGAGCATCCGCATCACAATCATCACGCGCCCACGCATCGGACACACTACCACAGGTATTCATATCATCATCAGCCTATGCTAGTCCACAGCTGTACACAGGCCTCCCCTAATGCGCGCCATAGCTGAAGACAGCTTCTCGATTTCGGCGGGACTTAAACCCGCGGCGAGTGCGAGGGCTTACGCACTATAATAACAAAAATCTTAAAATAAAGATAAGTTTAAAATAGGGTCCCCACCACATGTAGCATGTAGCATTCGACTAGGCCTGATGCTACGCTGGTTTTCATACTTTAGGTAACTACCTATACACAGTAGCCACTAGAGCACACGATTTATTTTATTAATGCGTAGCAGTGACCAAGGCAAATAAATGCACTCAGCATTATGCTGGAAACATACTGATGTGTCCAGCCAGCGCTGATTTACAGTGAAGACCATCAATGACCTTTACATCCATAATGATGGTTCTTGTGGCGTTCGTTCTTCGGTACTTACGCAGATGACTTGTAACGCGTATACAACAATAGATGCGGCCGCAATATTGGCATCCGTGCGCCGGTTTGCGGCTGCCACAGCACGATGGTGCTCGCTACTCCTTTAGCTTTTGATACCACGCTTTTGTTACCTTCTGCTAAAAACCTTTTAAAACCCTGTTTTAGAAAAAAGCACGGTTTGAATCAATCTAGCCGTTTTAAGTTTTAGCGAGACAGCGATTGATTTTCTTATTTAGTGATATTCTATAATCCATCCGTAGCATATCAATAAACGTTTTTAAGTTTTTTTTGTTAGGTAATAAAACTGTGTTCACAGAGAAAATTTAATAATATCCAAAAGATTTTTCGATTTCGGGAACTACTTGAACCCGGTATTGTACGGGAGTGCGCTGACCATGAAATCAAGTACCCCACTCTAGTCAGTCTAGGGTACTTGATTTTGAACTAATAGTACTATTTTCGTACTAGTCGAACTACTAACTTCAGACTATCCGCCGTTAGCTCCACCTACAGAAACGTTGACGTTTATCCAACATTTGTGTTCGCAGATACAACTCGACGCCTGCGTCGCCGAGCGAGTCGCGGATGTGCGGTCGCGGAGACTTGTCGCAGCGACACAACTCCTCGCCAGACACCGGCCTCAACGCCGACCATGCCAACCAATTGTAAGCAACTCATTTTACACAAGTAAAAAAACTCACGGGATGACATATGACCACGTCAGTGTGTAAACCTGTTGAAACGTCGGGAAAAATAGGCAAATAAACGCGATAAAATACTAATAATTATAGTGCTATTTAACATAATTTAGGATAGATACACTAGAACAAAACCGATAAATCTATAGAACAAAATCCTTCATAAATTTTCCGTTCCAGGTTCATATCACAGCCGGCCTCCCCGGCGGGTACCATGGGAAACTCCTCCGCTATAGACATGTGTGCGAGATCGCATCAGCACCATTCTGTGAGGACCTCCCGATCGGAAGACCATCTGCAGGTAAGCACCTTATTATCTGCATCTTAAGGTTCCATGTTCTCTGGCTATTAGTAAACCGGTCGTTTAAGCGCAGGTTAGTACTTATTATGTGCATCTTAAGGTCCATTTCTATGATCGCGGGCCATATACCGGTCCTTTAGGCAAGCGTGGGGCCGTTGCACGGAAGCCCTTTATGAAAGTTGGTTTTAAAGGCGGGAGCTACAATATATACCTACACCCATTCTGACATAATAAATATATTTTACTTTAACAATACTTTTAATATGATACAATTCCGTATGTATAATTGGAAAACAGTGTGGAAAGTATGTATATGCTTAGTTTCTAAAATGAAGAAATAATAATACAGCTAAATTAAGCATTGAAAGCGACTACAGCAGAGCTGTTTTTGATAGAATTTTTCAATATTTGCAATAATATTACGTTCAGAATATAAATTATATTTTTATATAACTGTTTATAAAACTAGTATTAAAATGTGTACCAAATAAAAGCGAATGAAAAACAAAAACGATAATTTCTGTAATGAGCTGTTTGATGAAATCAATGAAGTGTTATAATTATAATTAATATTGCGCATATTTGACAGCTGAGGAGTTCTAATGAGATTAATAACTTTTTGTTAAGCTGGACCATAAAATCCCATTGGATGAAATATGATTTTATAGATTGATGATTTTCTACCTGCTTGATAATCGAGACACTTTTCACCAAATGTGTAGTGAAACACTTGGTTTTGGGAACAATCTAGTTAATAATAGCCTTTTTACTCAGAGGCGACTAAGGGTCACACACCGGGGGGCGGGCAGCAGCGCCCTCTGCAGGGTAACTCCACCGAACTGCGATCCCCAAACCGCGTGCCCAGCGTGGGGATTTTGGCCAATAACCCTCAAATTATTAATAATGCCATCTATGGCGCTCATTAGGGGAGGCCTATGTCCAGCAGTGGACTATTATAGGCTGATGTTGTTGTTGTTGTTGAATCTAACAGTCTCCTACAGATTGCTATAAATGAAACATAGAAACGCAAGTTTCAGAAGGAGTCTTCCCTGAGCGCGGTCGCTGTGGACATGGAGGAGGATGTGACGTCATCACTCAACACTCTGCTCGACGCCAGGCCTGACTCGGCGACGCCCGCGGCTTCTTCCGCTAGGTCCGATGAGAATGAGCGGGATCGGTATGTTTATTATACATTTTAAATGCTCACCGGCAATTATGGGCAATAACCCCCTAATGATGAATAATGCCATCTATGGCGCTCATAAGGGGAGGCCTATGTCCAGCTGTGGACTATTATAGGCTGGGGATGTGATGATGTGTGCTCAATGGCAATGTTGCAACACAAATATTCAAAACATCAATCTTCTAAATACCTATGTTAGTATATTGTAATAAGTATATCAGTCGTCTAGTATACATAACACAAGCTCTGATTAGCTTGGGGCTAGATAATGCTATGTGATTTGTCCAGCATTATTTATTTAATATTAAGATTTAAAAAATACGCTTTATACCTATGACTGTTACGCTACAGGCACAGCCAGCGGTAACAATGGTTAAGTTAGACTATTATAAATAAGGGGATTTCCTTAAAATCACAAAAAATCTCGGGTTGAAATACCTATAAGTCTACATATATACTAAACTTATTGCTAACCCCGTTTGATTGCATCGAAATATGATTTATATGATAAGCAGCATCTTGTTTGAGTAGCTATAAAGTTCTAATCTAATCGCTTGTTATTCATTCGTCTGTTGTTAAATCGATACTAATTCAAGGCTTCAACACAATCATAACAGAAAACAGGGCCTTTATTCTTTATAGCAAATCCAAACGCGTTACACAGATACGAAAGCGACGTGGAATCGGACAAAATAGTATTTAGGACACGTTGTGACGTCATATGGTTTGAGAAAGGAATGACCCACTTAAAGTCAAAGTATATTTATTGCATATTGTTTGTTAAACTAATGTATTCCATTAGTTTTTGCACTCAATTTGCACCGAAATAATTTTATCGGTCAACGTCCTTTTTGGCAATCATTAAAAAATATCTTCAAATATAACGAAAGATATTACTTACATAGATCACATAATTATACAGTCTTTTATCATCACATCAATAGAGTAAATGTGCTGATTTTTACCTGATTAGTTTTGCTACCTCCTACGTCGCAGGCGGACCTTCGCCCACCACACCACAGCGTTCGTCAATTTGTAATTTCTAATAAATTCTCTCTGTGGTGCTTTGTGTCTTTATCTATATTCATGGAGTCAGATGTTTCGACAAGTTGCAACTTGTCTTAAAAATGTTTGTTGTTACAGCATCGTGTGGACTTACAACGCGCCCGTATCGTCTGCATCGGAACGAACGCACTGCAACGGTTCCGCCACTTCCAACTCTACTTCTATATCTGACGGCATCTCGCAAAGGTCAGTTTAATTTAATTTTTTTTTTTTATAAATACCTATGTACTTATTGCCAGAAAATCCACACAGCATCATCTAGCCGCAAGCTAAGCAGAGCTTGTGTTATGGGTACTAGATAACTGATAGACATAATAATATTCGAGTACATATATACTTTTTGTTACACATTGAAAACGACCCGAACACCCTGAAAAAATATCTGCAGATCGTACAAATAGTTCTCCCCAGGAGGGAATCGAACCCGCAACCTCCTGCGTCGCAGGCGGACCTTCGCCCACCGCGCCACAGAGCTCATCAAATATTGTATGTAACTAATGTAATAAAATGTTACAACAGCTGTGTAATTGTTGGAAATAATTAATTTTGTTTTTGTTGTATTTTGTTCAGCAGGTCGTCATCACCGGCCTCGCCGACGTCTGTGTCGTCGTCGCTGATGTCTTCCCGCACCTCCCCCCCGCCGCGGCTACCCCCGCATGCGGCGTTACATCGACCATTGAACGGTACGTTCATATATCTATATTCTTCTAATATTATAAACGCCATATTACTATAATGTTTTAATGTTAGTAGCTAGTGTAATTGGTTTTTTTTTAAGTCTCGTTAGTTACTGAACCTAATAAATAAATAAAATAAATGACACTATTGTCCATGTCTATTCCATCCACAGGTGACATGAGCCTATCAGAAGCCGTCTCCAACATATCCAGTCCCGACTACCAAGACCAAGACGACATGTTCGAGACGGGTCGCGAATGCCCGCGTATGGAACTCTCCGACCCATCAGACTCCGACTCAACCATCCTCGTCTCGGAACCGTGCCACAAACGGGCCAAATCCAACTCATCGTACTCCAATGAGCACGGTAGTGACGTCACACTGAACGGTGATCATAACAATGAGTACAGAATAGTGATACAAGTGAAAGGGGCGGACAAGAATGGTGAACATGTGAATAATAATAATAATAGTGCGTATGTGCAGAATGGTAAGGAGAATGGACATTCGCCGGAGCATCAGGGTTACCAGGTTTGTAGTTTACATCTTTGCTATTAGATTAACTGCAGTAGTGATACTAGAATATTGTTTTTTATCTTTTCATTCTAGTTTAGGCCGGTCTTTTCGAAGAACTTATCAAGTTGTTTTTATTCTTTTAGTAAACTTTTCCTTAAAGATATGTATAAATAAATAAATACGCTGGTGGTTATGGATACTAGATGACTGATATACATAATACAATATATTACATAAATAGATTTTTTAGTTATTATACATAGAAATGACCCTATAAACGACTAAATCATTTCATCACCTAGACCCAAGCTAAGCAGAGATTGTGTTATGGGTACTAGATGACTGATATACCTGGTATAATAAAAGGAAACAACCAGAACACCCGGAATAAATGTCTGGAGATCGTATAACCATTTATTGTCCCGAAGCATTAATCGAACCCGCAACCTCCTGCGTCGCAGGCGGACCTTCGCCAACCGCTCCACATTTTCGCTCTATTGAATAGTATTTCAGAATTATCAATAGTTTTTTACCATGATTGTATTCCGAGCGTGATCATGTGCATGTAATTGTGCCGAAATGTGTTACCACAAAACCGAGTATATCATGGTAAACATGGCGTTATATGATAATATAATATTCTAGCTAGGTAATCGGAAGATGACATTATTTATTGACGCGTTCATAAATTTTCGTCTGATTACCTTTCAGAGAATACTGCTCTTCGTAAATCGTAGTATAATAACCACAACAGTTTCGAAAGTTTTAAGTTGGTATATTAAACTATACTGTTCTTTCATGTCCAGTGCAACCCAAGGTTGCCTGGAAGAGATCGCTCATAGCGATAAGGCCGCCCTTTATACTTCCTTTAAGCAAGTCTTTTTATTTATTTAACAACTTTATTGCATTAAAACGGTACAAAGGGTGGGCTTAATTTTATTTGGTATAATAAAGTATTTTCTATCTATTTTCGCTGTTCCAGGAGCTTTGCAGCGGGTCAGACGGCGGCTCCGACGAAGGTTCAGACGGAGACTCTCTGCATTCCTTCCACTACAGCCCCAAGGCGGTGGATATACCGTCGGCGGAGCGGTTGGCGAAGCGGCTCTACCATCTCGACGGCTTCAAGAAATCAGACGTCTCACGGCATTTGAGTAAAAAGTAAGTTGGGTTCAATCTAAACTTAACTGACAGTTTTTATTTTATTGCATAGTTTTGTTGCCCCACTGTCTATTAAAATCTCTATGTCAACGAAAAAAATAATAAATGATAATAAGCCAGCCAATGGGTGTAGATGACGGATATACATATAATTATACAAATATAATTACATAGAGAATTTTTATTATACATAGAAAACGACCAAAACACCCTGTACTATCTGCGCATCAGATTATTATGCGGTTTTTGAGTGATTCGAGAGGAATATTTATATGTATAACATGGACCCGTGCGAAGCCGGGGCGGGTCGCTAGTGAACTATAATCAACCACAATCTTCTTTGTTACAGCAACGAATTCTCCCGAGCAGTGGCCGAGGAATACGTGAAGCACTTTGAATTCGGCGGCGTGACGCTAGACTCTGCGCTAAGAACGTTCCTATCAAGATTCGCGCTCAGTGGAGAGACTCAAGAGAGGGAGAGAGTTCTTGTGCATTTCTCGAGGCGATACCTCGAGTGCAATCCTGGGACTTTCAACTCGCAGGGTCAGTGTTACAGAAATATGTGCTCTAAGGCCTTGTTATATGTTTATTTTTGAAAGCATCGCCGAAAATACTCGCGTACCCTAACAGATGGCGCTATAGTGAATGTTTCAAACGTGACTGACTATTAAATATCATGATTACTGTGGCGCGGTGGGTGAAATTCCGCTTGCGATGCAGTAGGTTGCGGGTTCAATTCCAGCCACGAAACAAATCTTCGATAGTATATTTATTTCATAAATTTCGATATAAAAGGATTATGTAAAATATGAATTTATATTAAATTCTTAAAGTACATACTGAGCGCTTATTTTACTTGTTGCTTCTTAACAGATGCGCTACACACGCTGACGTAAAACCACACTTTAAATTTAATTTAAAAAAATATTGAGCTTGTATACTTTATTTTTATTTGCTTCTTTCACAGATGCGCTATACTCACTAACGTAAAACCAGACTTTTTAAATAAAAATTTAAATAGCGGCTAATCTTTATATTTACTTGTCTATACACAGATGCGGTACACACACTAACCTGCGCCATAATGCTCCTAAACACGGACCTCCACGGTTGCGGCGCGAACGGCGGGAGCACCTTCCGACGGATGTCCTGCGCGGAGTTCATAGACAACCTAGCTGACCTTAATGACGGAGAGAACTTCCCGAGGGATACCTTGAAGCATCTGTACCAGGCGATCCGGGCGCAACCTTTGCAGTGGGCACTGTGAGTGTTAAACTAACTTGTGGTACAAGTCCGAGAAATCGGAAACTGGGGCTCTATTAACTATTGGCAATAATCGTTACACCGATAGGACAATTCTAATGGTGAATGGGGAGGCCTATGTCCAGCTGTGGACTAATACAGTCTGATGATGATGATGATGAATGTTGAAAGAATTTTTCAAATCGGTCTATTGGTTTCGGAGCCAAATCAATTCAAACAAATAATCAAATCTTTCGTCTTTATAATATTAGTATAGACTTCTACTTCATCTCTCCCTCTCTCCCCCCTCCCCCCCCCTCTCTCTATCTCAGTATTGTCTTCTCTATTCAACAATTCGTTCCCCAGTGACACAGACAACTGCAACGGTTCAAACAACGGCGCCGGCGAGACTCGCAGCACGACGACAGCGGCCGTCGTCGGCGGGAATCCCTTCCTAGACGTGCCGGACCAGAGTCGCGCCATAGAGTACAAGAAGGGATATGTCATGAGGAAGTGCTGTGTCGATACTAATGGGAAGAAGAGTGAGTACTCTACAAATAAATTTTATTTTGTCTGAACACACACAAAACAAATACAAGTCATTAATAAATGGACTTTGGCTTTGACATTGGATTCCTATCAATAGCCAATAAATTATCTACTGTATTATTATTTTTTTTATTTAGCCTCATAATTTTTGATACTTTAAGATAAAAAATGAAGTTTAGAGACCAATAACACCTTTTATCTTATTTTATAATAATGTATGGTATAAAATTTGATTGCTTATTCCCTGCCGCGATACCTCTATTTATACCCTAAAGATAGCCCCTTCAAACCAAATACCACAAAATGGCAGCAGATGATTCTAACCTGAATTATCAAACAAATGTAGGTTCACTCTACGCTCAATCCCTATAAATATTAAAGATCATAATACAGTTATAATTATCTGAGCGTCTAGTCGAAGCGACGTGTGACCCGAGAGCTGGTCAATATCTGGCGCAGCGCATCAGCATTGGATACAGCGAGGCAATGCAGCCAGCATCTTGGGTACACTTCCAACTGGTATTGATATGGATCAGTTGAGCTACCTATAGCTTGTTTGCAACAGTCTGCAGTTAGCTCAATTGTTTCAATTGTACATACTAGGTCTAATTTTGTTAGATAATGTCAATTTTCTTTGTGCTAGCTTTTTTGTCATATCATTAATGTTAAATAAATCATAAATTAATTTACCTGATAATATAAAAAGTGTGTTGTTTTCAGCACCGTTCGGTCGGCGAGGCTGGAAGATGTTCTACTGTACGCTGAGAGATCTAGTCCTATATTTGCACAAAGACGAGCATGGCTTCAGGCGGGGCCAGATGTCCGATAATATACACAATGCCATCAGGTAATAGGCTATAGACAACTATAGTTATAACTATTGATCAGGGGCTAGGAAATTTAAATATTTTCAAAACACAGATCGTCGAAAGCCCCTCTTCTAACAGAAATTGAGTAGATATATTAAAGTCGGTGTCATCCGCCGTGCACCGTCGACAGATGACACCCTGATGCGTCACACGTCGCCGTACCTATTGTGTACCATTTAGTTATTAAGATTTTTTATATTTGTATGTATGTTAGTCTGTAAGGTATTTGTTGATATGGGCCCTAGAATAAGACCATCATCTGTTCTTATGTTACCTGAAATAAATGATTTATTTATTATTATTATAAAGTACACAGTTTCTTAAATCGCTTAAAAGGTCTGTTCAAGTTAAAGGGATTCCCTTTAGAGTTAAAACTGGGTATTGGATACATTATTGTAAGCATCTTTGCCAAATCGATAACAGTCGTTTATTTTCACAGAATACATCACGCGTTAGCGACAAAGGCGACTGACTACACGAAAAAGCAGCATGTATTCAGATTGCAGACTGCGGATCAAGCCGAATACTTATTCCAAACGAGGTAACTTTATATTTCACCGACCATACATACAAACTTTCGCATTTTTTATGTTTATTACCTCTTCGCGACAATACTACTGGTCAGATCAGGCTGAAATTTTGCAGACAGTTAATTATAGGCCTGGAATCGAACTTTTAATCCCATAAATCAGTTTCCATGGGACTAGAGTCCCAGTTAAACGTTTCCATCGAAACAACGCGAAAC
>OZ007528.1:3737364-3764002 GCA_963931895.1 Eupithecia pulchellata | reverse complement strand
CTAGAAACATGACTGTTTTAGCTACAGTGTTCCAACGCAATAAAACAGGTGTCATTGATCGATAAAATAAAACTATAGTCGCCAGCGTAAAGAAAATGGCTTGGATCGGATAGACAGGAAAGGACATGCGATACAGTAATCTAAAGTAAAGTACTAAGAAATCACAGATAAATTATAATGCGCCATTTTATGCGCCACACAAGTCAAAAACGTGGTACGGACAGTTCAGAGGGCACTGACATTCAATATTGTGCCAAAATAATCAAGGTACCATAAATCCACAGCAGATGTTCGATGTCTAGCCAGCGCAGTGAAACAATATCCTCTATGAATTATCCTTTAGGCATAACATAGATGGTGATGGATCTAGATCAAACAATGTACTTTTTAATAGGTATACGATTCGATAAGTACTTACGAGTAGACCAGCGAAAGTTAACGTGCGTCGTCGTCAATATAAACTATAATAATCTTCCTATACTTCACATTTGTAAGCCCCTACGGCTACGTTGTCTAGCTAGGTACCGAAGTAGATTGAAGTAAGTTCTTTTTGAGCTCGAATTATACAAGATATTTAGTCAAACTATACCCCTTAGCTATCGCGTAGCTATACGATATAGATTCTGATTAAATTAATACTACGTTTGCCGCAAAACAATTGGACCCTCGCAAAAGACTGATACTCAAGCTACATTCCCTCGAAGTTAATTGTTCAGGTTCGGGAGCCAAGGGCATGCGGCAGTGTGTGGACTCAATTGGACACTAAAACGTGTTAGTTGTATAAATATATAGATTCATCTAGTCCTGTCTTCCTGCAATACATGTGCTGTTATGTCCATTTGTTGCAGTTCTTGTTTTGTTCCACTTTTGGAACAAATGCGTAAGATGTGTGATCGGGATTCTAATGTTGATATATTAATCAAAATACTCAGATATACTTACTCAAGACTTTGTATTGCTACTGTCCTATTTTATGCTTATATTCTATTGGATTGGCTTTCGTGGTTTTTTATATGAAGTGGTTAGAACTATTCAAGCTCATTATGTGAAAAGTCCATTAGCTTCGAAATTCTGTAGTTATTACGATTGTTTTGTATGATAATGTTGTATATTATTTGGCATCAGCAAATAAGCTGAACTTATGTTATTTATCGTCTAAAATCACAATATTGGTTAACTATAATATTTATGGGAAAATCGTCATTCCATTAACTGTATCACTATTCATTGTAAACTAATGTAAAAGTTGGCTACATTTAGCTGTTGACTTGTTTACTGTTTATATTTGTTTTTTAACTGAATTTATTGCAATATTGTAAATAGTTTTAAAAGTGTTGAGACTGAAACATGAAGTTATTTATTTTGTTCTTAAAGTAACCAGTGTCAAATCTTAGGCATCGATAGTGTATTAGCACATCCATAGGATCTCAGATGTAGACTTAGATGTGAAATAATTATTAAAATTGCTTGATTTGCAAATGTTTGTTCATGTTATATTTTCTAGGCAGTCTATAAACTACTGCAAAATTGAGTAAGGAACCTGCATGATGAAAGAGCCTTGTAGCATCTTTGCTGCAACGATGGGATAGTCCCCAGAAATGTATGATAACAGGTATGTAGGTTTAGAAGATTCCTATTTACCCCTTGATATCTTACAAAGATGTTTCTGTAAAGCTGCAATCTTCAGTCTAAAATTCTAATGGGATTTGAACAGAGAACGGAGTGATGTAAACTCTCATGTTGATCGTATTTAAACAGAGCATGAGAGATGACATAATTTTCAATCCCAGATATAACATACACTCAAGAGATCCTGATCCTAGTACGAAATGAAGTTTGATTCAGCTTGTAGACATCTTGATAAGTCATGATGTAGTTTATCTTACATGTAAGTTTTGCTAGTGATATTGATTTCTCTTTCTGTATGTATTATATTTGTTAAATAAAAATGTTTTGAGATTGTGCTTCAAAGTGAGGTTTCAAGAAATCATTGTAAATATATTTTTTTAGGCTTGTTATCCATTTATTTTTGTATTATTTACTTGATGTAAAGTTTGCCAAGTTTATTTTATGAAGTTTTCTCTGCTCCACTATTGAGATGACACTAATACTTCCTACATTTACTAAACATAACCCTTATGTACTACTTCATTTTGATGTTGAATTATTTAAAATATTGCTCAAAACTTTAAATGCACTCAACTCATTTAACACTACATAAAATCATTATAAAATGTAAATGTCATTTTAAAAACTACAAAGTATTATTAATTTATTACTTACGTAAAATATAATAAAATTTTATTGGTAAGTATGGAATTATGAATGGCTGTGCCGAAATAATGTTACAATGAGTAACATTTTTGTTTATTGAATATTGTTTCCAGTGACTAAGGTATTGGAATAAGCCAAAATTATTGGACACTCTGTTGAAGCATGAATTGGTGACCATTGTAAAAATATTATCAATTTGAATGATTCTGCATTTTTAAGCATTCCCCATATGTACTGGAACAGCTCTTGGAATTTAGCAGATATTTTGATAAAATCTGCAAAAACAATTGCAAATCTGAGTATTGTTTGAGTATAAAGGGGATCCATCTGAGAAAAGTACATAGTAAATGTCTAAGTATTTGGAACTATGTATAAATGTAATAGTAGAGTTAGGTTTTTGTTTTTGTACCATTCATAACCCTTTGAAGAGCTGAAATAAATACTTCAAAAATCTATTACATGATGTTTTCTTTATTTATATTTCTTTACATAGAGTGGTAGGATGAATGTCAATAGTCTTATGAAATAGTCAATGTTAGGAGCCAAAAGCATAATCAGTGTTTTTCTGCAAAGGTCTTTGCAATGGATGTGCAAGTAATTTTGCAATACAATCATGGATCTTGGTCGCTTTCCTCGATACCTCATACACATAGGAATAGCCATCATCAAGTTCTTGGAGAGCATCATAAATACTTTCACATTTATATGCTGAACAATCGTCTTCATGAGCCAGTAATATGTCTATGTAAAAGTACATTTTTTCCCTGAGGAAAACATAGTTTGGATCCTCCCGAGATATCAATGGGACACAGTTTGATCGACCATACAACACAATCATGCGGACAATGTAAGGAGGAGGCAATATGCATTCCCCTTCTTTGTACTCTGGTATTTCCACTTTTTGTTTCACCATCTGAAATACCTTCTTGAAATCAAAATTTTCTGAAGTATATTCTTCAGTACTTAAGTAGTCAACAGCATTTATGATATCCCTCAGACTGTTGGTTAGATTTTGAACCCAACAAGGTTCATTTTCTTTCAATGTCATGAGTGCAAACTCTGTGTTTTTGTTGATAGCATATTTAGAATGAAGGAAAAAATCAAGAACTCTTTTCATCATATTAATTGGAGTGTATGTAGTTCCATCAGCTAATCTATAAAGAGCGTTGTTATTGTCATAGCAGATATCCAAGCAAATTATGATCTTCTCAGGAACATTCACATTTGGTAGGATAGGCTTCTGGAAAGTAGACAAAACTTGCTTCTGCAGTTCCGCACTGTCTTCATTATCTGGTACTTCATTGTTGGTGCTGTAAAAGATCAAAAAATATATCACGGATCATATAAGAAGAACATTAATCATTGAAGATCTTTCAATCATACCTTGGTGTTATTGGTGATATTTCTGCGTTAATCGATGAAATGCTGGGTAACGTAACTGAATCGTTTTCCTTCATATTAATGTTGAATGAGAGCCCAGCAGTGCACAGCCCAACCAAAAAATAAAAAATCGTTTAATGCAACGCAACGCAACCTACTAAAACAAAAAAATACTTTTTTTGTCAAAGAGACTGTATGCTAGAGTACTATAATTATTTGCACTGTATTGTTTGTTTACATTACATTAATCATAATTCGGTCGGAGGAATCTCAGGAGGAATGCACCGTTAGTGCATCAGTGTTACCATTTAGCATATTTCTTTTTTGTTTCAACTTTGAACACAGGACCAAGACAGGGGTGCGTTCAGAGGCTCAGAGTGCGGTTGTTTGGTGTAAATTTTAACTTACCCAAAGGTTCTGAACGAGTCGGTTGTTTAACGTCAAAGTTGACATTATCATGACAAAACTGACGTTACAGTTGCCGGACGTTCGTTTGTTTTGTTTTTGTTTTGCGGTTACTTTGAGGTAAATTGTATCTACTGACTGTAACTACGATCTATAACTGATAAATACTGAAAATTTTGAAATTTACTGTAGAAATCTTGATATTTAAGTAGATAACAAACTATGACAACGGAAAATATGACAGCTGTCAATGTCAGAGTGTTTTTCGTCGATCGAATTACACCGGTAAAAAGTTGCAACCGTCGGAGGTTGTGAACGCTCTAGTTAATAACAACCGAGCGTTTCCCCTGAGGTTATGAACGACCTAGTTGCACTCCGAGCGCGCTCGAGCGTAGGTTGTGAACGCAGCCCAGAACCAGAACCTCTGAAAAACGATTGTCTATGGAAGTGCCCTAAGCATGTACTTTCCTTGGATACTTACGTAAACAAATCGGTAGAACAACATGGCGGATTAGGGATGTTCACTTGTTCGTCTAGTCGATAACATTATATCGATGGACGAGCTTGTCTTTTTAATCGACATCAAAAAAGGAAAGGTTCTATGCTCAACTGTATATTTTTTTTGTATCAATGAGGGCTACCGTTTTTGTACTCACTGTTTTTGTTAGCGCCACTGTAAAGTAAGGTCAGAACGAACTTACTTATAGGCGACGGGAAAATATATTTACATTTTTCAGCGATTCAGCGACCCGCCCCGGCTTTGCACGGAAACCTCTTAAATTGTCAGTGTTCCTCTACTATATTATGCATGTATTATAGGTACATGTAAACCTACCTCTTGAATCACTCTATCTATTTAAAACAACCGCATCCAAATCCGTTGCGTAGTTTTAATGATTTAAGCATGGATTTATGAAAAGTAAGGATCGCATCCTGTCAAATCAAACTTGAATCCTAACAATGGCGGAATGACATTGAGTGTCATTGTATATCGAGATTGCCGTGTGGTGACGGCATAATATAGAATTTCACCACCCCAACTCATCCCGTGGGTGTCGTAAGAGGCGACTAAGGGAAACACACCGGGGGGCGGGCAGCAGCGCCCTCTGCAGAACTACTCCACTAAACTGCGATCCCCAACCCGCATGCCCAGCGTGGGGATTATGGGCAATTACCCCCATGATAAGAACCGCCACAAAATGGCCCCCAGTTCCCGGCCGCCTCGCTATTCCTGGCCATGGTAGCGGCCACGGTAACGGCGGGGCAGGGGGTGCTAGGAATCTCCGGGCTACATTAGGCTACCACACCCCACACACACTGACCCTGGCAACGTTTAACGGACGCACTCTGAGGCTTGATCACCATCTAGCGCAGTTGGAAGTGGAGCTAGAGAACATTAAATGGCATGTTCTAGGGTTATGTGAAGTCCGTAGAGAGGGGGAGGACACTGTAACCTTAGACTCGGGCCATCTTCTCTACTTTCGCGAGGGTGATAAAACATCCCAGGGTGGCGTAGGTTTCCTCGTCAATAAGGCCCTCTCTAACAACGTCGAAGAAATCTCCAGTGTGTCGACCAGGGTAGCGTACCTGATCCTTCGGCTGTCTAAGCGCTACAGCTTGAAGGTCATTCAGGTCTACGCACCGACCTCGACACACTCGGATGATGAAGTGGAGGATATGTACGAAGACATATCCAAAGCCTTACATCACACCACCAAGGCTCACTTCAACGTTGTTATGGGGGACTTTAACGGCAAGGTGGGAACCCAGACTGGCAACGAATCCCGAATAGGCCCGCATGGTTTTGGTGTTCGAAATCACAGGGGACAAATGCTCGTCAACTTCCTTGAGAAAGAGGGGCTGTTCTTAATGAACTCTTTCTTTAAGAAACAGCCCCAAAGGAAGTGGACATGGCGGAGTCCCGATTCTGTGACAAAAAATGAGATCGACTTCATCATGACGGATAGCAAGCATATATTCAGAGATGTCTCAGTGATCAACAGGTTCAATACCGGATCTGATCACCGACTCCTTCGAGGCTCTCTGAATATAAATTTGAAGCTTGAAAGAAACCGTCTGATGAAGTCCACGCTCCGACCGAACCCAATCCAAATCATGGCGGGCACCGAGAAGTTTCAGCAGCTTCTCGGGGATAGATTCGCTGCCTTGGAACCCACTGATGACGCTGACGAGACCCTACACAATCTGGTAGAAACGCTGAGGGACGAGGGCATCAAGTTTTGCAAAAAGCAGCGTACTGGTAAGAAGTCCAAACTCTCGGATGAGACTCTTGGGCTGATGACAAAAAGACGGGAAACCACCCAAGCGACTTCGTCAGAGAGGTCAGACCTGAACAAGCGAATTGCGAAGATGGTACGATGCGACCTTCGGAGCTCTAATACACGCCTCATTGAAGAGGCGATAGAGCGAAACCGAGGGTCCAAAGTATTCACTCAGCAGCTTGGAAGGAGCCACCTGACGAAGCTTTCAACGCACGACGGAAGGACCGTATTGTCGAAGCCGGAGATATCGGCCGAGATAGAGGACTTTTATGGCCGTTTATACGCTGCACATGCTCCCCGTTCCCAACGAGACGACCACGATTCTAGAGCCACCTTGATACGCCACTATACCGACGAACTGCCAGACATCAGTCAAGACGAGATCGTGTTAGCTCTGAGGCAGCTTAAAAATGGAAAAGCCCCCGGTGAGGACGGAATAACATCAGAGCTTTTGAAAGCTGGAGGATACCCTGTTATACAGGAGTTACAGAGCCTCTTCAACGCCGTCCTTCACAGTGGGAGAACTCCAAAGGCGTGGAGTGGGAGTTTGGTGGTGCTCTTTTTTAAGAAGGGAGATAAAACCCTTCTTAAAAATTATAGACCCATCTCGCTCCTAAGTCACGTCTATAAGCTTTTCTCACGAGTTATATCGAACCGTCTCGCCAGAAGACTCGACGAGTTTCAGCCACCGGAGCAGGCTGGGTTTCGCGGAGGATATGGTACCATAGACCACATTCACACAGTGAGGCAGATTATACAGAAGTCCGAAGAGTATAATCAGCCCCTGTGTCTGGCTTTTGTGGACTATGAGAAGGCTTTTGACTCCGTTGAAACCTGGGCTGTTCTACAATCCTTACAGCGATGCCAAGTAGACTATCGTTATATCGAGGTGCTGAGATGTCTCTACGAAGCCGCTACGATGAGTGTCCGAGTACAGGACCAGCAGACTAAACCAATCCAACTGCGCAGAGGAGTGAGGCAGGGGGATGTCATATCCCCGAAACTGTTCACGAGCGCGTTGGAAGATATGTTTAAGACGCTGGACTGGAAAGACAAGGGCATCAACATAAACGGCGACTACATCTCACACCTGCGATTCGCTGATGACATAGTCTTAATGGCGGAGTCGCTAGAGGAGCTGAACCGGATGCTGGACAGTCTAGCTTCAGCCTCCCGATGTATCGGTCTTGGCATGAATTTGGATAAAACCAAAGTCATGATCAATGCCCACATTGATCCAAGACCGGTGATCGTACATGGCCACCTTCTCGAAATTGTTTCTGAGTACACTTACCTCGGGCAGATTTTGCAGTTGGGTAAAAACAATTTCGAGAAGGAAGCCAAGAGGAGGATCCAGCTAGGCTGGGCAGCATTCGGAAAACTACGACGAGTCTTCTCGTCATCCATACCGCAATGTTTGAAAACGAAAGTTTTTAATCAGTGCGTCCTACCAGTCATGACCTACGGAGCTGAGACGTGGACACTCACGATAGGGTTGGTCCACCAGTTCAAAGTCGCTCAGCGCGCTATGGAAAGAGCTATGCTCGGAGTTTCTCTGAAGGATAGGATTCGTAACGAATTCATCCGACAGAGAACTAAGGTCATCGACATAGCTCAGAGAATTAGCAAACTGAAGTGGCAGTGGGCCGGCCATATTTCGCGAAGAACCGATAACCGCTGGGGTAAACGTGTTCTTGAGTGGAGACCGCGACTCGGTAAACGTAGTGTAGGACGCCCTCCGGCCAGGTGGGATGACGATCTGCGAAAGACTGCTGGCAGATGCTGGATGCGACAAGCCGAAGACAGGGCGCTATGGCGCTCATTAGGGGAGGCCTATGTCCAACAGTGGACTAACATAGGCTGATGATGTATATCGAGATGCCAACTGAAGAAAAATTTACCCATAATTTTTATAAATATTCTTCCTAATAATTGTTTACAAATGAATATGTAGATTATAAAAAATCTACGTAGGTACTGCTTTAGCCACGGTCATCGTCTATTAGACCTACTTTTTATAATTTTCAATTTACGCCAGCGCTTTATGGTGCTAACTGCAGTGAATTTGATTATCCCACAAGCACAGAACAGAACACTGTACTTTCCCGGGATCAAATAGTAACGTATTTGCTAATCGAAGAAATTTCAACAAAATCTGTTCAGCCCTCAGTGTATTCCAACTCTCCGTTCACTGTCTGATTTTAGTTTGAATAAACTATTCTTTGTGCCTATTAACTGGCTGACAACTTTTTTCTGCCTGATGCTTCGCATGCGTTGTTCCTATGGAAATGCCTAACCAAAAATCAAATAAAAGTTACTTATTTAAAAGTGGCAATAAGCAGCCATATATTACGATTGTTACTAGGAAGATCAATTAAACGTTCCTAATAATGAAAAAATATACATTATTCTCATATTCATTGTTTGATAAATAAAAAATAAAAATTTATGGATACATAAATATTATTAATTTTAATTGCCCAAATTATTATAAATGAAAAATCTTAATACACACTGCAACTAGATAAAGTGCGATTCCAATTATTTTCATTGTGAGATTCTCTGATTACCTATACGAATTTTCATCACCTAGAAATCTGAAAAAACATTGACTATTAGTTATGCCCTGCGGCTACCTACAATCTCGATATAACATATTATCTGCGTAGCATCAGCGTCAGTAAAATTATTATTAAAATGGGTTCAGCTATATTGGAGGTTAGCTTAAATAAACACTATAATAATTCGTCTATCAAAAGCTAAGCTATTGTATTGATATTACAAACAGAAATTCAATATCATAATTATATTTCAAATAATACATATTATTATAGATAACCAGAATGATAAATAAATGCCTATTTACCTGATTCATAATTTAAAGTCAATAAAATATGAGAATTGAAACTTATTTAATATACTCCCACATTTACCGGAAAATTTACATGTTTACATGTTGGCAGCACTGGCTAGATTTTGTGCTTCTCTTTTGATTATTTTGTTCATAATAATTTTGTGTCAAATCAAAGAAATAAGTTGGTGAAATAAGAAATTTACCTAGGAAATGTGATCCGGTGTTTTTATTGACAAACCCATTGTGATTTTTGCAAAATCTGACCACACAAGACCGCGTTTTTCATTTATTTTGGTTTGTTTACAATGGGGTTCATCAGTTGGTGTCTATAGCCGTAATGGCGATGGCCAGCATACTATTTGATTGATTGGCATGCTTGCTTGATTGGAGTGCTTCGTTTTATTTTTTTCTGATACTCCTTCCGTACTTATTTATAGTTTCATGGATTTAAGCATACATAGGGAAGGACAGACAGACAGCGGGATGCGACTTTGTTTTATACTATGTTATGAAGAGCGCATTTCTGAGGTGGTCTCATTGGAACCAAGTCAGGATCTGATGGTGGGATCCCGGAGAAATCGAAGGAAACCCTCATTTTCGGAATTGGAGCTGGATCCGAGAGTTTACTGGAGGTGAAGCAGGAGCAGGATATGTAATAAAACACTGTTTTAACTGAATTGATCGCGTATATTTTGTATTTTGTTATAGCCTGACGTTTTGGAGGCTTTTCTGATTTGAATGCACTGTCTTCAAAGTGCAATGTGCACACATGAATGTCTTGAGTTCCTGGCCGGATATTTTCTAAGCCAATATTTTCTTACGATTCCCTCCACCGGCTTTCGTTTCTTGGTAAACTAAAACAAGAAAAAATACGTAACTTATAAAGGTCAACACATCATCAGTGGTTTTGTGTCCGGTGGTCTTGTGTGGAGAGGTTCAAGTCCGTTAAGATGGACTTGCACCTCTAAGGTCAACACGGGGCAGTGTGTCATATTTTTGTCAAAGTTTATTTTGAATCCAAAAATGGTTTTCAAATGGTTTTCGTAATAAAAAAGTCCTCTACACTTGCCCAATAGTTACACTTAGGTACCCATACTGATCTTACCTAATTTATCGATAACGTTCGATGTTCGATGATGTTCAACACTAGCACCGGTTTTTATGTCTGCGATGTGAATGAAATATTGAGAATATTGCGGGTTTCTACAGCTCACAATAAAGATGATTCAAAATAATAGGTTTTTACACACTTTATATCACAATACAATGTACAATAGACACCAATTTAACGAAATGTTAGCCACTTACCGGTGTAAGGTTAGATTCGGCCTGTTTTTGCTTTGGCATAGGCCTCAGCCTGCTACAGAACACTTCATGGTACCTCTTCTATATGATTTTCAATTTATATTACAGTTTTGCTCAATAAATAAGTCGAAAACACGGGCAAAACATAAAAATCTCACAATGACTTCTCCTGACATGTAAACAAACCCGTTGAATGGTATGGGCATCCGTGACAATGAAACCAGGAAGAGGGCGCTGATAAAAAGAGTGTGTATTGATTTTTCCCTTAGATTATAGAGGAATATAGATCTGGCATAAACATCTATACGAACTTGTTACGAACAGTTAGTTATAGAAGTGTGATGTATTTCGACAGCAGAGTTACTTACATATCGGCATCTCTTTTTGACTAATGAAGATAATCATGAGTAAAAAAGGACAACAGCAGTTTGATCATGACTGAAAATGGCAACATTGTTTTGGTGACGTCACAAAATACCTCACCCCTCACCCCCTGTGGCCGGTCGCCATGTTTAGTCGCAGTCAACAACAAGTACATAAGTTGTCATCCGGACTTGTTTTTATTCGAAAATGAAGGAAATTTAGAGTTAATAGGCGATAATTATGCTTTTTTATAGTGTGCAAACTTGGAGAATAATGTATTTTATAAGTGTATGTGCAGAGTGTTTGGCTGTCGCATGAAAATCAACAAAAAACATCAAAATATAACGTTGCATGGGAAAGGTACCGAATTCATTCAAAATTTCTTACATTTTCTATTATTTTCAAACATTTTGCTGTTTGTGGGAAAGTTTATAAAGATCCGCTTGCTTTTCTTTATTCATTCAATGTTTTACTATGAATATTATGTGATTTTAGGAGAAAATTATTCGTCATAGTAAATAGAGTTAGGGTTCGGTATTTTCAAAACATCGATTATCGATAACGAATTATTTCATCGACGCAGTACCAATAACACAAAAATAAAAGTAAATCCTTTACAGCAGCGTCAGCAACTTTGAACCAAGCTAACCAAGATTCAAAGGTGTGGTGCCAGGGACAGAATTTTTGGTTGGGGTGGAGTTTACGGGACGCAGGACTTAGAAAATTTTCGACGAATTTTTTTATGTATAATATAACATGTATTTTTTTTGGCTACGTAAATAGGGTCACTATGGGTGCAACTTTGGTTCAGGTGATCCACCCCAAAGTTCAATGACCTCGGCGCTAGAGGTCAAAGTATGTCGTTCAGTTTCAAGGCGAAAGACTTAGAAAAATTTCGAAAGATGTTTTTAGGCATATTATAACAAATGTTTTTTCTTGTGGCATCGTTAAGAGGGTCACTAGGGGTGCAACTTTGGTTCAGCGGTTTGACCCCAAAGTTCAATGACCTCGGTGCTAGAGGTCAAAGTGTGTCGTTAAATATGGATGCAGAAACAATATAAAAACTTTACAGAGCATTCCGGGAAGAGTTGATTAGATTCAATTTGAGTGGCGGATCCGACACAGAGTTCCCCGACTCCACGTGGTCTTGTGCGTGGAGCCCCTAGAGTGTAGGTATATAATAAGCCGGAGGCGCGAAGGGAGTGCAGCCTCCGCCAGCCGTAACAAGGGACAGGCACAGTGTGCCTGTCCCTTGTTACGCAATGGCGGAGAGGCTGCACTGCACTTCCCGCAGCGCAGGAGCTATCGCGATCGCGATGCAATAAAAAAAACATGAAGAAATACCCCGACACATAGAATTCCAAAAATACAAAAAGGTCTAACTTTGTATTTGAAACTGATTTATTTAACTTACCTGTATACTCCAGCTTAAACTAACGTTTTTACAATAAAGGTCAGTGACCTTGTGTTCGAAAATGATTGATTTAACTTTCCGGCGTCGACTCCAGCAAAAACCAACGTTTTTACAAAAAAGGTCAGTTTTTGATGGAATGGGCTTGATATGTCAGTGATTGTCTAAGACTCTTCCACACACGCCATCAAGGTACAAGCTGCAGAAACTGGCAGTCCACACGAAACTTACCTTGGGCCGAGCGCGGCAACCTAAATAATTGTCTTATAATTATGAACATATTAGTATTAGTACTGAATATAGAGGATATTCATTGAATTGAGTGCCAGCCAAAGCTTGGGGAAGTTGTAGTGTTAATATTAACTGAATTGAGCTGTACTGTACGTAGTAAATAGCGTTTTTTATTGAACTTGATGAAATCTATTGTAGTATCCCGTTTTTAGACGATAGGACGGAGGGTAATATAATGCTAATGACCCGTTACGGCCGTTACGGATCACCAAGGTATAGAAACTTAAATAAAACTGAACAGAGCTTAAAGATAGGTACTTATTCTTCTACTTACTAATATTCGAAAATTTAGAATTCAACTCCGTGCAACTCAATTACTTACTTATCGATATTCAATGTTAAAATACGCGCAACTCTACAGCAGGCCGCCATCTTTGCGCCAGACTAACTTTAGGTATGCACGTAGGTATTTCAGGTCTATATATTCGTTCGTCTGAGATTTTTCCTAACGTTAAACCACTGTTGTGAGAAAGAGACTGGTAGTCCAATATTGCTTCCGTGTCAAATTCGACAATTACAACAATTCCATATGATCGTTTTTCAGAGACCAGAACACACCCACCGAAGAACAAGTAAGATCTATCCATGACATGACAGCAATAAATCCATGACAGGAATAAGGACGTCACTGATTGGCTTCGGGAGCTGTCAAAAACAGCTGGTTGTTTTGGTTCCGCCGCCGCCCGCCGCGCCGCCACTCTTCTTGTTCCTGGGTACATTTTTACGAAAAACGTGTAATAAATTCATAATTTAATATAGATTTCTCAAGATGGATTACAATTACGAACAAAGCAGTGAGCTCGAAGCATTGGACTCTATCTATTATGGGGATATGCAAGGTATGTACGAATCCCAGTCAATAGGTCCTCCTCATGACCACCTAGATCCTGTAGTTATTGGTACCATGAAAACGAAAGCATAAAATCATATTAATTATTCATATTGTCTTATTATAACAGTCGTTCGTTATATACGGGCTAACCTATACCTGAACTGTTTGACCTACCTACTCTTTTTATCCTTTAATATAACCTTTTTTTTAGTTCTAGAAAAAGAGCCCTATCACAAGTTTAGCATACCCATAAAGTCAGAAGGATTCGATGACGGAGACGGCATAGCATGCCAACTAGTGTTCACCTACACAGCAAAGTATCCAGATGAACTTCCTCTTGTAGAAATTGATGATGAAGAAAACTTTGATGATGTTATTGATAAGGAAGAATTGCACCGACATTTAATTGAACAGGTTAGTTGCCCAATTTATTCAGACGTAGCTAGGTACCAATAGAGTAAAAATATTAATTTCACAACTTATCTTTGAAAAGTTTTGAGTTAGTATTATTTTACAGGGTAATGAAAACCTTGGTATGGTAATGGTGTTCACACTAGTATCAGCGGGACAAGAGTGGCTCAATGAGAAATGGGACACTATAAAGAAGGAGAGAGAAGAGCAGCAACTGGCCAAAATCAGGGCGGACGAGGAAGCAGAACAGGTAACCATAATCAAGGAAACCTTTTACTTTTACAAAATAAAGCAATTATTGCTTTAATTCATTTATTATATATAAGAAACATTCATTTTATATTAGAAACTTTTACCTTGCCACCTGAATACCTGAATATAATTTTATATTATTAAGTATTTTACAATTTATAAACCTAAATATATTTGTCACCAAATTGCCTCTCTGTTAGGTACGTCAATAAGTATTAAGGTCTTTGACTGAAAAATAGCTCTGAGCATGAAAATTCAGCACATACTGACCCAATTTCATATTTATTATTTATATTTATTTATTATTATATTAATATTAGTATGGATGTGAAAGTTAAAATGTCTGTCACCTCTCTTCATGCCAAAACTACTGAACAGATTGGTACGAAATTGTATACAAAGCTGCGTGCAGAAACTAGTATCATTGTATTTATCAAACTTTGTATTATTTCAGAAACGATTTGAAGGCACCCGAGTAACAGTAGAATCATTCTTAGCGTGGAGGAAAGAGTTTGAGAATGACCTGGGTATACCAGCGAAACGGGAAAAGGAATCAAAGGAGAAAAACAAGTTAACTGGCAAGGAACTATTCCTGCGTGACACCACCCTCAATGAATCTGATCTTAAGTTCTTGGATGACGGTGAGAATACTTGCTTTTAACTTTAATCCATACAAAAAAACTCAGGTTTTGAAATGAAATTTTATTTATATAATAAGTTGGGGAAAAAGTTTCTTTGCATTTTTTAAGAAAATTCAAAACATTTTTCAATTTTGTTTATTTATATTTAATTAAAGTATGTAGGTACCATTTTGTTCGATAACTGGTTGCCATCATGTAGGTAGGAACATGATCCCATTGCTATAGAAATTTTGGGGCTTCCGATCAAAATACTGCGACAAGTGATTTTGGCAGTCCTCTCGTGATGTTAACTTGACACTGCCTACAAAATTCTGAAGAGACCGAAACAAGTGGACAACGTGCAAGGTCGGCGGCGGATATACGGCAGATGCATTAACGTCTCCCAGCCAAACTCTCTTAATTTTTGCTGAGTGGCTAAAGATGTGTGAGGTCTAGCGTTATCGTGATTAAAAACTCAACCCTCTCAAAATCTGGTTGCTAAAAAGAAATACAAGTGATGCGCTTAGAAATCTGCAGCAAAACCTAATTCGGTTTGATAACTACTGTAACTCCGATAAATTAAATCTGAATGTTTCTAAGCTACGTTTTTTCTTTGTTTGTTTAAACAAATTTACATTATTAAAAATATTTAATATCAATTCAAACAAACAATCAAATCTTTTCTCTTTATAATATTGGTATAGATTTGTTACCTATTAATGTTTGTTCATACCTGTTTATAAATGACATTTGCAGGTGATGCAGTGAAAGTGGACGAGTCTCTCTTCCAAGACCTCGACGATCTGGACATCTCTGACGAAGACGACGCAGACTACGTCCCGGGGCAGAGCAGCGACAGCGACTAGCGCAGCGCATAGACAGTGACTAGCGCAGCGCAGGGACACCGTATGCGCAGCGCAGGGACACCGACTAGCGCAGCGCAGCGCACATAACTCATTGTACTGATTCTGACTTCACATTCGTCACTCTCCGGTGTTAATATTACTAATAACAATTGGTTCGTAATTTTTGTCCGTGAAGTGTGAAGCGAAACAACTTCACACTTGCCCTAGTTTATAACTATTTGGTTGGTTCGTAATTTTGGGTGGTGTTGTAGTGCAGCAAGCCCAGGTCCAGGCCGAGTGGCGTGGTTTTAGATGCCCAAGCCAGACCTACGAGGTATTCTTTACCCCAAGTTTATTCCGCTAATGGCCATAAAATTTAAATTTCAAATAACTTTTATTTGTATTTTGACTTGTTTATGAGTTTATGTCAAAAATGTTATTCTGATTCAGAGCTTTAAATTGCGCCAGTTTCGCGCCATGTCCAAAGTATTTTGTACGTCGTGACCACTTTGGGTAGCGAATTACTGCTCAACTGACCTTTATAGCTTTAGTAGACTTAAATTTAGGCCTGGTAGTATTAATTGTGGCATTCGTAGTATTTAATAAATACCTACTTAGAATGCAGCAACATCATTTTGAACTATGGCCTCAAAAACGTCATTTCGGCTCGAATATTGCCCCCAAGGTTGGGACAAGACAGAGTGAGATGACAGTGCTAAAATGAACTCTATTGTGTTGGGATACAACTTACTGCGCTAAAAAAGTGTATCATTTAAAGTGAAAATTGTGAAAGTCAGAAATTAGTTCACATAAGAAAGACTTTTAGTGGATTATGATATAAGTTAAGCGTCTTTTATACATTTACATTAATCGCGATTGTAAGCTGTTAAGTTATTTGTTCAATAAATTATATGTCATTATAACGATTTTTTTATAATTTAGATTAGACGGTTTCTATCCCTGTGCAGCCTAGTTAGAGTTTTTCCATGGACAGAGAAGAAAAGATACAATAAAACAATTCTTGGAGAATATTTTATTTACACTTCATATTAAATAGCTGTTAAGTTATTTTTTCAAAAAATTATAAGTCACTAGGTATATATTTTTCAAAATTTAGATGAGGATTGTCGCGGTCTCGCCCTGGGCAGCCTAAGGGTTTTCTATAGACAAATGAGAAGAAAAAAACAAAAACGATAAAACACTTCTTGGAGAATATTTTATTTACATCTCTCACTTAAATAGGTATTTGACAACCGATTAGTGATTATAGAAAAAGCGACTACATAACAGTAGGTATTAGGTACATATTGGACCGACAAATGAAATTCAAACTTTTCCCGCTTTTATACAAGAATCTGCCTGCGTTTTGGAAGCCTGGTTTTAAAATCCTGATAAAATAGTACATTTGGCAGCGAAGCTTTTTAAAATATGCCGTGATATAATAAGAAAGTTCTGTACTTTACACTGACTGTTACACCAATGTATAACCTTCGTACTTATAGAATGGGATTAGGATTGGCTTTATCTTGTATGACGTTACGTTTATAGTCGAAACTTTACTGGTAAGAAAATCCTTATGTATCTCTTTATATAACTATATACCTACTGTCTGTCTTCTCAATCTGTACTAATGCTCAGTTCCAATCAGCGGGTCAGAGAGAGATGACGCCATTCTCAATCCTATTCGTTAAATACGCAGGTACTTTAAACTTCATATTTTACATGAATAAGAAAGATCACATCAAATGGTAACTGAAACAGCAAATCTAGCAAACAAAACATAACCTAACATTCAACTTACATCTTACGATTAGGTATAATAAATAACAGAATACAGTGCAGTAATATTAATTAATTACAATAATTACAGTCTTTAAAACGAATCAGTGAAAATAAGATTCATAACTAGAACAATACTATAATCAACCATGGATATGTATTTTGATTGTAGTAAACATAGGATTTAAATAACTTTATTGCAGGTACATAACCAGCTTTAAATTGAGCGATTACATAATTGAAAATAATGATTAAAAGATTTACTTCTACTAATTCGTTAAGATTATAATAATATAATAGTAGCACACCTATTACAGAATAATTTTACCATTATAACAACAATATTATTATAATAACACACAATACAACAAGTAGGTACTTTTCTAACCTGGTCGTGCACTAAGAGCACACACTGTACATTAGATTCACTAAACAGTTCATTTAGACTAGATTACGCATGGATTAACAAATTATCAGCGAAAATATTAAAACTGGAATAAATGTGCGAATAACGATGAGAATCAACAGAAATCGTATCTTTAGATTAAATTACATTTACTAAAGGGTTCATTTAATCTAGATTACGAAATTATCAGCGAAAATGTTAAACAGGCATAAATCGCAACCCATAACAAGACGGAACTATGTCTAAAAATCACAAAATAATTTTTGGTTTGCTTATTTAAATAGAATGCGTCTATAAAAGAAGACAGTGGTATCGTAATTTGCAAAATGCGGCTCTTCGTCAATCAATTAGTGCAATTTAAGTAATAACTAAAAAGTGATATTTTGGACTTAGTGCTGTCTTGATCTAGGTGTGCGAAATGTGAAAGTGCATAACAATGACACAATTAACAAAAAAATCGTATCTTTAGAAGATTAAAATAGCTTAGCAGTAACATTGCTGTAAAACTCAAAATAATAATAACGATAACTAACATTAATTGGAAGGTATCAAAAAACCACGACAACTTAATATGACATTTACCTACATAGATAGATATCTATACAAATACATAGGCCAACATAGATGACACGCATAGATCTAATATGTATTTGTCAAAACAATATTTTTTGATCTATACCTCAAAGGCATTTTTAGGATTTAAGTCTATTGTGAAAATATACTCTTTCCTTCTAAAATATTTATATTCGTTACATGTCATTAACTAATCTTAGACGCAATCTCTGGAGCATTTCTGGCAAATCTGGTGAAAATCAGCAACTAGCTTCCAATCATCAAGCTATTTATTGTTTGACTTGACAAGTTTGCTTGACGAAGCAGTCAGAATTTAATTTACAAAGCTACCTATCTAAGCTTGTGTAAAAATATCAATGATTCGGCGATTGCGCTGTGCTTATGCCTATAAGCTTCATTTCTATCTATTATAACTATCTAAGGACATCCGACTAACAAAATGATTTTCGCATTGTATTTGATTTATGGTACATTATTTTCTAGGCAGCATACACTTGTAATATTGGAATACGATAACTAGATTTCTTTCATACTTTATCTAATTCACTTATTATTTTTAAGATTGTCTCGCGTTGAATGACACTTAATAAACGTACACACATTATGGACTGAATTTATCGCGCATCTTTAGACTTATTTTACACGTCCGTTGTATGTTCATAGTACACAATCTCTCCTCTCTTTCTTTTTATTCACATCGAGGATATCATTCGTTAGTAGAAGCGATATCTTCTTCACGTGGAAGATCAGATATCAATCAAGGAAGCCCCTCCACTGAGGAAATGCATCAGGTTTGATCGAAGATCATTTGAGACGCTGAGTGACGTTTGCGAGGGCGACGGCGAAGGCCTGCAGCGCGGAGAACGGGTATTGGAAGTCGAGAGTGTACGCGTTGCCGTCGATACGGCCAAACTGCATCACCTAAGAGGACATTTTAGAGGTTAATTTCTGGGTACAAATTTGAAGAAGGACTTAATTCAAAATATGTACACTACAAACAAACACAGTTAGTAGGTTAGTTCGAAATGAGTTGCAGTTGCGCAAAGGGAACGTGTAGGGTGTAGGCATAATAGTAAGGGGAAAGGAATTTTTGAAGATTTTGATATTGAACGTTATCGCCACAATATGTGTGCCTTACATTGTGGAGATAGGGTTCAATATACTAAACTTCAAGAATTCTAAGGGATTCTTATTATAATAGATTATGAGGCATGACCATGACCACCCCTGCTATAACTATCACTACCATGGATACCGATATATATAGCTTTTATTATTAACTATTAGGTTTTATTAGTATTATAGCTCACCTGTTTCCCATGATATTCGATCTGGAAGTTCTTAGCCGACTCCTGTGTGACCCGGCCGCCGAAGTCGAGCTGGTAGACCTGACTGTTCTCGTTCCACATCGGAGCCTTGTTGTGCATCACCAGCTGGCGCCGGGCGCGGCTCTCGGCCGCTGGCGCCACAGACGTGGTCGGGACTCCGCCCGCGCGGATCAACTGAGGAAATACGTACACATGGTCTTAGGAAGATGTGGTGTGAGGTCTGATCTAAGCCGATGTAAAGGTCTATCGCTGTCTTTTGCAACCGTTCCCAATATTTTGTTTTATTTATCGAAAGGTAAGTTTTGAATCGTTTTGGCACCTTTTACAAAAGATCATGAAATGAAATTTAGGTCTACTTTACACAACCAAGATTTATTAAGACAGTTAGAAAACAATTAAAAAATATTTTTAATAGGGTACATAATAATTCATAAGTACTAGAAGTTACAAATGAACGATGAGGCTGCAAAAGTTATAAACTGTGGAGCAATCTCATTGTTTCCTATTTTAACTAATCGTGCTACATCGGGCACAGGTCTTGTGAACAAAATATCTTGTAATCATGACCAAAATGAGAAAGATTTGGATCAAAATATGTTGGATATTGGGAAAAACCTGTTAGAAGACATCGGACTAAAACATCGGCTCAGATATAGTAGTGTCACTTGTTTACTGCAAAGCCTCGCGTTTGCACAAGCAAGTGCCAAATAAAACTATACTGCGTACAAGTCTGGCAATGCGGCTTATAGTGAATAAGGACGCACCGTATTCTAGGCATACGTACCTACGAGAAGTTATCAAGCGATTATTGGCGTTATTGATAAGTATTCTAAGTGCTTTTGCCATTTGAGAGTCTAAATTAGATTTGCAATAAAAATATACTAAAGGCAAGGCTTGTGCAAGTACGAGGCTTGAAGCAAAACTGCTTTATATATTCCTGAATTTAAATATGTAAATTAGAAAATGCTAGACAATTCACACCGCATATCATTATCTAGCCCCAAGCAGAGCTTGTGTTATGGGTACTAGATAACTGATACATTAAACATTACAAATAGATAGATACAAATCTTGTCATGTAACATAGATTTGTCGGAAAAAGAAGTATTTCAGTGTAAAGTTTAGCTGCATCAAGCTCTAGTGATGGTGGTAATCGTTGGTAAGCTAGAGGCTGCCCGGCCGTTCTATAAGCCATTCATGCCGGTATGTACCTTTGGGTTAAGGACGATCTTTTCCTGCTGCACATAAAAATTACTTTAACATCGACATTCAAAATATATCGCTGTGGTTGTCCGGTAAAAATAAGTAGGTAAAGCTAAATGTATCTACCAAACTTAGCTTTACCTACTTATATTTAAAATTATGTTATTACCTATCCTGTATGTTTTGGTGTAGGTACTAGCTGTAGGCTAACCTAATTGTTAAAATAAGGAATAAAAAAATAGGTATAGGAAACAACGAAAGCCTTTGGATCAGAAAAGGCCTACCTTATTGAGTAAGCAGTGGCTTGCGATACGCATTCTAAATCGCACTGTTTCTCAATTGCAATACGCTAAAAGGAACGACGATTATTTACTGAAAAAGCCTATACTTATGTGAATTTAAGTTCAATGATCATTTTCTAAAATCTCAACAGAGGGTGCTGTGGTTTGGCAGCGCTCTATTGTCTATACACAGATATTTTACATAGACTATAGAGGTAGAGCAATAAAAGAGGATCAGACTGAAAATGAGCCCAATCCTGTCAGCCCAGTCGATCTATTCTTGTATTTTTAGGGTTTTGCCATCGGTTGCAAAACCCTTATGAAATCGCTTTGGGTCTGTTTTGTGTTTTGAATCCTTAATATCTCAGAAACTACTGCAGCTATTGACTTGAAATTTGAAATAATAATACATTTTGTGCGCCCGCACATATTTATAGAAAAATAAATGAAAATAAATGAAAAATCAAAATGAAGATTTTCCATACAAATTTTGAAATCGAAATTTTAAATGGAACGTACAAAGTCAAAAGTGGTATCAAATGAAAGGTACACGTTTGTAGATTTCAAAATAGTTTTGGAAGTTTTGGTAGATTTTATAATTTTTAAAATATTTTGAAAAAGGTCAAAAAAATGACCGTTCCCCCCCCTTATCTCCGAAGATTACAGAGCGATCGACATCGGACTAAAACATCGGCTCAGATATAGTAGTGTCACTTGTTTACTGCAAAGCCTCGCGTTTGCACAAGCAAGTGCCAAATAAAACTATACTGCGTACAAGTCTGGCAATGCGGCTTATAGTGAATAAGGACGCACCGTATTCTAGGCATACGTACCTACGAGAAGTTATCAAGCGATTATTGGCGTTATTGATAAGTATTCTAAGTGCTTTTGCCATTTGAGAGTCTAAATTAGATTTGCAATAAAAATATACTAAAGGCAAGGCTTGTGCAAGTACGAGGCTTGAAGCAAAACTGCTTTATATATTCCTGAATTTAAATATGTAAATTAGAAAATGCTAGACAATTCACACCGCATATCATTATCTAGCCCCAAGCAGAGCTTGTGTTATGGGTACTAGATAACTGATACATTAAACATTACAAATAGATAGATACAAATCTTGTCATGTAACATAGATTTGTCGGAAAAAGAAGTATTTCAGTGTAAAGTTTAGCTGCATCAAGCTCTAGTGATGGTGGTAATCGTTGGTAAGCTAGAGGCTGCCCGGCCGTTCTATAAGCCATTCATGCCGGTATGTACCTTTGGGTTAAGGACGATCTTTTCCTGCTGCACATAAAAATTACTTTAACATCGACATTCAAAATATATCGCTGTGGTTGTCCGGTAAAAATAAGTAGGTAAAGCTAAATGTATCTACCAAACTTAGCTTTACCTACTTATATTTAAAATTATGTTATTACCTATCCTGTATGTTTTGGTGTAGGTACTAGCTGTAGGCTAACCTAATTGTTAAAATAAGGAATAAAAAAATAGGTATAGGAAACAACGAAAGCCTTTGGATCAGAAAAGGCCTACCTTATTGAGTAAGCAGTGGCTTGCGATACGCATTCTAAATCGCACTGTTTCTCAATTGCAATACGCTAAAAGGAACGACGATTATTTACTGAAAAAGCCTATACTTATGTGAATTTAAGTTCAATGATCATTTTCTAAAATCTCAACAGAGGGTGCTGTGGTTTGGCAGCGCTCTATTGTCTATACACAGATATTTTACATAGACTATAGAGGTAGAGCAATAAAAGAGGATCAGACTGAAAATGAGCCCAATCCTGTCAGCCCAGTCGATCTATTCTTGTATTTTTAGGGTTTTGCCATCGGTTGCAAAACCCTTATGAAATCGCTTTGGGTCTGTTTTGTGTTTTGAATCCTTAATATCTCAGAAACTACTGCAGCTATTGACTTGAAATTTGAAATAATAATACATTTTGTGCGCCCGCACATATTTATAGAAAAATAAATGAAAATAAATGAAAAATCAAAATGAAGATTTTCCATACAAATTTTGAAATCGAAATTTTAAATGGAACGTACAAAGTCAAAAGTGGTATCAAATGAAAGGTACACGTTTGTAGATTTCAAAATAGTTTTGGAAGTTTTGGTAGATTTTATAATTTTTAAAATATTTTGAAAAAGGTCAAAAAAATGACCGTTCCCCCCCCTTATCTCCGAAGATTACAGAGCGATCGACGTGATATGTACCAAGTGTTTGTAGATATGGATCTATATTTTACAGGAAAAATATAGAGAAGTCTGTAAAAATAATAGTTTTTGAAATATGGTAAAAAAAGGGCGGGAAAAATTTCTGATGGGGTGAGTACCCCACCGAGTTGGATATCAAATGAAAGGTATTGGCTTGTACATTCCAATACAGTTTTTGAAATTTCGATAAGTTTTATACTTTTCGAAATATTTTGAAAAAGGTCGAAAAATTGACCATTCCCCCCCCCCCCTATCTCCGAAGATTGCAGAGTGATTGATGTAAAATGTACTAAGCGTTTGTAGATATAGATCTATATTTTACAGGAAAAATATAGAGAAGTCTGTAAATATAATACTTTTTGAAATATGGTCAAAAAACTAATTTTCATAAAATGGGGGCTATTTCATTGAGAGTAATATCAAATCAAAGGTATGAATTTCGACAATTCAAAACAGGTTTTGAAAATCGTCTAAATTTCATACTTAGTGAAATAGGTTGAAAAAAGCCGAAAAAAATTGTAGGTACCAACCCACTTACCTACCCACTAATCTCTGTAAAAACTGTAATAGGAGTATCCTAGATAATCCACACAGTATCATTTACCCACAAGCTAAGCAAAGCTTGTGTTATTGGTATTACTACGATAGCTGTTATACTTAATAAAGTATAAGTATCACATTAGATGATTTATTTTAACACCCGAACAAATAATCTGAAGATCCTACAAATATTAGTCCCGAGGCAGGAATCAAACCTCAACCTCCTGCGTTGTAAGCCCACCACGCCAAGAGGTTGTCATAATATGACAACCTCTTGGTTGTCATTGCGATGCGTACCTACCTAAACGACAAAAGTTCAAAACCCTCGGCGCGCGAGTTACACTCGCACTTGTCGTACTTGTTTTTATAGAAACCGCGCTATTGCTTTACCGTTACAGTTTTATTCAAGTTTATAAATCGTGTATATTTTACGTTATTGGATTTTTTTTTCATATATTAAGGAACGCTAATAGCGACATGACACATTCTTATACTTAGGCACTTATTTAAGGTTCTTATAATATCACTACATAAGTAGTACAAAACAAAGTAGCTTTCTCTGTCCCTACATCCCTATGTATGCTTAAATCTTTAAAACTACGCAACTGATTTAATGCCGTTTGTTTTAAATAGAGTAATTCAAGAGGAAGGATTTAGTATCAGCATTGGACCCGTACGAAGCCGGAGCGGCTCGCTAGTACACTAATAACAGGCGGACACATTATGGCGCTAATGAAAATGGATGGCGGTAATCTACCAACCACACCTTATAATACAAGTAGGTACCATGGTACCTACTACTACTGGTAGTCTAAGTGCTTGTTTTGTAAGCCTAAAGAAATAAAGTTATTAAATCTGAATATTGAATCTGAAGTAAACTGTACCTTATTCCTAAGCTGCGCTTTCTGGAAGCTCTCTAGATCCCGGAAGTTCTTCCCGTTGACCTCGCTGTACCCGCCCGCTGAATACTCGTCGTCGGAGCTCTCGGACGGCTTCTTGTTCCGTCGCCGGTTCAAGAGGGGGGAGTTCAGCAGTTGTCTAGAAGAAGAATGGAAGTAATAGCATTGACGTCTGTGGCGCGGTGGTCAAAGGTCGACGGCCCGCCTGCGACGGAGATTGCGGGTTTGATGTGCAGTTATATGTTCCGGGTGTTCTCGTCGGTATATAAAAAGGAAAGATTTCATTATTTATTTGGATTTAATAGGTTCCAAAACTACTGCACCGATTTGAATTGTTTTTTCACCATTATCCTACATTATCCCTGATGAACATAGGTTAAAATATATTTAGAGATCCGTACGAAAACTTCCAAAATGTAACCTTCTTCCAAAGTGTTTGTTGAAACTAGATGGCGCTGCGTCATAACCTCAATTTGAACTTGATAGAGGGCGAGCTGGAGAAGCCCCGTTAGAAGCAGAAAGGGGACTGTTAACTGGCGAGGCGCCCTCTGTGCCCGCCAATAAAAGTAACTGTAAGAGATTTTTCTATCGGGTGGAATGACACCGATCGTGTTTTTGTCTAGCGATGTACAAGAAAATATCATCGACTATAATATGTATGAATTTCAAAACTATAGGCCATAATATAGTTATTGAGGTATGGACAGTTAAAAATTCCGAAATCCGGGAATCCCCGCCATAGGTGTCTTAGCTCCCACATACTGACAGAATATGTGCGTAGTTAGTACTGACCGTATGGGCGAGGCGGATGAATGCCGGGTCCGCTGCGGCTTGGGCGTGGCGGGGGCCGCGGGGGACGCGGGGCGGGAGCGCGGCGCGCGGGGGGACGCCGGCGCGGAACTTATCTCGCGGTCCAGTCGCTTGTGGCGCGTCGCGCGGGATGCTAGCAGGCGGAGCGCAAGCTGCTCTAGTGAACCTGTGGGAAGAGATCATGTTATAGACCTTGCATGAGATTGCTAATTGGCCTTGCATGATTGCTAGTCCCGTCCTAAACGGCAAGAGGTGTATGAAACAAAATACTGGAGCTCTATGTTTGAATACGTAGTAACTTCGGACTTCGTCTATGGTTTTACTAAACAAAATAATATCACAATAGGGTTTATGTTTGCGATCACGGCGTGCTCGCCTTCAAAACTTCAAATCTTTATATCTTCGATCACCGAGCCCTTATAGTGCCAATGCAAATAAAAATCGCGCTCCAGGCCATTTTCGCACTGCGAGATATAAATGAACCCACATTTGTAGTACTTTTAGCTGATGTCTTAGCTGCCTGTATTTTGTTTTCCATCTCTCTCTCGCCCGAGGTGCTGACTTCGGGTTATAGTATTTTTTATTATTTTTGTTATTATATTATATTATCTGTGTCTCTAGCAACTATAGTGATAGGTAGGGACCGTGCTTAACTAAATAATGTTGGACAATTCACACAGCATCATCTAGCCCCAACAAGCTAAGCAGAGCTGGTGTACCAGCATCAAGTATCAAACCAGTATCAAGTGATACTGGTATACTAAATACATAAATACCAGATAACTATTAGTACACAGTACCCATAACACAAGCTCTGCTTAGCTTGGAGCTGTGTGATTGTGAATTTGTCATTATTATTATTATTTATATACACATAAAACAACCAAAACAAATATATGCAGATCGCGCAAACATTTGCCCCGAGGCGGAAATCAAACCCGCAACCTCCGAGGTCGTCAACTACTTATGTACAATTTGTATGGTATTCAAAAATGCCCTGTCTAAATTAAAGATTCACTTCAAGGCTTCAAATCTAATCTAGCGCTTCTAAAAGCGTGCGTGAAGAGCAAAGCA
>OZ007528.1:3379956-3737164 GCA_963931895.1 Eupithecia pulchellata | reverse complement strand
GAAATAAAATCCGACTTCCATTCTACAAAACAAATCTGTCGGCTGCTGCTAGCACTACTGGAAGCTACTATAATAATAAATAATTTAATCAATCTCCGTTTCTTCCACTAGTGGACAAAAAAAATTAAGTGATGAGAAAATCTATAATACCTTATTTATCGTAGCTTCTGTCAGCATGAAGACGACCATTTGAAAGAATATTTATCGCGTAACTTTCGTTTTATTATTTAAATATTATAATTCCATTATGTCTCGCTCGGTATATGAAATGTCGATGTGTAACGAAGGCCTTAAACCTGGCATGCTTGGGGAGACCCCCAACTCCCCGCCCCGGCAACTGCCCGAACCAACAATAGTTCCATTTAGTCTTACCTTCCTCTCTCTCGGTATCAGATGAGGATGTGTCGATGTGCGCCGGGGGCAGCCTCCGTGCGTACCGGGGCGTGCGGGGGGAAGCGCAGGGGGACGCCGCCCCCCGCCCCCGGCTACCCGCGCTGCTGGAAGAAGCTGCGCTGCTGCTGTCTTTTGTGGTACTTGAGCTTGAACTGCCGTTGAAAGGGCCTTTTTCTGTGGACATGGTTTAAATAGGATTAAAATCAAAAACAATGTGCTTTATTTCCTTTAGATCTTAAAGGACTCTTGGATACGTCACAAAATACAAATTACGTAAGTAATACTGGGAAATCAAGTGATCACCTTGTTCACTTCAATCTTTTTGAGGTAAAGTAAAGAAGTTAACAAGAAACCTTTACCTTACTAGATGTTAGTTTTCGAGTTGGAGCAAAACGCGAACCAAACTTCTTTTTAACGTCATTATTAAAACACGGTTACAGATGATGTTTGTCTATGTGTGAGCGTTGTTTATGTGTGAGGGTTTTAATTATCAGGGAAGGATTTAGTTGTATCTGGATTCTGAAGTTATACATAGTATTACGTATTTTATTGTTATCTTGTGGCCAAAAATGTACAAAGTATTGTTCAGAATCTTAGCTGTAAATGAATTCTTATTATTTATTCGTAACATCGATTATAACAATTCATTATTTCCCTTTTTGTGGGCAGCATGTACAAAGTACTTATAATGTGTAGGGGAATGTAGTTTCCCTGCTACTTGCAATGCGTGATATTATTTTGCTCCGCAATAACCATGAATTCATATCTAAGTCCTCTAAAGTCCCTTGTTACAATACGGGATGATTGTTCCGTATTAAACCTTATTTACCTAAATGTAATCAATAAACCAGTTGCGAGCTATCAGTTTTAATTATATTATATTTGGGAAACGATCTGTACAAATTATGTACTCTAAAGTCCCACGTACACTACGTGATGATATTGTTCCTTATTTAACCATTACTTTTACTTCAACAACATACAACATCAGCCCATATAGTCCACTGCTCGACATAGGTCTCACCTAATGAGCGCCATATGTGGCATTATCCATCATTTGGGGGTTATTGCCCATAATCCCCACGCTGGGCATGCGGGTTGGGGATCGCAGTTCGGTGGAATTGTTCTACAGAGGGAGCTGCTGCCCGCCCTCGGTGTGTGTCCCTTAGTCGCCTCTTACGACACCCACGGGAAGAGTTGGGGTGGTGCAATTCTATGCCGGCACCACACGGCAACTTATATTTTTACTTAGATCTAATTAATAAACCAAAAGCGAACTATCAGTTAGAGTTATAATTTTACGTTGACTTCGCGATTGGATAAACTCGATCGTCGAGTTAACTAAATTTTAAGCAATGTTTCAGTAGGTATGTTGACATACTGAACACTACTTACCATCAGCTTGCGGATCAAAGATCACAAACTCAGGTCTGATCTTACTAGTCCGCCTTCCCTTGAGTAAAGGCACCAGGCCACCGAGGTGTTCCAGATACAGCGTGTAGCATCCTTGCTCGTCGTCGCCGTGTCTGATCATAGTGCAGTGTAGTCGCCCACCGGTGGGCGGCGGGCGGGAGACGAAACGGCGCAGCTCGCTTGACTCGGGGACGTTGCACTGTGGAGAGCGAAGTGAGCTGTAGATTTTTGTAATGTTTTCATGTGGTTTATTGTACTTATAATGGATGATAAATGGGACTGGGACAAAAATGTGTCTCAATGTCAGATCAGCAATGAAGACCCTCTGATTGGTGACTTATTCGTGATAGGTGCAGCTACTGTGAACTTGCTTTTGGTTGGTTTCTTAGTCTTAGGCTCAGGCGACGGACGAATTTCCCATAAAAACGTAGTAGGTATTCGTAGTACCAAAATGATTTGTAATTTGCGCAATAAATATCAACAGATCGTACAATCATTTGTTCCGGGAAATCGAACCCGCAACATCCTGCGTCGCAGGCGGACCTTCGCCCACCGCGCCACAGAGGTCGTCAAAGGTATTAATGATGATGATGATGAATTTATTTATTTGGCCAAAACAATTAGGTACATCTAACATATAACATTAAAAGAAACAAAAAAATACAATACGTCACAGGTAAAACAATTAAACAAGATAAGACATAATTAGCGTCTGTGCTGCCCCTGTCGGCAAAAAGGTTCGAACTCATCGGCCAAAAAAGATCAAACTAATCGGCCAACAAGGGTCAAACTCGTCGTATTCGGATCGAATGTACCTTGTCTATAGTACTCACTCGGATGGTGTGTGCGAAGAGATTGGCTAGCGCGGGCTGCAGGCGGGGGGGTAGCGGCAGGCGGGCGGCGAGGCGCGGGTGCAGCAACGCCTGCGCCGCCCGCACTCGCGCTAACAACTGCAGCGGCGCCACCGCGCGCCACACACGCGCCGTGCAGATGGCGCCGCCGACGCCGACGAAAACGCGCCGAGCCGCGTGGCCCCATGTCAGAGCTGTTACTGGGGCCTGGAGTAGAATGGTACAATGGTGAGATGGCTGTATTAGAATAAGAATGTGAGTACCAAGACATACCTCACATGTGTATAAGGAAACCGTTTTTGTAATATTGTTTTTTTTAAAAGAATACATTTAGTAGGCAGAATGATCTAATTGACATTAAGTTTTGAAACTTAGCGTCTTGGAGGAATAGAATTTGGTATGACTGATGGTTATGTGACGATATTGTTGATTTCTATAAAACTGCTCCGCTGCGCTTAAGCCAGTCCATACTAGACTAGTAGGTAATTAGCCCAGTTCTGTGAGATGCCTACCAAAGTAAAAACCTCGACAATACCACATATGAGATCTAAAAAATAAAATAATTTTAATGCGCTACCCCGACCTTATAGCGCCGGCATCTATTTTATGTTATTATTTTGAACAAGAAGAATTTCCAAAATTGCTTTGGGGAGTATGTGTTGCCTTTTATAAGCGTTTTGCCTCTGTAATGGTTTTATTTTGTAAAGTTTTAGCAAAGATGCCTTTGGTGGTCAAAAAAGACAACATCGACCACTCTGCCTAAACTATACAAAATAAAACTAGAGAGCCATTGAAAAATAATACTAACTAATACAAACTGCCTAGGGAAACTTTGGAAATTTCCTTTGTCCAAAGTACCTAATACTAGCTTAAAATAGGTGGCGGCTTATTTGGGTCAGGGTAACAAGATATTTACCTGATTGCAAGGTATATGCACCGTGTAGATAAGTATACCAGCATCCGTATAAAACTTCACCATGTTCTTATAAGGAGGGGAATCTTCCGGCTCGCCCGCCTCTGAAAACATAAAATATGCAACGTTAATAAATTAAATATTAACAAACATAGGCCACCGCAAATTACACCGTCCAGTGGTGAGTACATTTCGCGGAAAATTACTGCCCCATTTAATCTTTCTAATGAAGAACCGTAATTGGCTACAAAATTAACTATTTTTCACTTCAATAAAGACTCGCCTTTTTGATGTTCCATAACAAAGGAGATACAATTTATTTGGATTCATTTTTAAAAATGGAACTGAGAGGATCACCTTCTTGTTGATTGTTAGTTTTAAAGGGTGATTCTACCTCCATGGTAGAGGTAGAATGCATAAATTAGCGTTGCGCTTAGGTAACAAAACAAAGACTTTAAAAAACAGTAGCGTTCTCTTTTCTCATTTTGTTTACTACAAATTGAATTGAAGATGAACGTGGCTTATTTAAATTAATTGAATGTCAATGAGGATAATGATTATTATGCAAATAGAACAAAAGCTGAATTTAACTAGCGCTCCGGATTCTAATGGGTGCAATGTTGATACAAAAACCTTCCTCTTAAATCACACTATCTATTACAAAAAATAATTCAAAATCCTTTGCGTAGTTTTGAAGATTAAAGAAGCATTCATAAGGACGAACAGACAGACAGCGGAAAGCGGCTTTGTGTAAACTATATGCAGTGAAGACTTAGGTTACGTGAAGTAAAGAAGTGACAAACGTATTAGTTATTTTCTGAAGTAAAGTTTAGGTGGTTTTATTTCCACGCTATCGAAGTAAATGAGTCGTTTTTCACTGGGGCTAAAACCATCCATTATAACTCGGTCTTGTCATATTCTTTTGCTATGCTCGGGACTAAAAGAACGTCGTATTTAATGGTGTGGTTCAGTCTCTTGTAAAAACACGATCCGTCAAGTGCGATTGTAAATTCCCGCGCCGAGGATTTATGCCTTTTGTCGATTATGTATAGGCACATATGCTATAGATGCCAGTATTATTGGTATTATGTTATCTTTGCTTCGGAGTACGTATGTTCCTACTGGTAATGGCAAGGCCTAATAGGTTTTATGACTCTTTTCATTTTTCAAAAACTTTAAAACTTGGGAGATTTTTAAAAACTGTTTAGAAATACCCAAATCCTTTGATTTGTAAAATTAATTTCCACATTTTCCAACATTGGAAAAGATGATGTGATAAATAAAAAAATTTGGCTCTGCTTAGCTTGGGGCTAGACGAACCTGTGTGGGTTATCCAGCATTATTTATTTATTAATTACTAGCTGCGGTTTCAACCGCGTAACTCCCGAACCCGAAGGATTTTCGGGATAAAAAGCGGCTCATATATTGTACCGAGTCATAAGTTTCATCAAAATCAGTTTAGTAGTTTTTGCGTGGAAGAGTAACAAACGCCCTTACAAACTTTCGCGTTTATAATATTAGTAGGAGTTAATGTAAGTGCCATGCCCAACAAACAATTTGGCGTCAATTAGAGCTTATTTTAGACCTTAACGTGATATAAAGGTGCTATAGCAGCAGCAATAACAACTTTTGGCAACATAAGAGTGCAGTCTAACAAAATATTCCACTGTGAGCTATACAGCATAGTTTTAAGGGTAATAACAAGATGAGTTTAAAGGTTAAAGACATACAGCAGCAATTTGTAACGCTATAATACAGGCTAAGCATCTTGTTTTATAGCTGTAAGTGAATCTTACAACCATAGAATCTAAATAAGAAGTAAGCACTGACTACAACCCCCCAAAGTGCTATGCAAGCGCTAACGAACTCTTGCCAAGAACTAAAAGTTGTACAAAAGCAATAATTACTTATACAATGGTTATTATAGCACCAAATACCTAAAGAGGTACAATACTCTCTTATATTACTTAAAGTTGTAACAGTGGGAACATTTTTCGCTATCATAGAACTTCTAGTGCCTAATGTCACTTCTGTATAGGTTTAGGTAGAGTAATAGATCTCAATACCTCTTCTGTAACCCTTATTTGTTCACTTGTTGATATCAGAGCAATGGCGAAGTGATAGTAGGTACTAGAAGTAGTCAAGCGGGAGTTTTCTGCGAAAATGACAATCTGGGTCCCGTACATAATTTTCTAAATAATAAATCAAATTAAACACAATATTTCAATCACATTTCTTTTATTCTTTTATACAAAGTAAATTAACTTAGTTTTTCTTTAAATGAATCATATTCAAATATATTTATTTATCACACTGAATCCTTATGTCATTTAAAAACTATAAAGCAAAAAAATTATCTGATAAAGATTCATGAAATTCAGCTTATCATCAAGATTTATAGTAATAAATCAATAAAAATATAGTCAAGATCAAGAGGTTATTAATTTGTATCATATCATTCACAATCAGACCTACAGCTTGTACTAGTAGGTCTCTTTTGCAGAGGCCGCCTTCCGACTTATCAAGTCCTTTATCAACATCATCTTTCTCTTTGTTTTTTTTTTGTCAAGTTTTACACGTTTTCATATCGTTATAACAAAAAATCTAATTCGCGTTCAGCTTCTGCATAAGTTGAAATATTTCTTATTTTTACTTGACACTTTATTCGTCGCCCATCAAGTTGTAGTAAGGTGTTTGTAGATTTTACAAGTTTTAACGCATTGCATTTAGGCCATTTTAGTACTATTATTATGTTTCCATGGATCCGATGGAGCATGCAGTACACAGCACATATTTTCCTTTTTCTATAGTTTGTACAATTGTTGTGTACGGCATTCTGAAATTAAAATACAAGTTATTTCATGACGTCACTGAAAAGAGGAGATGAAGGAGGATGAAGGAGATGAATGAGAGGAGAGAGAAAAGATACAGTGAATAAAATATATACATAAAATTGAATCTCCTATGCCGGCATCCTATCATAAGTACTTATAAGCCTAACACAGAAATCTATATCTGATTTCTAAATAATTGATAAATTTTAAACATAAACATGATATAAAGGACCTTTTTCTTATTTTTGAGTGGTTTTAAAGTAGCAGTATGCGTTACTTTCGCGTTACTGTAAAATAGAAGTGTAATGAATGTCACTCAAAAAGCTACGGACAGACAGTACTACGGATCCCTAAATTTGTTTGCCCACCATTTAAAGGTTGCGAATTGATCTGACTAAGGTTATAAAAACAGAAGCAACTATGATTTATATAAAGTATTTTACTTATGCTTCATTATGTGTATTAATTACGACTAGCACGATACTTTAAACTGGAATAAACAATGTTTTATTCGATTCTTCGAAAACTTTTATGTTACTCCATATCTAATACATTGTTTATTTTCAGTAAAGAGACATTAGTCATCGGGCGCTTGAATAATTTGTTAATAATACATATACTTAATCACAATGTACTTACGTTCGCAGTGAAAAATCAACCTCTCCTGTAGTCAATAAGTTGGAACTAAACGATTTCATTTCAGTTTCACAAACGAGGCGCCCTTTTGGATTAATAAATATCTAAACATTTTACGCACACAAAACTAGAAGTAATTATTCTGTTGATAAAAAAAAGAATATCGTGATGTTAAAATTTAAGAACCTTATAGCTCTTATAGATACCTTTTGGAGCTCAGAGCGTTAATAATCACCCATTTGCCACCCTCATTCCACCTAAAGACATAGTGAGTGACGTTGTAGTTCTGTTGTTCCCCTTAAAGAGTTAGTAGTCACCTATTTGCAGCCCTCAAAGCACCCAAAGAGTTAATAAACGCTATATTAATCTATTGTACCACTAAAGGACTTAACTTCCGCTTATTTATCGCGTTTTTATCTCTTGTAGTTTCAGTTTTCGCTATTATAGCTCTCTAATAGCTCTATTATACCTCTAAACCAAATCTGTAACTCTGTTGTACAGCCATTAAATAACCCAAGGCGATATAAAAGTGTGCCCAATTCGGGGGTATAGAGGAGTTATAGTGCGCTCTAACTCCAAATAGTAACACTTATGAATAACTGTAAGATCTGGTTAGCGCTCTTATACATCTAATATAGCTCTTGTCTTAGCGCCTAAGTGTTAGTTGGGTGGTAAGTGCTATGTTAATCGTACTGGCAGCAAGCCTGTATTGCTACATAAAAACTAGATAGGTAGGTACACTAGGTAGGCGATATCACCACATCCTAAGCCGGAGCAAATAACCACAGACCATGCAAACAGCAATCTCGCCGCGAGGTCCCAATCGATCAAAAGGGAATTCAGTTAGACTACCTACTGGTGGTTTTGATATGAAACAAATTGACGATTTCTATCTCTGAATACCTACCTACCTGCAGCCTTATTGTCTAACTTGAAATCCATTACCAGTGAACTTCAAACCGATTACCAGTGAACTTCAAACCGATTACCAGTGAACTTCAAACCGATTACCAGTTGTAGACCCAATCCCAGACCCAGAATGTTGTCGGTATTATCTAAGGTATTCTTCCACTGGTCTTCGGTTTCAGCTATTTACACAATACGAAAGTGACAATCGAAGTCCAGGCTAGGTTTGAAATGCCAAACTGAAGCCTATTGCGATTACCTTTTTTACAAGGAAGTCCTGGGATTTCCAATTCATATTTTCGTCAATTATTATTACGCATCGAAACTTTAAATGATAATGCCATCTATGGCGCTCATTAGGGGAGGCCTAGAGGTCCAGCAGTGGACTATTATAGGCTGTTGATGATGATGATGATGATCGAAACATTTATTTGCGCGACTTCGTCTATTTTGATAACAGTTATATTGTACATGTTTACATTTATTAAATTGAATATATTTTGATATAGGTACCTACCTCGGGCAGATTTTGCAGTTGGGTAAAAACAATTTCGAGAAGGAAGCCAAGAGGAGGATCCAGCTAGGCTGGGCAGCGTTCGGAAAATTACGTCGAGTCTTCTCGTCATCCATACCGCAATGTTTGAAAACGAAAGTTTTTAATCAGTGCGTCCTACCAGTCATGGCCAACGGAGCTGAGACGTGGACACTCACGATAGGGTTGGTCCACCAGTTCAAAGTCGCTCAGCGCGCTATGGAAAGAGCTATGCTCGGAGTTTCTCTGAAGGATAGGATTCGTAACCAATTCATCCGACAGAGAACTAAAGTCATCGACATAGCTCAGAGAATTAGCCAACTGAAGTGGCAGTGGGCCGGCCATATTTCGCGAAGAACCGATAACCGCTGGGGTAAACGTGTTCTTGAGTGGAGACCGCGACTCGGTAAACGTAGTGTAGGACGCCCTCCGGCCAGGTGGGATGACGATCTGCGAAAGACTGCTGGCAGATGCTGGATGCGACAAGCCGAAGACAGGGCGCTATGGCGCTCATTAGGGGAGGCCTATGTCCAACAGTGGACTAACATAGGCTGATGATGATGATGACCTACTTAGATTTACTTTTAGATTATTTGTATCAAGCCATTCTATAATGTCATCAATCGTATTATTAATGTCTGCTTCATGGTCACTAATACCAGTCAGTTTCTTATCGTAAGTCACAACCACAGAAATATCGTCAGCGAACAAAATGCATATGGTTTGACACATCAGCTATTTCATATATATATACAGAAGAAAAAAGTGTGTAGTGCCAAAGATTATCAAGATTTTGCATTTGTTATTGTACCTAATACTAACACGTTTTCTTACATATGTACGTATATACTCGAGGGTAGCTATAATGTGATTAGATTAGTGATTAATTTAATTAGTTAGGTACATTTACGTATACCTATTGTGTCCACCAGAACTACTGCCGACAAACTGCTACAGTTTGGCAGAAGCATTATTGTATACTTTATACTACTACTTACTTTGAATTTTAAAAAAAAGCATAAAACATAGCTATACATAGTAGAAGGTACCTACTACCAGGTAGTGTGTGAGTAGTGTAGTGAGTAGGTCAGGTAGCGGACACAAATCGGGGGGAGGAAAGGTGATGAATAGATGGGGTCGGCCAGCGTGTGGAACGGTGGGCTTGCCGGCCATGAATATGTGAGGAAGAGGGGACACCAGTCGGGCCGCGGAAGGTTTATTATGTTCCCGTGGTTCGGCCAAAAATGGCGAGAGGGTCACCGGAGAGGTTTTAGTGGGTATTACGTCCTTCTTAGGACGTCGAGTCCCACATAATTCTGGTCCCCCCCAGACCAGTTTATTCGTAAAGGAATTTCCTCGCCGTAAAAGAAAAACAAAATATAATAAAATAAAAAGGTAGTGGACACAGAAAACTTTTCGTAAAATTCGTTAAGCACCGTTATTGAAACATTTTCTTATTATTGCTTCTTTCTAAAACAGAGTGAGGAAAGTTTAAAGTCAACGGTTCTGAAATAACAAATTGAAGCTTGTGTCGTCCCAAGATGTTACAAACCAACGCCAACGGCTCTTGTAACTTAAAAGCGAAGTTACTGAACTTCGGATTCAAAGGTAATATAAAAGACACTTAATAATGGTACAGAATAATGAAAAGTAAGATTGATGTAAGAAATATAAAATAACTTTTCACTGAAGTCCCTAATTATAGCGAAAATTCACTATTTTAATCAATTAGAAGATATTTATTGTTAGAGCCGCACCTAATGTTTACGTAGGTACAGAAAGAGACAAACCGGCGCGTTGCAAAGGTTGGCTTATTTTCTGCTTTTATTGTTTAGGTACTAATTAAGTGTGTGCAATGTGTGATTTTCTAAACCCTTCAGTTTCTTTTTTATGTTTCTTTGTTAACTAAACCTTGTTGTGTCGTCCATTGTAACTGAATTGTATGTTAAATTGTTTATCAGATAGGCAATAAAATACTGACAATTATTTCATTATCAATTTCTTTATTGCAGTGCCAACAAAATGCGATTAGGGTAATTTTCACGTATAAAAGGAATTTGAGTGGAACAAGTCCGACAAGAGCCGTGAAAAAGGCCATTTAATTTGGCAAATTAGCACAATATCTCGCGTAAATTGCCTTCGCTTTTCTAAATTAACTGAATTCCCAAGAGCGACTAGTAGGTACCTACGACAAAGCCTCTTTGTAAGCGGACAGTTTTAATAATTATTTGTTAGATTGTCGCGGTATAATGAGCTTGATATACGATTCTTTAAAACAACGAGAAAATATTTATTTTTAGGGATTCGAGATCGTTTTTGAAACCCTTATGGTCTTGCTTTTTCCTGTCCTGTTTTAAATCTTTACTATCTCAGCGAGTACTGCAGCTATTAACTGATTTTTGGTACGGGTACTGTGGCTATTAACTTAAACTTTTAAATAATAAAACATTTCGTGTGCCTTTACAGGTTCAAGAAAAAGAAAAAATTGAAAATTTTAAAACTGAATGTTTTTAGTATATAATAATGGAAATAGTAGTGGTATTTGTAGATGTCAAAATAGTTTTTTTATTATATACTATGTATACAGGATATGTTGGTATAAGTACTACAAGTTTCATACTATTTGAAATATGAATCGAAAAATTCGTTTTGTACCTACTCCCTAATCTCCGAAGTTACTGGTAGGTACCCATAGTATTTGTATCAATAATCGTCAAAAGTTCTAAACCAAGTCAGTACACTCGTAATTGACGGATCTTGTATCTGGTTAGGTATCATTAAAATATTGACTAATCCTTGTTGTATTCGTATGAAACGCCTATCGATGCTTATTATGTGTGGAATATAAAATACATAGTTCAAGTGCCCGCGGTTTTCTGTAGGATCGCGCGCACGTCATATTTTCCTTGACTTTGGGGCATAAATCAGACTGACTTTGATGTATGCCAAGGGTTATGTTGGTTTTGAGGGCCGCTGTGGTTTGTGGCTTATTCATATAGGCCTGCGACTTAAGAAAAGTCCACAAGGAAAAGTCTAGCGGGGTGAAATCACACGATCTTCGTGGCCAGATCACATAGCCTGCATGTGACATGATAATGTCTCAAATCGCTCGTGGAGAATGTCCAATGTGGCAAGTTTCGTATTAATCAGCCAATACGATGATGATTAATATCCTTGATGCTTTTTTGACAGATAATGCTTTCGAAAACATCCGATTTGACTGAAACTTACTTATCCCCCCCTCCCCGGGTGTGCACAATAAGTACCTACTAGGTACTAACTAACTAATTTGACTTATCCTATAGGATCGAGCGATAAGGCCGCCAATTCCATTGATATCTTAGAGGCGACCATGGTGAAGGGAGACCATAGGATGGCGATGTTAATGCAAATCTAATATATATATATATACCTAAACTTTTTATACTAATATAAAAATACCAAAAGAGCTTTAATGAAAATATCTGGGTATTTTGTAAAATCTTGATTCTTTTGAGTTCATATTTTATGTAGAATTAATTTAAGCAAAAATATCGTTTGATATAAGATTTTATAAAATATCTGGCATCTAAGTTCATATTTACGTAAGAAATGGTGAAGAATTAATTTAGGCAAAAATTCTAGAACATTAAAAGGAACCGTTTGAAGAGCTTTAGAGCGGCCACTCTTTGTTTCACTAAGGTTTCACTTGAATAGAGCCTCAGTACTTTGTGCTTTATGAACTAGCTGAAGCAAAATTACCCTCTCAATGGGCCGTTCAAAGTCTCGACCCATTTCAGGCTTCATTGGAACATTATTTGCAAGGCCTTAGTTAATAGTATGAAACCTAAGCAAGTGGAATTTAATTTTAAGATAGGTATAAAGCTGCGAAGATTCCATTTTATCTATTTTACGTAGAATATGAAATTGAATTAAACACTTTTTTCCGCAGCTCACGTAACTTTTTCTTTTTAATAAAAAAAGTAGTTTACAGGTACCTACCTAGTTAGATAATTTAAAATGTAAAAACTTTGGAACGGTAAACCTCCCTGTCTTTGTCGGTCAAAGACGTCTCAAACTAATTAAGCCGAAAAAAGTAAGAAATTTATATCGTAATCCATCTTAGTTAAAAGTATTTCATCGCCACCTGGCTAAACTTAATTAGAAACGTGTCATTAAACGGATTAGGAGCACAGCATCCATCTATCTTTACTGCGAGATGAAAACTTTACGAGTTCTTGTTTACTTCACACGTTTCAACATTAATGGTTCCTCGCGAATAGGTTCCATCTTTAATGGTTGCTTGCGAATAGGTTCCAATCATATAAAAGGCCTGCCGTAAATACTGCTCGTAAAGTTTCCTATATCGGATATTGCCTACGATGATAATGTTATGCTAAGACCTCTACTTATTTTTTTTATTTATTAAGGCACAAAGAGTATTCTATATTCTTAAAATTAACATATCATAGCTATGTCTACACCAATCAACATGACAACAAAACAAAAAAAAAGACACCGTTTGAAATGCTTAATAGGTAGGTAAATAGGAATAAATAAACAAATAAATTCTACATACAAGTTTCGAAATTAGTTAGAGCGAGGTGTTGAAACTAAGTATAGGAAACAACTTAGGTCTTATATACACTGCCTACTGTTACCACTGAGACCTTTTTGAAATAAACGTTTTTATTATTTTTAAATCAAATCAAGCATGAATTAAGTAGACAATAAAATTAACCTAAAAGAAACTTGTTTTTTAAACTTATTCAGAGCTTATCTTATTAATTTAGTTATTTTTATATAGGATCATTCTGAAAATTTTTCATTGCGCTCGCTCCTTTGGGTCGCACCGCGAAGGCTGGATATTGAATGCGTTATATAAGCAAACTTATAAAAAAGGGGTATAAAGTCCTTTATGTAGTGGCTATATTAGCATTACAATAGTTCGGCACAGTTTCATGCGCCATGATCACGGAACAACTTGGTAAATCAATAAATAAACATCCCGCCGTGTTAACCTATTATCAGGAGAGTTTCAAAATATATGGTTATTTATAAACTACATTATACCGTAAAAATATTTGTGTACAGCTATAGTAAATGGTTAATAGTCTAATTTAGGTCTCTAATTTCCCCCTCAGTTAAGCCTATGATAGCACAATCATAGGGATGGCTATGGTTGTGCTATTAACCACGGCTCTGCGCTAGCATCATCCAAGTTGTACAAGTTAGATAAAAGGTACAATATCATACAACATAAGGTTCATTTTTGAAAGCCAACTCACCCGCGACCAAAGTTCCAGCAACCGCCAACAACTCTCTTGAATTAGCCCACTCCATCGCGAGAGTTTCACCTCTCATACCAGTCACCAATCTAAAAGAAAAACATATTTTTAGCATACGTTGTACTTCGTTGGTTCAAATAGCAGTTGTACCTAATTTTAAACTGAGCTAAATAGTAACTTGGATTTCTACACGACATGTGCGTCGAATAACAAGGAAACTTTGGACCAAATCCATTACTAGGTTTTAGATGAGCGAAAAACTGACTGAAACTGAAGATTCTTTATTGCACACCAAAATTAGAATTACAAGATATATGGCAATTGGCGGTCTTATCGCTCAAGAGCGATAGCAACCAGACAACCATGGATGGATAGGATCTTGGATTGAACATGGGGATATGTGAGCATTATTTTATTATGTAGCTACAGAGCTGAGACGTGGACACTCACGATAGGATTGCTCAGCGAGCTATGGAAAGAGCTATGCTCCGAGTTTCTCTGAAGGATAGGTTTCATAACGAATACATCCTACATAGAACCAAAGCTATCGACATAGCTCAAAGAATTAGCAAACTGAAGTGCAATGGGCCGCCAATATTTCTCGAAGAAGCGATAACCGCTGTAAAAATGTTCTTGAGTGGAGACTATGACTCGTCAAACGTAATTTAGGACGCCCTCCGGCCAGGTGGGATGACGATCTGCAAAAGATTTATTCTTTTGCTACAATCTGATTAGACAATCCACAAAGCATCACCTAGCCCCAAGTTAAGCAGAGTTTGTGTTATGGGTACTAGTACTAGATGACAAAACGATCAGAAAACCCTGAACAAAAATCTGCAGAGCGTACAAATATTTGTTAAGTGGTTACCTCACAGGGCTGACGTCATCATGCCCCCGCAACAGTATGATCTCCCCCTTGCCGAGCGCCACGGCTAGGACGTGATTGGAGTTGCTTTCCACGTCTTCACCTTCCTCCATCTTGAATTTCTCGCAGGACCACGCCATTGATGTTATGCTGCCTTCGTCTACCAGTTGGACCTACGACAACAACACAAACGTTAGGTCGGGTACTAGTATTATGTTATCTATGGGTCGGGCATACAAATATGAATGAATTAACATAAAAAAGTATACATATAAAATTATATCTCCGCCCCGGTTTCGCACAGGTATAAGTATAACTTATTTGCCGTGTGGTGCCGGCATAGAATTTCACCACCCCAACTCTTCCCGTGGGTGTCGTAAGAGGCGACTAAGGAAAACACCGGGGGGCCGGCAGCAGCACCCTCTGCAGAACAACTCCACCGAACTGCGATCCCCAACCCGCATGCCCAGCGTGGGGATTATGGGCAATAAAACCCAAATGATGAGTAATGCATTCTAGGGCGCTCATTAGGGGAGGCCTATGTCCAGCAGTGGACTATCATAGGCTGTTGATGTTGATGATATAACTTATTTAACAAAAAAAAAACAATAATTTATAGCCTATACTCATCTTAGGGATAATGTAGAACTCTAATATAGTCAAACAATTCTGAAAATCGATCAAATCTTTCCTCTTTATAATATTAGTATAGATGACAGAGCTAGCTTTCATAATACGGCTCTAAGACCTAAGAATTGGTACCTAAGGTATATACCTAATGCTTGATGCAGACAAAAATACTTGCTCGAAAGGAGCACTTCGGAACGCTTCAACGTTGTCATTAACCTGTCTAATTAAAGCGTAGACAGAAAAGAACAAAAACACAGAACAAAAGAACATTCCCTCTCCGAAAAGAACGAATAAAACCCTACAATTCTCGTAACAACAGATTCAAAAGTTGCACACTTGGCATAGAACTGAAAGCTTAAGTAGGTAGCCCGGCTTTGTGACGATGGAACATAATGAAAGGTGTTCATGGTGGAATGAGACCTTTACGGATTTCTGGAATTAACCCTTTATTGAATGGATTTATATTAAAGGGTTGAATAGAGACACTACCTAAGAGGTTATCGGTATTTCAATGAGGAATGTACGCCTCAATTTTATTAGAAATATTTTTGTTTCATTTTCTTGAATAAGATGAAATTAGTAGGCGAAGTAATTCGAAAGTCAAACTGTATACGAAATTAAACACAAAACATAATTTTAGCGAGACTTGCAAACAGCAATACATATTAATTTAGAGAGGTTATTATATTTTCATACTTGGGTATGATACCTTAGTAAGATCTTAATCTCTAGATCTCTAGATCTTAATAAGCAACATGCTGATACCCACAAATGTTTAGTTCAAAATGTTAACTTCTAACATAAATTTAACTTACATAGATCTACTACACTGACTTAATTCATATACAAGAACAAGATTTGACGCAGAAGCGACCACGCAGACATGGCAACATCATGCTGTGTCGGGCTGAAAGAGTATGGTAAAATTAGCTATACTTAGATATTTTTAAAAATATGGTAATTAATACATATCTTGAATTTTTTTGGTGTGCTAGCTGTAGGCTAACCTGCCTAAGTCTTATAATAAATAAATTAATGCCTTATTCACTGGGTAAACACATCGCCGCGCCGCGCCGCCGCCGTTAACAAAATCTTCTATAATGAGAACGGCAAGCCATGTTTGATCCAAAACTGCCAAATCAGCAACGTATTATAAATCAGAGGACAAAAGCCGCAAAGTACAGCGACCCATTTCTCCGAATGTTTAATTAACGATCACAATACAATACGGATATTGTCCCACGGGGCATCGTTATACGCAAAACTTCCTACCAAATTGTTATTTACACGGAACTTTAACATTTAAGAAACTAAAAGCTTTCATTGTCCGAGGCGTGGATAAAATAAAAATAAAAATGTAATTAACGCTGGACAATTCACACAACATTATCTAGCCCCAAGAAGAGCTATAAGCAGAGGTAAAATAATATAATACCTAATACATAAGGTTAATAAGTGGTACAGACAGAAGCATTAATTGGTAACCCCCCTAATAGCTAAAGTTTACATTGCAAATCACTGTACGATTTACAAATCTTTTACTCAAATACTAAGAAACAAAAACGTAACACCCAGTGGGAATCGAACCAGAAATCCAATCGCTCACATGACAAGTTGACCACGCACCAACCAACTAAACCAACGAACCAGTTATCAGAGCGTCGAAATTTTATGTTATTAGTGTTCGACAGCGGATTTTTATTTATGAGATCTCTTTACACTGGATAAGAAAAAAAAGAAGTGTTTGAGGGTAGATTTAAATATAATCTTGGTGAACAATGAAAAGGTCACTAGCCATTTCCAATTCTAGTCTTGACTTACTGGTTTGAATCATAAATGAATTGAAGAATATTGAAGGAAATTATGCAAATTAAGAATTTTGTGAGAACTAAGATTGCGGTGCTATTCGAACAGCAAATGAGTAATCAGGAGATTGCTCGTTTTGAATTACGGTAAGTTATCAACTTATTATTCTTGTGTCATAATCGTTACGAAACAAATATTTTTTTAGTAAAACCTTGTTATCTTTAACTTCATTTAAGTATTGATTTGTTGTCTTACAGATAAAAACCGTGCGCTTAAGTGTAATGTGGGGATGTGAATGTAAGAAGCAATGGCAGATAAACAACAGGAGTGTATACAAATCAGTGAAGTCGCCACAATAATATTGTTGACATTCAGACTAATTCGCCTTTTGCATCCACTCGTTCTACTGCTCAACAATATTTGATATCAACATCAACAGAAGGCATTTGCATGCAGCTGATATACTTACACAATTATCGAGCAGCAAAAATAGGACTGTCTGCTGAACTCCACCGCAGGGCATGAATAACTTTAGGTAAGTGATAATACTGATAATTCTCAACAAATTCGAACACCTTTATCTCTGATTATTTCATCATAATAATAATATTTTTAACAAGTTAGTATTTACACGAACTAAATAAACATTATAACAGTTGTTTTTTTTTCTTTTTAGGTTTTGGAGATGGATATCCTCTATGGGTCCTGGAGAAATAGTAAAATAACTGGGCGCATGAATGACGAGCAATTGAAAGTGTTGAAGGTTACTACGCGGATCGCGTATCCAGAAGCCCAAATTTATTTTGTCCATGATAATAATTGTGGAGTGCATCGTACGCGGATGGTTTCTCAAGGGTTGTTCATCTCTAGAAGACATTACTGTTATTTCTTGGACATCTAAAAGTTCGGACCTAAATCCGATAGAAAATATGTGGGGTCAAATGGTTTTAAATTGAGATCCGATCCGTTAGCCCTTAAGCTATTAAGCGATGTTTCACTAAATATAAAGGACGATAAATCACTACCTACTAAACCCTAACGTAATTTTACCTTTTAACATTGTCAGAAAAACTCCATTTGACCTCATTTACTTTCAAAACTACCTGATTATTTAGTATTCCATGATTTACAAGAGATCCAAATTGTTTAATTCATTAGATTAGCAAAGTAAACGAAAATCTAATGAAAACATGTGTATTCTCGAGCACTAAATCGAAAATGGAATATTATTTTTCAGGATAGGAAGCTATTTGTAAGTAGGCTTAATAATAAAATAAAAGATGTCTGAATTAATTACACTTTTTGTGTTGTTGTTTGTATCTAGGGCAAATTTTTGAAAAAAATAAACGAAATTGTTTACCTAAAATTATTATTATTGTTTTATTTTATCAATTACTTTAAATTCATACTAATAGACAAAAACTTCACTATTACACATGAATTAAATGTCATTACATTACTAAAATTAAGTAGTAGTTAAAAAACATCCACTGCAAGGATTCGATGACGATCATTACGATGTGCAGTGACAGAATCTCGGTTACACTAACCACTACACCATAGTTACATGTGATACAGGCTCGAAATTTCAATATCGTTACTCCTGATAAAAGAAATGTAGGTGTTGAAAAAAACATTTGTTTTTTATTTAAACAATTATATAAACTTTAAAAAAAAACAAAAATAAAAAATAATGTAAATTAAAATGAATATATAATCTTCACGGGTTTGAACCTACATGCTACTGAATGATAACTATGACATATTCTGTGAGGGGGTTACCAATTAATGCTTCTGTCTGTACATAGGTGCCTAGTCTTTTAAGTATCTCAAAAAATTTCAAGTGCTTTATTTCCTTTAGACCTTACAGGAATCTTTGTACACGTAATAAAATACAAATAACATAAGTAATACGGGTAAATAAAGTAAATTATATAAATGTCAACATCTAAATCGAGGAATCGCGTAGGTAAAGGACAAATAATTTCTGGTAGAATGTCAAAGGCAATATCGCCTCAGACTGTTGACATTCAGTTGAAATGAAAATGCTGACATAAGGCCTCACATTTCTTGAGGTGTCTTGGCAAATGTGTTTCACCTTGAGAGGTCTTTTTGTGGAACAAAAAACCTTTTACGACAAAACGGTGCGTAATCAGTACCTATTTGCTGACGATGGGCTCGCCAATCATATTTTCAAAGAACATGTATGTTCAGAAACATTTTTAATTTCCTAGTATTCTAAATAAATATATCTAGCTCCTTCCGTACTTATTTATAGTTTCATGTCTAGGTATATATATCATAAATATTTTTAGGTTTGGAAGCCCTTGTTAAGGCGCTACCCCGTCCCAAGTTGACCTCCCCCCCCCCCACTATTTACCTTATTTTTACGTTGAACAATCAGATATTTCAAAAATTTCACCGGAGAGTTTGTGATACCTATTATAAGCTGTTTCGTGCTTCTGAAATAGTTTTATTTTGTACACTGTAGGCATAGACACGAAAATAAAGTTTGGTGGAAAAAAGGGGACCTTCGTAAGTTTGAAGTTTTCTATTTTTGCAGAAATATTTCCGGTAAAATGAAGATATAATGACCTGGATATGTAGAAACAAAAACATTATTATTATTACGAGACTTGGAATCTGTCAGGGGGTTTACCTTATAATGAGCGCCACTGTATCTAAGAAAAAGAGTAGAAAACGTACGCAAGTACGTACGTATTCGGCTGTTGTTAGCCGCAAGGTTATAAAGGTTAAGTTATAAGCAGATTATAGTCATCCACAGAGTCCATTATCAGCGAGATCACATTCAAAAAAAGCTGGTTAAGACCTTACTAATTTTACCTGCGACTTGCGAGACCATACACACGTGGTTACCAACAGTTACCTGCGAGATCATAACCCCATACACGTGGTACCCAACAGTTACCTGCGAGACCATAACCCCATGCGCGTGGTTCCCAACAGTTACCTGCGAGACCATAGCCCCTACTCGTGGTTACCAACAGTTACCTGCGAGACCATAACCCCATACACGTGGTTCCCAACAGTTACCTGCGAGACCATAGCCCCATGCACGTCCATGACGACGAGCTGCCCGGACGCCGTGCCGAGGTACACCTGATTGTCGTCCGGCGTCCAGCAGCCGCACGTGATGCGCGCGTCCAGAGACAGCATCGAGGACCAGTAGCGCTGCCCCGCCACTGAACCCACCAGCACGAACCCATCCTAGGGAGATAGCTTGGATAAGTGAGGAGAAACCACTAAAAGTACCCCTACAACAGTAAACTGACATATATACTTTAACGATAATTAATGTATGTCAGTCAGTTTTACTGTTGTAGTGGTACTTTAATGTAATATTGTATGTTTTATTGGCGATTGTTTAATCAGGGGTTTTTTAGCTCTTGATTTGTATGAATGCATAGCGAACCTAATATTTGTTCTGTCATTTAGCCGAGAACGCCTTTTATTAGCTTTTTTGTTGCTTAAATTTAGTTAACCATGCATGTTGTATTTATACAAGCTGTAAGGCCTTCTTTAAAAATTAAAAAATAAATAAACAAAAGACAGCTTTAGGTTTTCATCAAAGGTTTCGTATAAAGGTTCTTCGTTACAAAGCGCATGTACGGTGAAACTGCACTATTCTCTCGCGTCAGCATTTTTACCTTATAATCGTAGTCGCAATATCAACGCGCGCCCTCTCATCAGTTCATGTTAGCCTTTCATACCGGGCGCGTGTCTCATTATCATCATCATTAGCTTGTACGATTTTAGAATAAAATCAATTGATCAACTATCAATAAAATCTTAACATTTTGAAAGGTATAATACCTTAGAGCGCGACACATCGAGGAATTAATGAGTATTCTTATAAATCGAGATCATGGCTCATAATCACTTTTCCCTATTTTTCATATTCTTCTTTCAGTTAGAATCCAATCATACTAGTTGATTAGGGCTCCGAAGTCCGAATACGGATAAATTTCCCATACCAACGTAGTACCAAAATTATTTGTCATTTGAGAACCATGGTTTGCTATAATTTGGTAGAATGGTATTTATTTAGAAGATTTTTTGAAAATATTCATCAAGACAAATACTACCTATGTATGAAAACATGTGTTACTTGATATAAAAATGCAATTAGATGTAAAGTTCCTTTTCAGGAAAGTATTATATGAGAAATTCATCCGCCACTGGCGCCTGCTGTATTGCTGGATACGACAACAATCCTCAGTAATTTCCTTGCATGTGAAAAGCTCGTGAAAATGCGGAATTTAAGAATTTTTCGGAGTCGTAAGACCTGCGATGAGCTCCTTGCAAACGTCCAATTTACATACACAATTTATTCATGCTCCCAATTTTGTTTACGTTCAATAGAGGCGCCGATATCCTGTCTAGTCTTATTTTAAGCTTTGAAACCGTGTATATCAAACATAGTACGGTTACCAAATAATCTGGATGTGCCCGCGGCTTATCCAGCATGTAATTGACTTTGTGACTACCTTGAGTGAGTGATGATGAGTAGGTATCTTTTATAAATTTTATAAAGTTGTTTTGGTTTTGCCTTCCTGCTATGCAATATGAATTTTCAATGCTTCTTTCCTTGACCTTAATCACAGAACCCATTACAGACAATTCTACCTAACTATAGCAAAAGTAGAGCGTGATTACACAACAGGGCACTTGCTGCTCACGACAACGCGCAAGAAATTGCCTTTACTTAGCGCGACCTTTCTCGTTAGACCGTAAAAACTTATGCCTCCATCTCACCACTCCGGAGTCACAACAAGCCCTTAGCAAAGTTGCAGTGAATCGGAAACAAATAAAATAGCTATCGAAGTGTGACCTACTTCCAGCCGCCGCCGTGACATTGGCTGACTTTGTAGACGATACATCTGTCGGGCGGATCTGTTTTATAACAAGTCTCATGAAACAGAATTATTTTAACGATTTTTCAAAAAACACCTTTAAATCTGTATTTGTAACTTTAAGAACTTTCAAGACCTATCAGTCAAGTCTGAATATGAAAGGGAATGTCAAGTTTATCCAAATCCATATTTTTCATTACGAACTGTCTTAGAACAATTTTGGGGCTTTTAAGATTTCAAACTTGATTGGTTTTGAATGTCAGACAAAGCCACGAAATTGGAGCTCCGCGAAACTAGACAAACAAAAACAACAATTTAGAGTTTCAAAGTCACGAATAATTGGATTGCTTTCCAAAAACAAACAAGAAGAAGCTCGTACCCTGATATTTTTGCACAAATAATTTATATCGTGATGCGTCGAGACGGAGTGATATTTCATAGATTGTGACAAATAGAACTTGTCATCCCCCGTCCACATGACCATACGGATGAACGCAAGAGGCCAAGAATAGGCCATCAATCAGCTTGTGGCAATAACAGGATATAAATCCCAAATTAGACCCAAGATTTCTCTTCGCACGCCGTGACCACGCAAACGTTATAATAAATTGGATTGCCCCCGCTCCCAACCGCTACTTTATTCATGTCTGCCAGATTTAAGCGACAAATTCGAAATTGAAATTCTGAATAACGCTTATAAATCTATTTGCAGTGCGAACCGAGAAGCACTCTTGCTCTTATTTGCTAACAAACAGATCCAAGCGCTATTTATCTTTATGTTTCTAGTATCTACCTATGCAATATACATAAATTGAAACCAAAGTAAACATGCCCTGGAAAATGTTCACTGTCATTATCCAGGGACAATGGATGGAATGTCTTAATAATGTGGGTAAGTAGAGTGGATAGGACCTGTACGCCTCCGTAAAACCAGACACACCTTTCTTAGTCCATTCGAAGTGTTTGCGCTATGGTGTCACGTAACGTCGACGTCACATGGAAGCCTTTTAGCAAATTGGAACGACGTTTTGAGGCGAGACCGTGGTTCACGTCGTCGGGTCGCGCATGACAAGGACGAAATTGATTGAACATGCGTGTTATTGATTCGCACTCAAAGCCTCGATAATCCCATGTCAAAACAATAGCAGGTATTCGCGGTCGGGAAAATATTCGGCGAATTCTGTCCCCATTCGAACGTTGATTGCTGTTGTATAATGCGGTTAGATCGCGAATGTGAAGTTAGAATTGCAAATTGTTTGTTTTGCTTCCGCTGAATTAAAAGGCAATATTCCAATTTGGAGCTTTCCGATTAAATTAAAGCAGTTCGCATTCAACCCTTCGATTTCCTTTTTCCATCATCGTTACGTAATAGCGTCACGTAAGCATTTCCTGGGGATAAAAGGGTTTTACCTGGTAACATATGAGTGCCATCCGTCCGTCGTGCGACCAGGAGAAGTGCGAGACGGGCGTGCTGCGGTCGTTGATCAGCTCTATGCTCCAGCGACCCTCGTACTTGATCCACACGAAGATCACGCCAGAGCTGTCGCACGACGCCAGCTTCTGGTACGGCTCGTTCCATTTAACGAGAATCACCTGTTGGAGAAACAAATGATACTACAATGAAACAAATACTAAAGGCACCAGTTTAGGGAGTACCTAGGTAAGGTACTTGTAAATTTTTCGACTCTTCATTGTATCAAAAAGTATGAATCTAAGACAATTTTAATAACTGTTTTGGAAAGCATTAATCATTACCTTTGATTTCATATTACAATGTAATAATATTACTATTTAATATAGCTCTCCTTCGATTTTTTTTAACATTTTTCAAAAAGTAGGTACCTAGGTATTATTTTTACAGATTTATCTTTATTGCTCTATTGTTTCTGTAAAATATAGATATACACACGCCTAGTAGGTAGGGTAGACCTACATATCAGATGGACCGAAAATTAAAATGCAATAAAATAAATAAATAAAATGAATATCAAAAATTATTTCTCTAAAAAATTATATACATTTTATTTCACTTTAGAGGCCTCTTTTAAATTCATTCGTTTTCACATTCATATCCATTTGTTATTTATTTATTTTTTTTACGCGAATACAGTCAGCCGCTCGAAATGTAGTTGGTGATAGGTATAACATTTTTTTGGAAAGTACAGACAAAGCGAGACTATAAGGGTTACGAAACCCTTATAGTCAAATAAATCTCGAAACTCAAAAAACTTAACAGTAGTTTTCAGTCGAGTCGAATACCTTATTCAGCTTTTGAACGGAACTTTTAAAAGGGCCATTCTTTACCCAAAAAGGTCTAGCGAGATTATATTAAATTGAGAGAAGGCGGATTCCTAAAATGACAAAATTACATTTCATCGAAAATTTACCTTACGATATTGAATATTTAGTTGATTTAAATATCCGATATTGAACCTTTTCGAACCGGTAATTTAGGGTTAGATAGGTAAGGATGGGAGTTATGTTGATGACCTTTTAACCCTCGGCAACCGCGAACAAACACCTAAACTACAGAAGTTATGCTGACCACAAAGTGGAACGTGTTTCGTGGTTTATCAAACAGAAACAAGTAGACTCTGTTTCAGAATGTTTTTGCAAACTTTGTTTTATAAAACATGGTGAATTCCCGTTTATATGTATATCCCGTTTTTATTCGTTTAACGCATTCACTGCCCGGCCTTTGCGGAGTTTCTGGAAATGTGCGTTTTAGGGTCTTAGGCCATGAAAGTTTCAGTCTATTTTACCCATCTGATAGATCTCTACATCGAAATCATTCTTCAATATTTGACACACCCATTTCATAATTTCATTCCTACTACATAATGTAAGTACCTACCTTCGTGTAAGTTCTAAGCATCGTAACGTAACGATATACTCACATTTCAGGAAAGCTTTGGCAATAAATCGAGAGGTTACGGAATAAAGTTCAAGTTGCGAGGTTAAACCAGACAGACTAGCAAATAATGTACAACACGCGCAAGTAAAGCATTACAGGTTGATTACATGCTACGTTTATTTGATTCAACCCTGGGAAATCCATATGGATTGACCTTAAAGCTTTTGAAGGACTACCGGTCCTGTTATGTTAGCCACATAATATATATGTAGCTAAAACATAACTGGTCTTTGCAAGGATGCAGAACTTTATTTTATACATAAACCGAGCATAGAAAAGGATTCCTATGAGATTGAGGATAATTAGCATCAGTAAATGTTTAAAACAGTTTTATTTGGTACTATTATGAGAAAAAATAATATAAATAAATAAATATTGGCCCTAAAAATGGACTCAAAATAATAATTAGACCCCAGGATGTGACAATCCGAGAACTGAACTAAGCGGTTGAGACCAAACGGTCCTATACCTACATATACGAGATTCTAAGACTTCACCAAACAGTAAACAGGATCCTCATGGGTATTAAACAAAGTCGCTACCCGCTGTCTGTCTCTATTTATTCTTAGATCTTTTAAATTACAGATGTTGATGCGGTTTCAATAGATAGAGCGATTCAAGAGAAATGTTTATATGTCAATCATGCATAGTATCAGCAAAGCACCCGTGCAAAGACGGGGCGGATCGCTAGTAGAAAAATAATTACTGGTGCGCGGTGTCTCTCATGAAAATCTCTCAAAATTTCGTAACCTTCTGTAGATTTCTTAAACTTCACATTTTCAGGGACTTATCTGAACACTTAGCGAAATATGCGGGCTTCACGATGAGCCTCGAAAACTAGACAATATTCTCCAGTCTTCAGAGGTTTATCCAGGTTTATACGGGCGCAGGCGTGTTATTACATTCCTCGAATTCCGTATAAGCTACCGTATCCACGTTCCACGATCTACGTTTTAGTCTAAGCTTCCATGAAAGAATCCGGCTAAATGATTTAAAGTTACGGAGATATGTGTGAGGATACTCGACGGTGACGACTTCGTCAAGGCGACAAGGCGAAGTTTAGGGATACAAGGATACAAGAATTTATAAGTAAAATACTATTTTACACGTCGCGTCGTTTAAATATAGGGCTCTAAGTCGGTACCTAGGATTAGGTTTGCTGTGTGTGATGAATACGGTTTTGAATTTGAACACAATTATAACGTTGGAAGGGAAAACCACCTTGCAGCATATAATAGTATGTATGTATATGTACCTAATATTCTTTGGTGTATTGTGTTGGCCGCTCAAAGCATCATGCATGACAACAAAAATAAATAATAATAAATAAATAATAGTGGACAATCCACACAGCATAAATGGTTTTTAAAAATATTGCTGCTCTATGCAATCTTATATGGATCTGTTGAGCAATCTGTAATTTGCTAGTAACAGTCTCCAGTTAGCTCAATTGTTTATGGTTTATAATACTTACCTATTATTTGGTATAAATTTTCTTTTTAATTAAAATTTATATTTTTTTAATTGGTCTGCAGTCGGCTCAATTGTCGATACTAGTTTTTGATTTTATTTTTTGTTGATAAATGTTATTACAACATATAATACTACATATACAACAAAATCGCTTTCAGCTGTCTGTTTGTATGTATGCTTAGATCGTTAAAAGTACAAAGGATTTTGATGCGGTTTTTTTAATAGATAGAGTGATTCAAGAGGTTTTTGTACCAGCATTAATATGTACCTACCTACCTGTTCTGGCCAGATAAATTGATCTTTCTTTATTTCATTACACCCGTGCAAAGACGGGGCGGGTCGCTAGTATTCAATAAAAAAAATTGCAAAATTTTCACGCAGGGCATCAAGAATCGCCAAATCGCTGGTCCCCAATCCAAAGCCAAATAAACATTCCGGTTTTCGAGCACTTACATAAAATTGAGAAGTCAATGTTGCGAATCGTTGCTTTCGCATAAAGTTGAAAAGATTTTTAAAAGCTTTCCACTGTTCAAAGGAATCTCAAGAGACAAAACTTTTAAAGCAAATATGGCGTTCCAACAAACTTAAGTTATTTACAACATGTAAAGATGATGAGATTGTCGTGCTTAGATTTACTTAAATTTAATATTATGGAAGTTTGAATTACATTGAGCAGGAAATTAAAAATTTGCTGGTTTTATATCTTCTGTGCCGAAACTAGAGTCCATGATACTACTATAAAAATGCGTAGAAGTAATTTTCTGCATAATATGCAGAAAATGAATATGTTTATATAATAATATTATATCTTTATTATCTACCCATTATACAGGCTGAGTTTTTTTTTTCAGGGCCACGAATGTGAAATCTGAAACCGTAAGAATTTTTTTTAATGCAGAACTTATTTTTTTCAAAATTGAGCAAATAACTCCTTACATCACTTTTCGATAATTCTTGTGGTTCCAGATTCCCCCTTGGTGGCCCTGAAGAAAAACTTACCCTGTAGGTATATAAAACTAACTTCGTTTTAATTGTAATTTTGCAGCATTTTTTACTAGAGATATTTTAAAGTAAAATCAACATATTCCCAAAAACTGTAAAAATACCCTTCAATGGAAGATTAACACCATTCTTTCAAATAAAATGGTTAACGATTTACAGCAAATAAATTTTTCTCTCAGTATATCGGTTTAGATTTTCTAAACTCTAAAACAAAAAATATATAAATCCCGCGCAATATAAACCAAACGCCCATTGGGGAAAAACCTACATTCAAGGAGCCCTTAATGTAGGCAGCTAAATATTCTGGCAACTCTCAAAGCGGGAGATAAACTGTCTTGCTATAAGAACCCGAGAGAGATTTGATGTGTACTCAGACGAAGGTTACGGTACAAGACCGTTTACAAGGGTTAAGGGGCGCTGGAGTTAGTTTTCAAGAGTCATTTGAGATAAGCAGTTTATCTTACAGCACGAAGCGAGGTTTGCTGGAAAAAAAACTCTTTTCCGCTCGCCTATGTAGGTACTCTATTAGTAAATTAAGTTTATACTATGTTTTGATGCGTGTATAATCCTTACTCTATAAATTCAAAAGTAACTATGTCTATCTGTCCGTCTTTAACGCCTAAACTACAAAAACGAATTTGATGAAATTTGATTTGTCACAGACGTTATCTAGATCGGGAGAAACTCGATGTATGCTGATGCGCTGCTTGTAAACTGTCAAAAATCTGTGTTGCGTTTGAGTATGCAATGGTAAAGTAACTAACGTCCGAATACTCAAACGCAACTATCAGGTTTAAGAACGACTCACGTGATGAATATCTATTTACCAGATTTTCATTGAAAACTGTAGTTTTACAAAATCTGTTAAATGAAATAATATGAGCCATGCTTAAGGGTACGGGCACGGATGAACTTCCCATACAAACGTAATACCAAAATGATTTGCAATTTGAGCATATTTTCATCATAATCTGCTATTAATCATTTTGGTATTACATTTGTATGTATTATATCCGTGCCCGGAGGCTTAAATCAAAGTTGCTTCTGAGAATTCGAGTTCAACTATGGACGAAACATTTAAGTCTAGGGACTCACATCAGAGCGATGTCCACGTAGATTGTAGTTGGTCCGCAGGGGCAGCTCGTGCGGCCTCCGCGCGTGGGAGGAAGTGAACGTCACGCCGACCACGCCGCGCACGTTCCCCGTCGCCAGCCATCCCTCCTGGTAGTAGTTGTTGCGGTTCAACTTCCAACCCTCCTCCTGTTCGAATAAAATATAGATTGCGGTGAGCTTTGGGGTGACGGAATGGACGTCAAATCTGTAAAAAATATTAGAATTCCCTAAATTTTTTTTCATCCAGCATCTGCCTGTAGCCTTTCGAAGATCGTCATCCCATCGGGCCGGGTATAAAAGGTGCTAAGGGTGTACTAATAAAATAGCAACGGTTATTTTTTTCTTGTCTCTTTGTTTTGGCTTATCTCCGAAACTGCTTGTTAAAGCGGATAACAAAGTACCTCTTTTCGTTCTTAGAAAAATTAATAAATATCATGGGTTTCGTTCAAAATAAACTAAAACCCATAAAACCGCGAACACAGCTAGTGCAGCAATTACGTATGTTTGATGCGTTGACTCCTTTATTATCTACTCTTTTGTGACGCGAAAAGCCCGAACAAATTAAAAGGGCCTTTCAGAACTATGATTTGACTCTAAAGCCATTTATAACGGGATATATGGTTTTGGGTTTTGAGTTTTCCAATATTTCGGCACACTCAAAACTCAAATCATGGTAAATATCCCGTTAAATGACTTTACTGTTAATAACCATGATAGTTTCAAAAGTTTTATTATGATTTAACTGTTCGTAGTTCCTACCAAGCCCAATCGAAAAAACTTTACCGAGTTAGGTTATAGAAGGTACTTTTCTTTTTCAACTCTACGCCGCAACAAAGACACGAAATACAAATAAGAAATTGTTAAAATATAGACAGGAAAAATACCTAAAGCTAATTATCCCAAACATTAGAGAGAAAGAAAAGGTTTTTGTTTCATTAGTCCCCAGAGGCAGAGTTTAATATATTTCCTTTATAGACATGGAGAAACGAGGTTTCATATTTTCGACTCTGTATTTTGTTGTTAGGTAATTAAGGATCGAAAACTTCACAATTTCTTGCTTCTTTTGTTACATTAATAAACTGAACATTCGTAAGAGGCGCTGTAAAGAATATAGCACTTTACATCCAGCACCGCTACCGCACACAACAATAAGCATCCAAATATGGACTATACTATAACGTCACCTTTAGATAGGTACATTTTACATTGACACCATATTGCTTACAAGCTTCAATCCAAGCGCTGCTTTATATTTTATGTTATTGTAAAATCATGTAGAATGTACCTACTCAAATTTTACGAATTGAGCCCATATTTTAATGCATATATTCTGTGCTGAGTGGCAGTGGTGTGATTCACATCTGCTACAATTTTAAGATGTACTACGTATTTCCATTGCGCAGTTTGCCTTCAGGTCACAGACAGGCATATAAACAAAAGCTGTAAATAAAGGTCGTGATACAAACTCATTTAATTTCTCATAGAAATTTCCGTAGTAAAGAAAATGAGTTTCTATTTGTGAAAGGCTTCCTGATGTGAAAGCTAATTAAGGCGCTTTATCATCATCAATCAGCCCTCGAAACAGTATTACTTTGTCCTTGGATGCACTAGATAGAACTTTTGTCTTAAATATTACTATGTATTTGTCGTGAATAATTTAAAACAATACACAAAGAATTTTAAATCAATACACATAAAAATCAAATTTTGTTGAATAAAACATTTTCTGGAAACAGGAGTTGTTGAAATAAATATTTATTTAAAATTTTGGGTTTTTTGTCGAAGATAAATAAATAAATATAAGATGATGTACATATTGTACATACCCTTATTTGATTGTAAATTTTTCTTAACTGTCGACTTCTTCAAAAAACAATTTTTTTTTGTCAATAACTTGTTTTTCTATGAAAACAAACAAGTTATAATTTTTTGTGTGTGTATTTTTTTTTAATCGATCTCATAACTCATAACATTACTTTTTGTTTATGTCTCACACTACTTAACGACAATAAACAAATTAACTGTACAAATAAATTCAATCAGTTAGGTACTGGACTGAACAAAGGAAATTCAGCAATATTAAATATTCGTTCATTAGGTATAGGTACATTTATATACCATCCTTGACCAAAACCAAAACGTGTTTTGCCTGAACAATTAAGGATAATGGATCCAGAAACAATTCATAAAAATTATGCGTCCACAATTTTCGTAAAACATTTCCATCAAGACTGGGCTATCTTATTTGCAAAGACCTCAGCAGAATTTAAAATGAGATCGATCTTCCTTAATCACTGTTGACATTAAAAGCTCTTCAGTATTCAGAGTGGATTTTAACGAAAACACTATCGTCTGAGCGAAATTCTCGAGGCTATCCAATCACAAACTTTCAGCGCGAACCAAATATACGAATGCTTTCTGTAAACTCCATTAGCTGCAAGCAATCCGTCTGCTCCATAAATTCAGGCAGACCGTTTCGCTACATGTAGATACTACGTACGTAAATAAAGAGCATCGTCATGAAGGCCAATTAACAAGCACGTAATGCTGCATGTCCTGCCCTGACGCCGGAGATCGACGGCGAAATTGGCAATTAGCCAGATATTACTTCATCCCCTCCCATTAACTCCCAGCTATCGTTTAGGACGGATTTCTTTAGCACACTCGCTAGTATATCGAAGTTCAATCAACAGGTCGGAAATGCGATGAAGGGGAATCTTTACGATTATCCGTTCAAATTATTATGGAAACGACCGTTTTCTTTCCATTCCGTAGTTTATTACAGACAGTGTTCGTTTTTCATTTGGACTCGACATTGGGACTCTTATAGAACTTATAGGTTTATTAAAATGTCCGTCGCCGCGAACCCTTTCCATCAGTACTTAAATTACCTTGTGATATGGGCATTAATCTCGCCATTCAAGAACTTTTTCTAAACTAGTCTCATCGCTTGAACCGCCAAATTGCTTAGTATCCAAAAACAGTTTAGTTAGAAAGTTTTAATTGTTTAGAACGAGATGGGCTATCTGATGCAATGATGCGTGCATTTTGCTTCATTAAAAGTTACAAGTGCAGAACGTGTTCATTGCCTCCAACTGACTGTAACTAATGGCAACTAGAGCTGTTCAATCGAAAGAACATTTAATATCGAAGTTCAGGCAAATGCATTGAACTAAAATGTAAAGGGACGCTCTAACTTTCTGGATAATAAACGACAGGCACGTAGAATTGAATTGAAACAAGCACTTTGTTCCCTTACTGAAGAGAAGTTTTCTATTACAATTCGAAACCAACTAGGTATACAAGTAGGTATTCTATCATGAATTTATTTATACGTAATAGGAACGGCGATGTATGTTCAAAGGAGAAAAGCTTTAGCAAACATTGCAGTTTTATTGCATGCAGCCGTGCAAAGTACGGAAGTATTATTAAGAATTCAGCGAAAACCCTACCACGAAACAATGCAATTTCAACAGCAGTAAAATCGGTTTCTCAAGTAAGGGTTGAATAGAAATGAAATTAAATAGGTCAAAAGTCGTGGAGACGAGGGAAGGTTAATTGAATGGGACTTGCGAGGTCTCAGGCACTCAGCCCCTGAATCTTTGTTGCAACTAGGGTTTCCATTCCATTTCAACACCTACTCGAGGCTTTACGACCCTTGTAAATTCAACATTTTCAAGAGTAAAACCTCATGGCGGAGCGCTTTTTTGTACTATAAAGATAGAATTGAACAAAAATTAAAGTGATTACTTTATTTCCTAGTTTTATTAATGCCTTTCTAACCTGTCCAAAAGCCCTGTTAGGTCTATAGGAAAATAAAGAACTTAAGAGCTTTACACTTGGCAAGCAGGATGCGTTTTCTAAAATTACCGAAGGTCATAAGCTAGTTTAGGCCTAGGTTTCATTTTTATCGCGCTTTGTCATTCCAATATAGAGATATTGCTATAGAGCAACATCAGAAATAATACAATATGTCCAACTAAGCGCAAATTGACATATTCTGGTCGATGTGTAAAACAGATTGTTAACATTAGCTGCTTCATACAATTCGATTGTTCAGCGCTTCATGTGAAACCCACAAACGGTTGAGGTCGAAAATTGTTTTCAATCACCATTGAAAACACCTTGCAGGTGTGATCAATGAGAGTTTCTCTTTGAAAATAATCAAAAACTAAGGGCTAGTGTTTAAAATAACAACGTTGCCTTTTCACTGTATAATTAATAATTAAGGGCGATGAGAGAGTGATTCGATTAACATCTAGAATGAGATTCGCGTATATACATACAAAAAATATAAAAATAATAGTAATATAAAAACGATATTTAATGCTCTACCTGTAACTGATGGATTCAAGGAGCTACCCATTAATAAATTGAAACCAAAGTTACGTAAATGGTTATTTGACTGCAGCTTTAACTCAGTGAATGTTCTGACTTGAAGTATAAACCTGCTGGGAAATGACATTGTTATTTGTATAGTTAATAAAAATTATCTAATGTCATTGTCATTTGTATAGTAATTAAAAAATATATAAACCCATTATTATTTCTATAGTTAATAAAATTCGTCTAGCGGGTATTTAATTTGTAACTTATGATTAATTTAAAGTTTCGCATGTCATCCTTTTAATGGTGGAACTAAATAGATTTATAAGGTTTATTGTATTCACATAGTTGTATTATTTCTGGCGGATCTTGGAATAAATACTACGACCATACATAAGAATAAATAATATTCGTGTCGTTAATTCTCTCTCTGACGTTGGTGTGCAGAATCATTTTTCCTTCTTACAGAGCCGATTGATTTTCCTGACTGCATTTTTAATTTTCAATACAAATTTTGCTCGCGAAAGCACTAAAATTAATTCATGCCGTTGTAATTGTTTCGAGTTGGCTAATTGATCTGGTATCAACGAGAAATTGGGGCCACTTTTTGTGTCATCTTTTTTTCGGGTGAAACTTATTTTTAGCGATGTTATTTATTTATTTATTTTTGACAATCTACACAGCATCATCTAGCCCCAAGCTAAGCAGAGCTTGTGTTATGGGTACTAGATGACTGATATACATAATAAAAATTATTAAATAGATATTTTTTATTATACATAGAAAACAACCAGATCCCCTGAACAAATATCTGCAGATCGTACAAATATTTGTCTCGAGGCGGGAATCGAACCCGCAACCTCCTGCGTCGCAGGCGGACCTTCGCCCACCGCGCCATAGTGGTCGTCGATATTATTTTTGATATTTGTAAAATTTTAAAGTTTTGGAAGTTATCAAAAAACCTGCTTCGTAGGAAATCACTCAAACTATATTTATACAAAAAACGACTCAAGACATTCCACTTTATTTCACCTATAGAGTTTTGTATGGGATTTTACGATCTCACACCTCGCACGTGTTTCTCCAATAGATATTTTTCTGCAGAGATTTTCCGGAGTTAAATGTCGTCTCTCTTATATATTTTTCTGACTGATTTATTTTGAGTGATTTATCCTTATTTTCGCGCTCAAGGCGCGTCATGCACGTAATCACATGTTTCTATTTACCTACCCTTTAGTTATGTTTAGTCATAATATTTGCGGATCTTTCCTAAAAGTCAAAATCGTTAATAGATACAGGACATGGAACAGAAATTTTGAATTAACCTCTTAATGAACTGATTTAACAGATGATGTCGTTTAAAACCTATATAGTACAAGTGTAAGGACGTCCTCATTAGAACAAGAATAGGTTATTCTGGTTTCGATTACTTTATTGCAGGAACGTGGTATTGTGTTGCAAAATTAATTTACACTGCAATAGAAAACCGCATGTGGCAAGAGCCTTGAAACAATTTAGTATGATACCCAGAAACCGGTAGTTTTGCACGTAGTGTCGAATCGTATTTTAGTGCTGCCATGTATTAGTTACTTTGTACCAACAGAATTGTCATCAGCATCGGTCTGGTCTACTTACACCTATAAATGATAGATAGATAGGTACATGCTATTTTATTTCATCACCCCGTTGAAGGAACTACATATGTTGTAGGTACCCCATGCAAAAATATTGGAAAACTCAAAATAACACAATTCATGGCAAACATCCCGTTAATATTGATAATGACTGAAGTGATCTTAAGATAACAATAGAATTCGTGGCCTCATAGCGAGCTCTTCCAGAAACTAAATTTAATGATATTGCCATTCAAACAGAGTCAAATATAAGCAATTAGCACGATGCTCTCATACTAGACCTAAACAATCATCGTGCAAAGGAGACTAACAATTACGTCAAGGTGATGAATGTGTGGCAATATTCGTTTGTGTTGTCTAGGGAATACGTGGACTAGATTCGGATAGAATTCTAAAGAGGCACAAAAAGGAAGGTAGGATAAAGGCCGGGCCTCTATTTAAAAGCAGAAAAGGGGTTAATTAATTATAAGACACTATAACCTACCTACTATCGATTATTTAATAAAGCTTGGTCTTTTAACTAGAAAGGCCGGGCCTCTATCTAACAGCAGCATGGATTTTAAGACATTATTAAATTGATTATTTATAATTAAGATTGGTCCTTAAACTAGAAAGACTGCCCGGACCCAGGGTTAATTATTGATAATAACCTATTTAAAAATGTCTTATCATTAATTAGTTATAAATTAAGATTGGTCTTTTATTTTTTTGTAGACACATTGACTAATGAGATGTAATATGCATTTGTGTAGGCCAGGGCCAGAAAAGATTAGTTGACTAGATTCCGGTAGAATTCTAATCCAATACATGAAGTATGGTAGGAAGGGAGGTCGTTATCCAAATGATTTTTTTTCTTTTATTATCTATTTTACTATTTCAGTGATATATTTAAGCCTCCTCGTGAAATAGTTAGAGATTTATTTGAAAAATATTATGTTTTCAGTGTTTAAATTTAACCGAAACAAACAGGTAAGTTAATTTAATATTCTTTTGCTGCTTTTTATGTACATAACTATAAATATAGGTAAACATAGAAATAGCCAAGGATAATCTTAAAAATTAAAACATTGAAACACCATCTTCATTTTCCCAATCTATAGCTTGCACAAACAAAACCACTTGAACCTAGTTAGTTACCCAACTAGAACTTGCTATTAGCTAACCGCGCACGCTAAAATTAACCACACTAACTTACCTGACGCGTTTCGCGAATTTGTGTAAGTAATAATTTATCACTTACCTCAGGCAGCTCGTCGGGAACCTTGCCCATCCATGACAGCGACAGAATGGTGCAGTCACATTTAGAGTTGACATTCCTCTCGAAATGTAGATGCATCTTGATGAACTATCACTTCAACTCATCATATCGCGATACGCGAGTCACAACCGACCTCCAGCGTTTTCAGGTACAGTTTACGTGCATTTATGTAATGTTGGGGGAGCGAGCGCGTCGATTGTGAGCTGTGAAGGCCCGCCACCCTCTGTGCGCAGCTATTGATCCGGGGGTGTGTGCCCCGACCTCTGGCGGCGGTGACGGAGGAAAACCGGGGAAAACCGAGCGAAAACTCACTGAGATGGCGCTCGGAATGACCGATTGACAGGTTACGTTACGACAACTGTCTGACTTTGTACATCTTTACTTTTCACGGTCACGATGGCGATCAAAGAGTGAGAATCGCAGTATCAATTTGGAAAGGAATGATTGTGTTCTGTTTTTTTTGGCAACAGATACACTGCGTCACTGGGAAATAGTTTTAATTTAATTCAGATTGCGAAAAGAGAATGTTGTTTGGAAAAATGTAGAGCGTACAGTTTACAGACTAAATTAGGCTTTTCGTAGCAAGTATGTTTTGAGTAAATTTTATGATGAAAATACCGGTAGTAACTTTTAAAATTTATTCGAAGTATTGGTAACGCATTTAAAAAGACATTATTTCATTAAAGTAAATTAAGAGCGTAGAGTATTAATTAAAATTATCACGATTAGAGATCACAGCCTTACTCAAACAAGTAAACAAACCCGTTAAAGTTTGATTTCTTTAAGTGTTCCCCACTTAAACCCACTTTTCACTTTTACCGGCAAAGGCACTTTCAACTTAACAGTGCCTTCCATAGACTCTTTGAGTATTCTACTGAAGTCCTGTTTGTTCTCTTCAACAACTTCGTAAATAAGTTCGTCGTGCATTTGGAGTAGCAGCCTCGGTTTGTGTGTAAAGGATTTTGTTCTTTGTGAAACAGCACACATGGCTGCTTTTGCGATGTCTGCTGCAGAACCTTGGATGGTTGTGTTTACTGCTTGTCTTTCCGCTGCACCTGCAAAGATATTCCTCAATAAAATTTAGTCAACAAGGGCATGAGTGTACCTTTTTTATTTTCTACTCCGATAGGATAGATAACACTTTACTATAGCCACTCTAAGATCAACAATATATAGACAGAAATTCTTAGAATAGAAATAGTATAAAGATCTGCTTTATCGATGAGAGCGATCTCTACCATGAGACTAATAGTATAAATACGTAGGTAAGTCTGGGTGTCAAGATGTTTGTAACATTTTCACGACATGACTGCGAAAAGGATCGTCGTGAAGTTTTGCATAGTTAACATATTATGCTGCTATTTATACAATTAATTTTTATCTTAACAAATCCAATAATACTCATTTCAACTGACAGAAAACTTGCTGCAATCATCAAATTTTATATTCAATGAGAAACAAATTAAGATTAGGAACTGCTACGAAATGTAGCCCTTATCTACACAATCTCTGCTATTTATGTATGAAATCATTGAAACTATATAGTGAAGTCGGTAACGGAACCAATTGGATCACATTGTATGTAGGTATGTATTTCTTCCCCTGTATTAATACACAGAAAATATCATAACAAAACAGAATTTAATACAACAACGTGCAAAACAGATTAGACCGTGAAGGAAAAAGGGAAGAATTTCCACGTAAGGGAGAGCGTTAACCGAATTCTCATTAGTCCCTTCCGCCCGACCCGTATTTCTCACGAACGACTTTAATATCGCTTAATTTACTACCTTTTCAAAATTCAGCAAATCTTTGAACTAGGTACCCCTACGGGATTTTTAATGAGTTTTGTTGTTGTTCTTAATTCTTTGTTGTACACGCAACAAAACAAACTTTTAATATTTTGTATCTAAGAGTGGGGCACCGGACCGATATTGCTGCAAACACAACCTATTTGTATAAACTATCGTAGTTTCATGGGCATTCTGCCTCCTGGTGACGGCTTAGATATACATAATTAAATACTAGAAATAAGAAGAAACGCGTTGTGCCCACAAGAAGGCTAGACAATAATGTATGTCAATTCGAAGTACCTATTGTATAAAACGGCAATTTCATACTTAACCCCTATTATTAGACTATCAATCAGATAGCTACATTATTTCTTCACAACAAAGGCTACACTTTATCCATGTACCACGGGAGTTACTCGGCTAGCAGTAGCTAGCGTCTAAGTCTAGTAGATCATAAATAAGCCTAGTAGTTCATTCATTCTAGCGGAACCTAATACATCTACCAGTAGACTCACATCGCAGGTGTATCTGACGGGAGTTTATATCCGGCAAGTGTCTTCGACGCCGCATCAGGGTTTCCACATAGCCAGTTTTCTTGCAACCCTCAATAATGCTCTCTGTATACCTCTTCACAAGAGGGAAGGTCTTGTAGAAGGAATCCATGAAGAATGCTGCCTCAAGCTCTGTCACGTCTAGGTGTTGGGATAGAGTTTTCGTACCCATTCCGTATATTATGCCATAGCATAATTGTTTTGCTTTTTGTCTTAGGTCATCGTCTATCTACAAAATCATTACAAAATAAATAATGCTGGAAAATCCACATAGCATCATCTAGGCCAAGCTAAGCAGAGTTTGTGTTATGGATCTAGATGACTGATAAACTTTATAATTCATAGATAGATATTTTTTATTATACGTATAAAACGATCATAGCACCTGGATCCAACATCTGCAATTAGTACAAAAATTTGTCCCGAAACGGGAGTTGAACTCGTTGTGGGTTTGATTCTGTGTCGCATTCCAAGAGCAAAAATTGATGATGAGAAATAAATGGATCAGGATTTTAGGTCATAAACGTTTTTAGATGATGTAGTCTTTTCAAGTTTAAGAACACCTAAACGTAGCGAAAACTGTGAGATCTTTGCCCAGGATCTTAAATTCGATTAGTGTAGAACGCGGATTGTTAGCAACGGTCATCGAATGCATCAATTTTTAGAAATTCAATAATCAACTTCAATAATGTAAACAATGTGTAACGATGCGATGATTTGGTGACAGGGTAAATCGATGCGTGATGTTATTTTTAAATTCGACGTAACTTGTGTTGAACAACAACAAAAAACAATTTAACGTGAATATCTTTTAAGAAACGTGTTAGGCGACTTCATAGATTGGGGAACGGGCAGATTTCCCAATGCGGAACTTCCAAAATGGACAATTTATGTTTGAAAGAGCATTACGACAGGCGACCCCAAGATATAAAACATCATATTCGCATCAAGGGGTCAACAAATAGGAACTATTGTGTTAGTTTCAAGAGTTTATAATAGACCCTTGTGTGTTCCAGAATTCTACAAATTTAGGCTCTCTAAACTTTAGGTTTTGTTGTAAGTACGACTGGTAAATTAGGACGATAGAATATTGTCTGGTAAAAACATTTTCTTAGGCATCATGTGACTTTAAAAGTCGCTACAAAACTTATTTACTTATTATATTTGTAGGGAAATTGTTTTACCTAAGTTTCAAACACTTTTCTTTTTTTTTCCTACATCTAGGTCTACAATCTGACTCACTACTGTAAGTTTTAAAAGGTATGTAATGTGATAAACTGCTTTTTAATCTTATTACGATAAATAAATAAAAACCGAATTTTCTGGAAAATAATATGAACTCCAGTAATAGGAACTACAGACAAAATATCTGCGTGCGTTATTGAGTTTCATCAGTGATTTAAGAAATCACAAAGATTTTGATCATTGAAGTAGATTATAATATTGATAACACCGTAATAGTGGAGTGGAGACCTTTAGAGGCCTATGTCAAGCAATGCGTTGTTCAACAAATATTATGACTATTGATCTGCTCTTTAGATTCTTATTTGATCTTTACACTGTTTTATAAGTTTTGTGGTAAGAGTGTGGGTTTTGTGGGATACTAATACCTCGGGAATAAATTTTGAATGGGGCCATCTTATGATTAACTATTCAATAATTGACGAAAGAAAATGGACAAAAACACATAAATAAAAAAATACATGTATAGCTGAACATAGAACCCTTTAGAAGTCAGTCAAAAACATACCTCATCCTCCGACAAGCCACTCCAAGAAGCAGCAATCGACTTGAACACATCCATATCACTCCTCATAATCTCCAACAGAACAGCATCCTCGCTCAAATGCGTGAGAATCCTCATTTCCAACTGGCAATAATCAGCTGACACCAACGCATACCCCTCGCTCGCTCTAAATATGTTCCTACAGTTGAACTCCAAGGAACATTGTGGATCGGGTCTGTCTAAGAGCTCGTTGGGTATAGAGAAAGTTCTAGGGACATTCTGTAAGTTTGGCTCGTGCATGCTTATCCGGCCGGTGCAGGTCTGTGTCGTGTACGTCGGCTTTATTCTAAGGAACAATGTTTAGTAGATCACCATATTGTTCCTTGTTGTCACAAATACATAATTGAATAGTGTAATTCTGGGAGTCTAAAGGGGAACCCCCCTTAACCATCAATATTGAGTACAAAGGTCTACGATGTTCTTTCGTGTAGCAGCCTTTCGACCAAATTATACAAATAAATAATACTGGACAATCCACACTACATCATCTATCCCCAAACTAAGCAGAGAGCACTAGTGTTATGGGTAATATTATAAATTTTTATATTACGAATTATTATTCCGACCTGTAACTTGGTGTTATGAATAAAGGATTTGTATGATATACCTTCATAGAATACGATCAGAACACCGGGAACAAATATCTGCAGATCATACAAATATTATTTTCGAGGCGGGAACGGGAATGAAACCGTGGCACCACAGAATTCGGCCGAAACCCTATACCCAATACGTAACGATACCTACTAATATCATTAGTCAATCATTTATTGCTTTCTATAGGTACATATACAAAGGTCATATTTATTTAATACATTTGGAATATGGCATAAGTGGGTACTTTTGGTCTATTCTTAACATGCGTAACATGCATGTATCCTAATTATCCTGCGGAGTAAGGCCCTGGTGACCCGTACCACTGGTTTTTTATAAACCTCTCACGGGCACCAGTCTTTTGTAAAACTAATAAACTAAGATAAGCCATTATTCTGTAACAATTATCTTTTGCAAGAGAAAATAAATATACTATTCATTCATTCATTCATTCATTTCACTTTACACCCTGACTATCTTATTTCAGCGGTGAACCTATGTACCGAATGTAACAGATGATGAACTTCTATATAGGTACAGTTCTTTGTAGTAAGAAATCGTCAAAAAAGTTCTAGAAACATCCCATTCAGAGCTTACCTATTTCCTTGTGTATGTAAATGAGCTTTTTCAGTAATAAGATATAGCGTCTTCGTGAGAATGCAGTTGAGTTTTCTCCAGTAAATAATCACACTGGCTAGTGGGCTGTTATGGCACGTAAGCACACTTTTCTTAGTGCTCACTTTTCCTTGCTTGCAGATTCCTAGAGCCTGAAAATGTACAGATAGAGTAAGCATCATCATTACCTACATAGTGCAAAACAAAGTCGCTTCTCGCTGTCTGTCTGTCCCTATCATCACCAGCCTACAACAGTCCACTGCTGGACATAGGCCTCCCCTAATGAGCGCCAAAGATGGCACCGTCATTTGGGGGTTAATGCCCATAATCCCCACGCTGGGCATGCGGGTTGGGGATCGCAGTTCGGTGGAGTTGTTCTGCAGAGGGCGCTGCTGCCCGCCCTCCATGTCCCTATGTATGCATAGATCTTTAAAAACGAAACGGATTAGGATGCGACTTTTTTAATAGATAGAGTAATTCAAGAGGAAGGTTTAATGTGTGACATGCATTAGTATCAGCATTGCAACTTTGCGAAGCTGGGACCGGTCATTAATTCTAAACAAGGCCAATATGGAAAAACTTCTAGGGTAAAAAACAAACAAACCGCCGCCGTGTGGTGCCGGCATAGAATTTCACCACCCCAACTCTTCCCGTGGGTGTCGTAAGAGGCGACTAAGGGAGACACACCGGAGGGCGCGAAGCAGCGCCCTCTGCAGAACAACTCCACCAAACTGCGATCCCCAACCCGCATGCCCAGCGTGGGGATTATGGGCAATAACCCCCAAATGATAATGCCATCTATGGCGCTCATTAGGGGAGGCCTATGTCCAGCAGTGGACTATTATAGGCTGTTGATGATGATGTTGAAAAAACAAATATTTTCCAAGCATCGTAATAAAGCGCAAAACATCTACAGGTAGATAGAGGAAAGAACGAACGAGCTTGCAGATAAATAGATGTAATACTACGAGTAGTCTCTGTATAGCTGAATCCAAACTACGCCTACGGTTTGTATGTAGATGCAGCCTGCCCTTTGTCTTACCTTTGCGACACTTTTGGTGGAATTAAAATTGACTTGGCATCCGGCCAGCTTTACGGCTTTCTTCTGCAAGATGTCTTGAGAGCGTTTCACTACGTCTAACATATGGGACGCGAGCTCTCTGTCGACTGTGATCCCGCGGTATTCACTTTCCGCTAGTATCGTCGATACGTGGTTTTCGACTTCTATAAAATAGCTACAATTAGATAAAATGTTAATTTACTCGCATTATAAGATTATTTAAGATTTTTCTTGTCATAGTGCGTAAGCCCTCTGAATCGGGGTAATCAATAAGAAATCATATCCAGGAAACGTCAGTTTTAGGCGGGACTTGAACCCGCCGCGACCTTCCGTACTGAGGGAAGGTACGTTTGTATATATTTGGGAAATTCATCCGTCGCCGGAGCCTTAAGATAATTTTAAGTAGCTCGCGATCGCTGACGATGACACCTTTTAGAAATTGCGGCCTTCGTTCTGTGAATACCTAGATTAATGGTTGCGGCAATTTTTATAAATCAGTTAGCTATTTACTTGTGTACAAACTTTGCGGTTTAAGGGCCTTAATAATGATCCTTGTGAGAGGATTAAGTCACTCACCTAAAATAGTCTGTTTTTTGTTAATATATTTCAGCAATTTATCTGTTTGTTCTTTAGCGATCTTTGAATAACACCAAGCTTGGATACACAGATCGACATACAAATCTAATCTACCGAATGTTTGTTTCTTGTCGTTCACTGTTATATTAGCTTTAGCTAAATCCACATTACAATATGTTTTCATCTGAAAAAGTTAACAATAAAAAGTGTTGTGTCGATTTACCTTTGCACGTCTATAATGTCAATAATACAATTAAAAAAATTACTCTTACCAACTCTGTATAATCTTGGACTGCTTTGTCACTCATGAGCAACCTCTCCGGCACGCTCAAATCTGTTGATTGTGGAGGCAACTCAATACCCAGACTCTTCTTCAAGTATAGATAGTTTGTCTTTAAACAATACATGTTCAGTTGTAATTTGCTCTCAAATAGATTCTTTAGAACTTGTTTATGATTAACCAGTGCAGATTCATCCAGAAACATACATTCATTATTACCAATGTACAAGCCCATGCCTATCAATAAATTTTCTGTTGTTTTTTTCTTAGGTATATTGAGTATATCGCTGCCTATTATGTTTTTGAACTGAGATATAGGTTTAATTTTGATCGAAATGGAAGCCGATTGAAGGTATCCTTCATATAACACCCGCAAGTTGTTATGTATATCTTTATCATGTATCACTACGCAATCTAAACGATAATTATTCACTTTTATAATAGTTTTACTTATAGGCGGCTGTGTTATTTTTGTTGTTTTATGATCAGCAGTAAGATTATTCAACTTTTTCTTCTTTGCCTCATGGTTTCCATTCCCTGTAGCATCTTTACATTTACGTTTATTATACGGAGAAGTGAACTCATTGATTGTTTTTACATGCTCCTGAGAGCACATAACTTCGTTTTCTTTTGACGAATTAAAATCAGATTCTGGTTGTTCATCATCAGCTTCAAGAAATAATTTTATATCTTCTTCTTCGTCTGTTACAACCAAAGGCGATGCAAAACCGTCTAATATAGTGTTAGTATTGATGTTTAAAAAATCCACTGTTGTTTCCGATTTTGCTACCACTTCGGGCAGGTTTTTACTATCAAGTAATCTACACGGTATCAAATCTAAAGGTAAACTTTCATCGAATAAGCTTGAATTATCTCCGTCGGTTGAAAAAATACTTAAATCTTTGACAGAGGTTGATTTAGTGCCTTCATTAACTACTTCATTTACCTCAATCGCCTTGACCGATGCAATACTTTTGTCATCGTTGTCTCCAAAACTTATATTGGGAGAAGAATATTTCTCACTTGTGCGGAGCTTTGTGATATTACCTAATGCGGCTTCCGTAAAATTTAAAGAATCCCAAACTATTTCGTCTTTTACATCTTTTGACTCACTGTTTTCAGTTTTTGGAGTAGCACCCACGTAGCTTATACCACGTACAAAAGGTGGCACTAAAGAAGGAGAATGTTCTTTAGTTTCTACAATTTTTAGATTTGTTAAGACGGGTAACGAATCTTGAAACATATCTTTAATTGGAGAATCTATTACACTTTTTACTGACACATCTTGATTTTCAACAATACGACAAATTGATGGATAAGGATAATTTTGTTTTGGTTCAGTCTCTATGTCAATTATATCGAGAGGTAATGTGTCTTGAAAAATATCGCAAACTGGAGAATCTTTTCCTGTTTCAACTAACATGTTTTTATCTTGCATGGAACTTTTATTATCAGATTTTACAGTGATGTCATGCTCCTCAGAACTCATGTCAAGTAAATCAAGAGAAACTCTAGAATGTGTAGTGTGAGTTTCCATTTCATTTCTTTCTACTGTTTTATCAGTGTTTTTTTCGCAATTATCGCCCTGATTTACAAAGTTATTTGTGTCATTAACGACAGAATTCTCTTTACTGGGATCATTTGTTCTAGCATCTCCATTACCAGTAACGGAGACTTTGTTATCCCACTTTATTTCAGTAACACCTATCTCATTTTCTAAATACTTTCTAGCTTCTACGATTAGATTATCTGCAGCTTCTTTAGCAGTCATTCCACAACAGCCCGTTATCCAAATCGATTTTATTTTGTTACGCTTTTTCAGATCATGTGAATCGTCGCCGTCTCTTTCTTTTTCGCTTTGAAATGGGACAGCTCTGTGTAAAATGTTTTCTATTACGTTAGTATCAGCAGAGGCGACGCTGGAGACTGTTTCGAAGCCTGCGTCGAACAGTGTACGAGCGCGGACTCCGTTCAATGACGGCAGTTTCATTAGTTCTAACAACTCTGAATGAATACCAAAATGTAATCGGTCTTGAAACTGTGATATGAGTATTTCCATGTTTTTCCAGCCTAATTGACGACAGAATGCTGTGACCATTCCTAAAAATAATTAAGGTTGTTAGAAATACTCCGATCGTTATAAATTACGGAGAAGGTTATAAATTACGTAAACTCGTGAAAGATACTTGACGTACCTGCATAGAGGAAAAATATAACTGAACGTTTTATCACAAAATAACATACCAGCAAATGTAGCAGCAGACTGCTGGAGACTCTGCAAGAATCCTCGCGCGCACTGGAACTTAGCAGCTACTTCAGATAAAGGCACCTCGTTTACCAGATCTTGCAGTGCTAAGGCTGTATAAAACCTAAAAGAAATAATCCACGTTAATGTGCTGTAACTCATCTAGCTTAATGTATGTAAAATAAATTCTAATATCTCTAATAATTAAGAATTTAAAAAGTTACCTTCTATGAACATTTAATCTATTCTGCACCTGCACATCTTTGCATTTGTTTGCACCCCTCAAGCATCTAATAATAAAGCTCTCTTGTACACCAACTAGCTCCCCAACTCTCTTCATGGCTTTTGTCAAAGACTCCCACATGGTCAACAGATGCAGCCAGTCTATGTCCCCCCACTGGCTACTAACACTGTATGGTGTTACTAGGTATATCAGATGTAGATCTGTTTCTAGAACCAAACATTGGCGAGCCTTTTGAAGCTCTATAAAGAGCGATAAGCCATCGTTAGGCGCCATCGACGCGGAGAGACACGCCTTGCCCAAAGGAGTAGCTACATAATTAATATCTTCTCCTTCATTTTGTATTCTAACTAGTTCATAGTTCTCCAATTCTTTCAGAGTGTTATCTAAAAGCTTGTTTTGTGAAGGAGAGAGGCTCTGCTGAGTGAACAGCAAAGTGCAAGTAGAGTATAGATCCAGCTCAGCTTTAGTGCAGAGAACTTGGCTGGCTATCATCTCTAATACAGCTCTCATGTATTTGTCTGCCGTCTCGATACAACTCTTGACAGGATCTAAGGCTCCCATCATAAGGTCAAATCCAATTTTCTTCTCACTTTCTGTGCATATCAGAATGCTCTCACCTTTTGTGTCCCTGCCCATTCTTCCAGCTCTTCCTATCATTTGCTTATAAGTCAAAATATTAATAGGCTGTCTCATGAAAACTGGTGATCTTATTACAACTTTCCTAGCAGGCAAGTTAACTCCAGAGCTGAGAGTAGATGTTGCTACTAAGACTCTTATCGCCCCAGACTTGAAAGCACCTTCAATAATATCTCTTTCATCAAACGTGAGTCCTGCATGATGGTATGCAACCCCAAATGAGATTGTTTGTTTCAGGACTTGATCCAGACCAACTGGGGAATTCTTAAGCTGCTCCAAAACTTCCGCAATACTGTCAGTTTTCAGCTCATTCCTCAAAACAGTACCAAACTCACCCTGTTGGCAACCAAGTTTAAAGAATGAGGAAGAAATTGTTTGTGCTAGATTTTCACATCTATTCTTGGTCATACAGAAAATTAAAACAGAACAGCTGTCTTTGATAGTTTCTAAGCAAATATTGAGTACATTGTCACTTTCACTACAAGTTTTATTTTTACTTTGTGTATTTACACAAGTGCCATGTTTATTGTAGTATTTATTTCCTACCAGGCAGAACTCATCTAGTGGAATAGGTCTGAACTGGGTAATAAAAAGCTCAGCACTTAACCAGTTAGCTAAGACTTCTAGATTTGGGAGTGTTGCAGACATACCAACAATTTGTATTTGCACATCATTACATTTTGAGGAAACATATTTTATTTTTGTGAGCAAAAGTTCTAAGATGTAACCTCTGTGAGGGTCTCCAAGTAAATGTAACTCATCAACAATAACAGCTCCCAAGTCCGATATGTTTCCATCATCAAGCAACCTGTTAACTAAGCTGTTAGCTTTCTCTATGGTGCAGATAGCCACATGTACTGCTTGAAGTCCACCTGGAGGTGACTGCGAACCCATAAACCCCTCCACTCTGATTCCAGAACTTGACAAAATATCTTGTAAGTAAAACATTTTCTCTCTGACAATAGATACAAAAGGCAGAATGATAATTACCTTCTTCTGACGCTCGAGAATAGTTTTGATCGTCAATATCTCAGCAACCAATGTCTTACCTGCAGATGTAGGTGCGGAATAAACTAAGTTACAGCAATCTACAAGCACTTTTGAATTTGCTAAGCATGTTACTTGCCAGTCAAACATTTCGGTGATACCTCTTTGTTCATATTTGAACGCTATTTCTTCAGGCAAGCCCCAGTTTTTTAATTTTTTACTGACAATGTTTTGTTTTGTTATTTGTGTAGGTTGCGACTTGTGTGCGCTTGTTTCAAGGGTAGTTTTGTTGAGTATGGTCGCATTGTGTTTTTTACCGGTGATATCCGTTTTCTTTTCTGAAGCACCTAGTTCTTCTGCTACATATTCTTTTATGACTTGTAGCGAACTTTGTAGAGTGAAGGTATTGTCGAAGCAATTATCCAAGAATCCGACATGTTCTGGTAGTATTTGCGAGTCTAGAATATCACCCGGTGCATCTGCCATAACATGAAAGATGTAAGACACAATCTGATTGTATGTAATGTATGTTCGTAAAATTCACATGATTCAAGATTTAAATACAGTTTTGTTTAAAAGATAAAGTAACGTAGCGTTATATTCTTTTTAGTTTATAATGTCAGAACGTTTATGTTTTATTCTCTTGGGTTAGAATAAAACGCGAAAAAATTCAAACAAAATGTTTTGAATTTACGAGTTGAGTTTGTGAACTTTTGAATAGAAATATACTTCAACTTCTTTTTTAATGGCGCTGGGCTGCGTTCACAACCTACGCTCGAGCGCGCTCGGAGTGCAACTAGGTCGTTCATAACCTCAGGAGAAACGCTCGGTTGTTATTAACTAGAGCGTTCACAACCTCCGACGGTTGCAACTTTTTACCGGTGTAATTCGATCGACGAAAAACACTCTGACATTGACAGCTGTCATATTTTCCGTTGTCATAGTTTGTTATCTACTTAAATATCAAGATTTCTACAGTAAATTTCAAAATTTTCAGTATTTATCAGTTATAGATCGTAATTACAGTCAGTAGATACAATTTACGTCAAAGTAACCGCAAAACAAAAACAAAACAAACGAACGTCCGGCAACTGTAACGTCAGTTTTGTCATGATAATGTCAACTTTGACGTTAAACAACCGACTCGTTCTGAACCTTTGGGTAAGTTAAAATTTACACCAAACAACCGCACCCTGAGCCTCTGAACGCACCCCTGCCCCATAGAACAATATTCTAAGCCCCCCCGCTCCCCGAGCGTCGCTGTTTGAGTTATTAATGTAGATCACAGAACACTTCCGGAATGTAGATATTGTCCTTTGAGTATTTAGGTACCTATTGTCCCAGTTTTTACATCCAAATTTTTTTTTCTGATGGATGGTCTTATTGAATGGAATGCATGTGGAATGCATTATAATAGTTCATAGTATTTGATAAAAAGCGGATGCCCATTTCACTCGTCAAAATATTTTTGATTCGTTTGTGATTTGGGTAGTTGAGTTCAAATTAAAATACTCTTGGGTCTAGAACTATATTGGTATACATATTATCTGTGCCTTCGCCTTTGTATAGTTATAGTATTTGACTACCTAATTATCTGAGTGCTTTTTTAAGCCTAAAAAAATTAAGTTGAATTCTGAGTGTAGGTACCTACACCTAATATTTATCTATAAAATATTATATATGTATGTGTGAAAGCAAATCTAATAAAATTGCGCAAGTTAAGCAGATTGAAGGTGAAACCTTACTTTACTAATTGTGGTGTGATTGTATTGTTAGCGGGCCGGCGCGCGGCGCGGATCGGGGCGCCAAGGATTTTATGATTGACTAGCGGCCCGCCCCGGCTTCGCACGGGTATTAAACAAAAATTTCAGAAATAATACACACTAAAACGATGGGTTTTACAGTTTTCATACGGATCTTTACTTTTTTTAACAGCATTGGGGTTTTTGACATTGACTCGACATTCCAAAACTGACACTGGCCGTAGAGAAAAAGCAAGCACCGTGCGCTATACAACCTCTTATATAAAAAGAAAAAGATCAATAGAAAAAGAGGTTGAATATACAGCCCACGGTTCAATTATTGAATTTTTCATGCGGATCCCTAACTTTTTTGAAAATATTATATAGCCTATGTTCATCACGGAAAATTAAGGATTCTAATGGTAAAGGAATTTTTTAACTCGGTTCAGTAGTTTCGGAGCCTATTCAATTCAAACAAACAAACATACAAACAAACAAACAATCAAATCTTTCCTCTTTATAATATTAGTATAGATTAGGTAGGTAAGGTACCTACACATTATTACAGCGGTAAAAAAACCAATAATAATCATCAGTGCTCTTCATCATTCGACTCTACGTTGACAAATTCGGGTAAGAAACGAGCTAGAATTTTTTTTCTAGCTCTATTTCTTCTGCTTTTTTTACTTTTTGGAGCAAGAGGTATGTAGCGGAAAATAGAACGATGGTTCCGGCGGCGCGGCGGGAGCGTAAGTTGTCCGTTCGATCGTACACTCTGCGCGCCAGTTTTACCACCAACATTTTTACCGCTGCAGGTTACGGGCGATGCGCGTCATCGCCCGTAACCTGCAGCTGTGTCGTCGCGTCGCTGCTATAAAATTTTCACTTATTCAGTCATGGACACTGGCAGAAAAGTGGCAATCAGACACATATTGCCTTAGCAAAGAAGTCAAGTCAGGACTCAGGTAGTTTCAGCGCCATCTATGCAGCATCCACCTCCAACGCAAAAGTATAAAGTTTAATGTACCTATCCCAAAATAATAAAATTCATGATTCTTTTGTAAATTTTATGTTTTATTTTAGTTATGTAAATCATCACAGCTAAGAACCCAGATACCACAGAGGCCCAGCAGCGCACAACGCTAAATAAAACGTAACGTATTTTATGTAACGTGCGCTATCGCGTCATTTACGATAGTTTATGAATGATGATGATGAATTACGCTTAAAGGATTCATTTAAAACGCTGCAGCGCTGGTCAAACACATTAACACCATTGATCTCCACACTAAAATTACCGCATATAACGCACGTTACTTTACGCGTTAATTAGCGTGGTTTAGTCACTGATCCTAATACCTACCCATTTACCTATTTTTAATGAACTAAAACTCGCATTATCTTCCTCATAATGTGATCTTTTTAGATTTTGCTTCTTTACCTTCTGTGAGAGCTCGTGATTCGTGGATGAAAGAAGCATATGTAATGCCCTGAAAAAGAAGTTAATAATATAAAATAGACTATCTTCACAACATTATCAAGCCCAGACATAGGTAAGTTAAACTTATGCTAGGGTTTCAAGATAACTGATACGATAAAGTTAAGTAAGTATATCAATATAGAAAAGATGATATACCTATATATTTTTTTACTTTAATACAAACCCAGAACTATCTGTAAATCATACAAACATTCGCTCCGAGTCGGGAATCTAAAACCGCAAGCTACTGCGTCGCAAAATAATATTTTTTTATCAGGTGCCCTTGCTTCCCATTTGGGATATGGCTAAATGGGGAGAACCAGTGACCTACCCGTATTTGTCAATAAAAATAGCTCTTATCTATGTTACGTTATTTACCTGTTGTAAAGCTGCTCGAACAAATCCATCATTTGCTGATACAGTCAAAGCTTTGATTCTATGACCAAAATTAAATATTACTTTTGATCTAAGTCGAACATGACCTCTGACAACAAGACTGGATCTCATGGAATCATCTTCTCCTGAAATATTAATGATTTTTGAAAACAATTAACTATCTGAGCGTTGGGTCGATCGACGCGACGTGTGACGCGAGAGTTGGTCAGTAGGTATCTGACGCAGCACATTGGCATTGCCATACAGCCAGCGCCTTATGGACGCTTTTGACTGGCTAGATAGGTATGATATTATCAGTTGAACTACCTGTAGATTGCTGGCAACAGTCTTCAGTTAGCTCAATTTTTTCAATAGTAAATACTATTTCTAATTTTATTATTAAGGTTCTTTGTTAATAAAGCCTTAAATATATTTACTACTTACGTGTTTTAAAAACTATTGATTATCTATTTTATGTATATAAAATATATGTAGCAGAAATAAGTGTAAATACCTGCATAATCATCTGGATAGATTTTCAACATTTGTTTTAACTCTGCAGTTCGAGCAATTTCTTGAGGTCCACCTAATGTGTTTACTATTTTTTCAAAATCATCCCACGCTGTTTTACAGCAGACTAAAGTTTTTCCTATAAAAAGAAATGAAAAACAATTTTGTAAATAAATAAATAATGCCTGACAATCCACACAGCATCATCTAACCCCAAGCTAAGCCGAGCTTATAATTATGGGTACTAGATATATAGATATTTTTTGATATACATACACAAGCAGAACACCCTGAACATCTACAGATTGCACAAATATTTGTCCCAACGCGAAGCATGAATCGAACCCACAACCTCCTGTAATACTTCTACTTTTAAGGTAGGTACAGGTAGGTATAAGTTTTTCTAATTAGTTTTTGTAACTTGAAGTACTTTTACCTTCAAATAACCTTATTAAAACAGGTTTCACAGGCCTTTCCGCTTCCCATTGGCATTGCTGAGTAAGGACATTCTCTTTGAACACATAGTTGCAATGACCATTAGTCATGTTGCTGACATAAGCCATCATAGCGGTAACATCCAAGTTAAGAGTATTGATTTCAGGATCTTCCATGCAACCACTACTGCTATATACTTCTGCACCTGAAAATTGGCTAAAACATATAATTAATTAATAATAATTAATATATGTATATTAATCTAGTGCCATAACATAAGCTCTGCTTATTTTGGGGCTAGGTGATGCTGTGTGGATTGTCCAGCACTATTTATTTATTGACCATTCGTGGCATTCATTACTTAATAAAACTTTTGATTTAGTTTACCTTTGTTCTAAGAATTCATCATCACACAAATCAGACCCATTGCCATCACTGGATTCATCTAAATCATTGTCAGGATTAAAATCTGGGAGAATTTCACCTTTTACTATAACACCCCTCGCTTTCAATTTGTTTGCAAGACTCTCTTCTATACCACTCATTAGTTCAAATATTACCTGAAACATTTTGATATTATTATAGTAAATAGACACTTCATTTTTGTTATTACAAAATAGGAATGATAAATGTGGTTCACTTAATAAATGTGATAAATAAAAATGTGTTTTTGATACTTTTCCACAAAATATGAAAAAGCAGCTGTAAATAATGTTAAATTTAATTTCTTTAGGATTATCCTGAGTGAGAGGGCTTGCATACAGCTTAAAATTATATTATAATTAGTATATATTATAATGAAATTAACATATACATTTAATTGGGGAGGCCTAGAGGTCCAGCAGTGGACTATATTGTAGGCTGATGATGATGATGATACATTTAATTAAAAAAAATCTTAAATGAAAAATAAATAAAATGAAATACATTCTAAGATGTCTACATGTTCTATTGGTCTTACCTTTGGTGTTTGGTACATGCACGGATAAAACTTAGCACACTCAACATAATCAACTGCTTGGTCTAATATTGAACGGGCACCATAGGAGGCCTTCCCTGAACTCAGGGCTGACAATGATTTTGGATTTCGAGCTATCACTGAAAAAATGCAAACATAATATATACCTATCTAGGTATACCTTCCTCATTATCCTCCTGAAAACACTACCTTCGAAATCCGAAAACCACAATTTGGTTACACACCTTTTGTCCAGGATTTTCCTCCATCACTCACAATATCAACAAGGAGTTTGGTGCTATTGTCCAAATGGAAAACTTTAGACACTGCTGTTACTCCGGGCCTTTTGCTGCACTCCACCATGGCCTCAAAATAACGCAGATTTGAGCACGAAAGATGTTCGTGTTTAACTTTTCCTGACTTTTGTAACTGAAACATTTATATGGGTTACCTACGCTGTATTTGATCTATGGTACCTACATGGATTAAATGTTATCATAATGATAACATTTAATCCAATAAAAAAACAATAAAGTAAAAAGGCTTACTCTTTTAAGAAACTCGACCTCCTGACGTATTTTCCTTTGTAATTTTGGTACACCATCAATATTTTGAATTTCTTGTAACTGGGCTATTAGATCATCACCAAATTTTATTCTATCATCAAGTTTACTTAGCAATACGGTTCTATCCTCCATTATCACATAATATTATTCAATATCTTTTCGAAAATTTAATTTCTTCGCAAGCACAACCAACAACTACAAAAGAAATTGATGAGCGATCGACGACGACCCAGACCCACCGACAGCTGTCAAAACAGAACAGCTGGTTTTTACTCCTCCCTGCCCCCTGCCCCGGGAGCTTTTGGAGTCTCCCGATACTATCGCTCAAGAAGTACCAGCACAGCCAACAGGCTAAAGAACAGCTTCTGAGATCCTACAAGGCCCTCGAAGCGACAACACGGGACTCGGGAAAAGTTTTTCTCGACGCTGAAGCCAGAAAAAAAAACTTTAGTTCGTTTCTTACCTGCATTTGACAACGTAGAGTCGAATGCCGAAGACTACTGATGATGACTCCTCTGACACCGACACTGGCAGAGTCGTGGTGAAAAGCACGCGGCTTTTTCTGAGCACGCGGCACAATAAATAAAGAAGTTGAAGTTACCCCCCTGACACTGACAGACTAGACGGGCCCTACCTGCGGGATTATGAGCACCCCTTCGGTGGACAGACTGTAATGAATGAACTTGAGAAGTTAAAACTTACTTAATGTGTAATCCTCTTGCGCCGCCGCCGCCGCCGCTGCCGCAATAAGAAAAATTATAAGTATTAAGTATTAAAAATTAAATATTGTTATTATAAATAATGGGCTGACCATGCCCATACCAACCAAGATAAACGCTCCTCGCTTGACTAGTTAATTTTTTTTCTGAAATTTCGGGCCACAGAGTATTATAGTAATGTATATGACTAAGGACCATTTTTTGACTGTTCAAAAAATTGTTAAAATTTTTATTTTTTTTATTTTATGTTCCAAATGCTAACAACTTGTGAACGTGTTTGAACACGTCAGAGCTTCTGAAGTTTTATCCAATCGAAAACGAGTTACACGTAGGTATTCTTACGTATTATTATCGACGGAACGTAGGCTGCGTATGCGTATTCATTAAGATATTACGAGAACATACAAGCGTTAGTGCTCAACTGCTAATGATAGGGGTTAGTGCACTTAAATAAGGGTCGGAAGTCTCTATAGAGTAATGAGAAGGTATACTTTATCTATGGAAGTCTTGCGCAGTTTGCAAAGGGAAAAGGGTACATGATGCCCTCTATTTCAACGCACAAAGCAGCTTTCCCTATTGAGATCGTAATTATTACGTAGGTACGAGCGACCACTTTAAATTTTAAATTGATCTGTGGCGAAGTTTATGAAAGTCTGAAATAAACTAAAAAACAAATAGTTTAAGAATCATAAATAATTTATGTTAACATTAATTAATTAATAATAAATTATTTATTATACCGAGAAAGATTGGTCTGAAAAAGTCACACATGAAGGTACCAACCTATTTTGAAATTAATTTGGGATAAAATAAATGGGAATATTGGAATAATAATTGGAACAAAGTTGAAGATGAAACAAAAATATTTTTTTTTTTGAGAATTTGACCTATGAGACTCCGTCCGTTTCTCCCTCGTTTCTCCTTATCTTTCCCGCCTAATTCTGATTCGCCATATCTGTCACGTGACTGACACATGTGAAAATCACCAAACCAATCAAGTTGTTCGCAGGATTAGGCCAACAAAATCCACAATTTATAGAAATGGCTGACGACAAAGAAGTCGAAAAAACGATTGCAGAGGACTTGGTAGTGACCAAGTACAAATTAGCGGGACAAATAGTCAATCGTAAGTTCTTCCTGCATTACAATTGTGTCATGAAAATTACCAAAAGTCTGGGACTGGCTGATTCGTAGGCTGTGAATAACATGGACGCGTGTCATCGCATCACCATGCGGCCGATGTGGAGTCTCCCGCTTTCTCAATTTATCCGACTAGAACAGTGCAACTCTTTACGTTACAGGTGTGCTTGAACAAATCATCGCAAAATGCGTCCCAGACGCATCTGCAAGGGAATTATGCGAGTTTGGCGATAAGCTTCTGATAGAAGAAACGTCAAAGGTATTCAAAAAAGAAAAGGATTCCAAAAAAGGCATAGCATTCTCCACATGCGTATCTGTAAACAACTGCATATGCCACTTTTCACCTATTCCTAGTGAAACTGACTACATCTTGAAGGCTGGCGACCTTGCAAAAATGTAAGCAATTTTGTAGAACTATCTGCACCTACACCTAAACAGTTTATTTGTTAGCAGGTTTAAGTAAGGTCAACCAAAATCATCTAGGTACCTATTCATAAAACTTATCTTCCACTCCTTGCATAATAATTCTTTGGCTCATCTGTCTTAAAAATAAGTACATAACCTCAAATTCAACCATGCCAAGTTCTTATTAAATAAGCTTATCATTTAATGATATAGTTTGTTGTTCCACTTGTTGATATCAAATTCAGGCCAATAACTTAGTTTTTCATTGTTATCTGTAGTGACTTCGGGGCACACATAGATGGCTTCATTGCTGTTGTTGCGCACACAGTGGTCGTGGGAGGTGGTGAGGTCTCTGGCCGTGCAGCTGATGTGCTGCTGGCAGCTCACTATGCCAGTGAAGCAGCCTTGAGACTACTCAAACCTGAGAATGAGGTAACATATCTATCCATGTCTATAATTACAAACATTGCTTGAGTAAATTTGTCATCCAGTTGTAATTATCACATACATAAATTCCATCATTTATAATTTCACACAATATACATTCACAATGTTACATAAAAGTTCCACTATTGTTGGTTGCTATTGCTGATGTTGTTATTTGCTATTTCAGAATTATGTTATCACTGATGCAATTCAAAAGATCAGTGCAGAGTTTGGTTGCAAGCCCGTAGAAGGCATGCTGTCACACCAACTAAAGCAGTTCCGTATTGATGGTGAGAAGAGCATTATTCAGAACCCATCTGAGGCTCAGCGCAAGGAACATGAGAAAGCCACCCTTGAAATGTATGAGGTTTATGCGATGGATGTCCTTGTTTCTACGGGTGAGGGTGTGGTAAGCATGTTATTTATCTTTAACTGAATTTGTCATAGAAAATATCTCACCATTTTAGTAATCGAAGCCAAAGTTTTTAATAATATAAGGGTATAAAACCTTGGCCCTGAATTCTTTCCAGTTTATGTATAAATTACTATTCTGGCAGTACTCAGGGAAAATTAAAAAGTTTGACTCTTGACCAAATGTTAGATAATAACATCTTGGTTTTTGATGACTAACATTCCTCTTTACAACTACACCTGCATTGCATACATACAGTTATAACAATTATCACTATCAGAGACTTAATGAGATGCTTTATTTCAGGGCCGTGAAATGGACACAAGGTGTACAATATACAAAAAAACTGAGGAGGTTTATCAGCTTAAATTGAAGGCATCAAGAATGTTCTACAGTGAGGTAGTTAAGATTTTAATATAAATAATTTTACCCAGAATATGTAAATGTTGGTATGGTTTATTGCTGTATCAAGAAATAATCTGGGAATAGTATAGTGATGTGTTTGAACCAGTGTATTAGTGTGGTATATTGGTATAGAACATCACAACATTAAATCTACTTATTGGTTATTTGATTTTCTACACTAATATTCTTCATTATAAAACATGAGGTAAATTATATTGTTTTATTTGCAGGTTCGCAACAAGCATGGGTCTATGCCCTTTAATCTACGTAGCTTTGACAAAGAGACAAGTGCAAGGCTAGGAGTTGTTGAATGTGTTAATCACAAACTCATTGAGCCTTTCCAGGTATGTATTACTTCTATAAAAAACTCTAAAAATATTATTCTGCATTCACTCAAAAGAACCTTGATTACCTACCAAATTTAAATTATTAATTATATTTATATATATTATTCTGTCCATTCTCAGGTTTTGTATGAACGTCCTGGTGAACTGGTAGCTCAGTTCAAGTTCACCGTTCTGCTGTTGCCGAGCGGAACTCATCGCATCACTGGTCTGCCATTTGACAAGAGCCAATGCAAGAGTGAACGCTCCATCAAGGATCCTGAACTAAATGTAGGTATCAAATAACCATTTACTAAGCGTTTCCTTATCAGCAGTGATCGGAATTGGGTGAGCTAAAATACCTAAACCTCGAAAAATAACAGAGACCAAATGGAGACGCCTTAGGACTAAATATTTTTTCGTCCCAATTTTTCGTCCGTTTATTTTTTCGTTCCAGAAGTAACAATCATCAATCCAAACTTTCACATTTATAATATTAGTGTGACTAACAAAGTAGGTAAAGGTTAAAAAAAAATTATAGTTTTCACACCATTTATTCATTCCATATTGGATATCAACGTAAAAATTATGAAAGTAACCAAATGTTATAGACACAGAAGAATATTATTTCAGTTGATGTAGAAATTAGTCAGTCTGAATAGCTAATCTGAATAACTAAATGTTTCATCGCCATCAGGAATGGAGTTTTCTTTGTCATCATCAGATGTATTTTCGTCTGAAGTATTAAAATAAATTATCATGAGTTTTTCCATATTTTCAATCTTTAAACGATTTCTTTTTGTACTTAAGATCCATTTATGGTAGAGAAGGATCTTTCAACATCAACTGAAGTTATAGGTACATATTTATAGTATGACAAAGATTCATTTGCATTCTCCGATTCTTTTTCTAAATTCTCACGAATATCTCTTAATGCATCTAGATCGATGCATCTAGAAAATATGAAACTTTTTGCAGTTTGTTAAAAAGATGGTTGGTTGGGTTGGATGGTTAAAAATGATTTGAATTCGTTCGTAATATTTTATAAACGTTAATATTAAATATACTTACTAACTGCGACAATTATTCAATTTCGTCCCAATTGGGTCCAATAAAATTATTGTAGTAAGGAAGTCTCCATTTTTTTTTGCCTCTGTTCTTTGAACTTTAGGTATTTTAGCTCACCTAATTCCGATCACTGCTTATCAGTCACATCCATGCTGTATAGCTGACATACTAGGGTGGTTTGCTATAACCATGCTTGTCTAGCTGATTGGTTATTGCCGTGAAGCTATCATAAATAAACACAAACAGTAATGTCCCTGTTATCTTTCTAGTCACACTTGTTTCATCATCTGACTTGAACAAGCACAGGGTAAAGTGAATGTAATGTTTTAAGCGTTTTGTATAATTTTTACAAAACAATATAAAGCATTACAACATTAAAAATTTTATTACTCTTACAGTTAAATAATTAATTTTATTTTTTAAATTCTTATCCTAATGTCAGAATGTCACCAATGTATTCTTGATGTCATTTCAGGCCCTCCTGAATTCCTCTGCAAAAGCCAACAAAAAGAAGAAAAAGAAAACTGGTGCTGAAGAACCTATGGAAGTGGAGGCTGCTGTTGCTTAGCAACGCGTCATTTCAGCCACATCTTATAGAGAACACACTCGCCTCTTCCACACACACCTTTGGACATAAATCTCAGGATATCATTGTGTCACTATCCAAGTTGTTGAATAGATATGAAAGCTTGCTCTGTGAGTGTTATGAATTCTATTAAAATGTTGATTAATACCTACTTGGATGATTTATGTACAAAGTTAGTTGCCTTATCTTTGGGATTAATAATGAATAATATCTGTTATTTTATATTAAAAGCCTCATCATAATTTAATGTTCAATAAATTTAATGTTTCATAATAGTGATCAGAATTTTAGTACGGTTTTAATCAACTGTGATGTTCAACCAATTAAGACCTTTCTCCCTAATGATAGCTTGTTGGTAAAAAATACTCCCTTGATGAGGCATAGACTACTTTGTAATATTCAGAAAATTGTTGAAAAATGTTTCAGTAAGTACAAGGTATAAAGAATTGCATATGATACAAGAGCATTAGATTATCACTTATTTTCTGCAATAAAACTGTTTCTTGGTTTGATAAATATTGTAATTTTAAATGTCGATATGTATGTATTAACACAAGAATTTGTTAATTTTAGATTTGTCAATGGTCATGTATGTAGGTTTGTAACTCATCTCCTGCAATATTTTGTTAAATTTCCAAGCAGACTGTTGCTTATAAGGAATTGTAAAATTGGAGCTTGGAAATGATGACACGGAGACTTGTGTAAAATAAATGTGACATTGTGAGAAAGGAATAAATCAAACTGTGCCACAATTGTGGACTGTTTTTATAATTTTTATGTTTTATTTACTCCATTATCTGAGTACTTATATCAATTGGCAAAAAAACTGTTTCTTCCAAAATGGAGCTATATTTCTTCATTATCACCATTCAGACTTCAGCTTGTGTATAGTATACCTACATGAGTAATAAAATGTATATGTAATAAACTGATAAAATATTGAAATCAAAAGTTCTGTTTATAGTTGAAATAAATAACAATAATGAAATAGTGCACAGTAAAGCTATAAAATTATTCTAACTTAAGTAGCTGTTTATTTTTGTTGGCTTTCTGCTGTTTTTTGTTCTGCTTCAATAGTGGAGGAAACATAGTCATATGCATTTGCTGCAGCATTACTAGCTAATGTTGGAAGATCTACAATAAATTTGAAAGAGGCCTTTACTCCACAGTTCCAGTAGTATTTCATCAGGTAGGTTAGTTTATCATTTGTTGGTAAAGGAGGCAACTGCAATGAAAAATAAAACGAATTAAACTACGATAATCAAACGTAAATTATACCATTTGGAACCTCATACTGACTTCGTACGGTATTTGCTTTTTCAGTTCACCAACATAAGGTGATACCCCGGTCTCAAGATCTTCATAGAGAGCAGTCGTTGTAGCGCTATCTTTCCATACTCCTTTATCGATTGTGTAGTACACTGCTGAGCCAAGAACAGCAGATTTTACTCCGAATCTGTACAAGTAACGAGACAGAATTATTTGGTGAATTATTAATTATTATAAGCAAAGTGGAACTTATCTGGAACTAGGACTAACTTTAACATCTTGATATTTTATACTATCTTATTTGAAGCTTTCCAATTCCTTCAAATGCAGTTGATTAATAAGTACGTAAATTATATAATTTCAGCGAAGAAAGTAACCTTGCTATCACGGCACAACCTGAAATAGTGACAGTGACAAAATCAACGACAGTGACAGCTATCTGACAGTCATCATAGACAAGATCTGTGTGGATCACTAACAAATCTTTCACAACACTAGCTTATGGAAAGATATATATAGTGATCAAAGAAGTAAGAGAATCCCATCTGATGGAAATCCGTGACTCTGAGATCAGATATTGGTCTTCTCTTCTCTTCTGCAAGTTCCCGGGCCGTTCATTGCATGACTAAAAATTACCTCTTCTATCTACTTTTTGTGCGATGGGTCGCAAGATTGGGTAGCATTTCGTGCGAAAAATGGCGGAACAATTAATTTACTCTAAAATTAGAGAAAATAAGATAAATGTAAGACTAGGCAAGACGGCTTAAACGGCTTTCGCCTGTTCATTTTAAAAATGAACAAAGTACAAAAAAAAAGTATTTATGCGTGAGTGTAAATAGCCTATTCTTCCACAAGAACGTCAAGAACCTATCTATAGCGATTCGACTATTCGAAAAATAAATTTATTTGATTGCGTTTTGCTCTCTATAAATTGACAAATTGTTGTGATTAAGGCAGGCAGAAGTTTATAAAAATGGACGAAATTGAAGAATTAATTACACAACATTGCTTATTACCAAAGCTCTCAAGAAATAATGATGAAATCGAAAACCACCCAGAATATTACGACCAGCAAATCGCCCTGGATAACCATTTTCCACATGTTCTAAATATTCTGGCGAACAAGAACGAAACTTTATCTTCAGAAGTACTAGCTACGCTTATAATTTTCTATTTACAACGTTCACAACCCACTGTGTGGAATACACCTAAGTGTAAAAATTACGCCCAACGACTGACTAATATATTCAGAAATAAACATGGAATTTCCATAGAACGTATTCTACACAGTGATAGTTTCTGCAACACACAAAATGTTTTTGATATCATACTGATTGAGCTTAATTCAAATTTAGTCTCAGATGACTTCAAGAAATATCCTGGTCTAATTGATGTGTATTGTAAACTTACAACAGATATAAAGGTAAGGTTTTATTTGTCATGTATCGGGAAAACCTGCCGGAGGGTGACAGTAGCAGATACATTTCCCGAGGCTTCTTTAACAAATATTTAAAAACTTTTCTCTTTCAGGAGTACAAAGTAAAAATAAATCCCATTAAAATATTTCCAATCAGTCTGCTGCTCCTTGATGATTATCAAACCACTTCTAAAAAAAGAGGATTAAAGTGTTTAAGTGCAATTATGAAATGTTTGGTAAGTTTAACAGAATCATAAAGAAAAACCTCTGTACCTATGATAGACAAGATAGTCATGTTTCTCTTTTATTTTCAGACTGAAAAACATTTCAAGAGTGGGAATTACTATGAAGTATTATTTAGCAGTCTCAAGTCAGTGATGGCTGTAAAAGATGTTGAAGTAACAACACTAGTGCTGCAAAGCTTATTAGACTTGGTTAATATAGTGCCATCAGATGTTAAGGTACTTAAATCAGTTTTTAAACTTGCATGCCCTCTGCCTATACTAAAGCATTCTCAACATACAATATTTGTAAACAAGTAACAACACAACAATATAAAATTCCCACTTTGGCATAGAGAACTGAAAATAATTTTAACACTGACGAAAGCAGGAAAGATTTCATCAAGAAGGGATTCTAAGATTAAGTTTTGGATAGACATGTTGACAAGAATGGTATCTTGGGTTTGGGTGTATAGGTGATCTGATCATAGTCTATAAGTTACTGATACACAATTCCATATCAACTTCCAGACAAAGAAAATGGATGAAGTCTTTGCTAACATGCTTGAGCAACTGCATTGCGAGTCTAACTTGTACAGAAAGACAGTTTGCGTCAAATTTTTGAAGGAAGCAATACTGGTTCACAAAGTGAACTGCGTCAATAAAAGACTTTTGAATGTGGTTCTGCTAGAAAATATCCAAATATGCTGCAATGATGCTGTTGCTGACATCTTACTTGTTGATGTACTGGAGGTAAACCTAACACTTATATTACTTAACTAGCGACCCACTCCGGTTTTGCATGGGTGCAAAGTTGATACAAAAACCTTCCTCTTGAATTACTCTATCTATTAAAAAAACTGCATCAAAATTCATTGCGTTGTTATAAATACATATCTAAGCATACTTATGGACAAACACTGGGTAACGACTTTGTTTCTGACGACCTCTGTGGCGTGGTGGGCAAAGGGCCGCCTCCGATGCGCGAATAGGTTGCGGGTTCGATTCACTACAAATATTTGTACGATCTGCAGATATTTGTTCAGGGTGTTCTGGTAATTTTCTATGTATAATAAATAATATCTATAGATGTAATAATATTGTAATATGTATGTATATCAGTCATCTAGTACCCATAAATCAAGCTCTGCTTAGCTTGGGGCTAGATGATGCTGTGTCAATTGTCCAGCATTATTTATTTATTAGTTGCTTACATTCATAATGAATATAAGAAATAATTATTTTTCTAATCACTATTATCTTACAGAACCTCAAGACTGTTAGAAAGTGTAATTCGAAATTTGATTTTCAAAATCATGATCATCAAATCTTTCCTCTTTATAATATTAGTATTAGTTGACCCTCATCATCAGCCTATGTTAGTCCACTGTTGGACATAGGCCTCCCCTAATGAGCGCCATAGCGCCCTGTCTTCGGCTTGTCGCATCCAGCATCTGCCAGCAGTCTTTCGCAGATCGTCATCCCACCTGGCCGGAGGGCGTCCTACACTACGTTTACCGAGTCGCGGTCTCCACTCAAGAACACGTTTACCCCAGCGGTTATCGGTTCTTCGCGAAATATGGCCGGCCCACTGCCACTTCAGTTTGCTAATTCTCTGAGCTATGTCGATGACCTTAGTTCTCTGTCGGAGGAATTCGTTACGAATCCTATCCTTCAGAGAAACTCCGAGCATAGCTCTTTCCATAGCGCGCTGAGCGACTTTGAACTGGTGGACCAACCCTATCGTGAGTGTCCACGTCTCAGCTCCGTAGGTCATGACTGGTAGGACGCACTGATTAAAAACTTTCGTTTTCAAACATTGCGGTATGGATGACGAGAAGACTCGACGTAGTTTTCTGAATGCTGCCCAGCCTAGCTGGATCCTCCTCTTGGCTTCCTTCTCGAAATTGTTTTTACCCAACTGCAAAATCTGCCCGAGGTAAGTGTACTCAGAGACAATTTCGAGAAGGTGGCCATGTACGATCACCGGTCTTGGATCAATGTGGGCATTGATCATGACTTTGGTTTTATCCAAATTCATGCCAAGACCGATACATCGGGAGGCTGAAGCTAGACTGTCCAGCATCCGGTTCAGCTCCTCTAGCGACTCCGCCATTAAGACTATGTCATCAGCGAATCGCAGGTGTGAGATGTAGTCGCCGTTTATGTTGATGCCCTTGTCTTTCCAGTCCAGCGTCTTAAACATATCTTCCAACGCGCTCGTGAACAGTTTCGGGGATATGACATCCCCCTGCCTCACTCCTCTGCGCAGTTGGATTGGTTTAGTCTGCTGGTCCTGTACTCGGACACTCATCGTAGCGGCTTCGTAGAGACATCTCAGCACCTCGATATAACGATAGTCTACTTGGCATCGCTGTAAGGATTGTAGAACAGCCCAGGTTTCAACGGAGTCAAAAGCCTTCTCATAGTCCACAAAAGCCAGACACAGGGGCTGATTATACTCTTCGGACTTCTGTATAATCTGCCTCACTGTGTGAATGTGGTCTATGGTACCATATCCTCCGCGAAACCCAGCCTGCTCCGGTGGCTGAAACTCGTCGAGTCTCCTGGCGAGACGGTTCGATATAACTCGTGAGAAAAGCTTATAGACGTGACTTAGGAGCGAGATGGGTCTATAATTTTTAAGAAGGGTTTTATCTCCCTTCTTAAAAAAGAGCACCACCAAACTCCCACTCCACGCCTTTGGAGTTCTCCCACTGTGAAGGACGGCGTTGAAGAGGCTCTGTAACTCCTGTATAACAGGGTATCCTCCAGCTTTCAAAAGCTCTGATGTTATTCCGTCCTCACCGGGGGCTTTTCCATTTTTAAGCTGCCTCAGAGCTAACACGATCTCGTCTTGACTGATGTCTGGCAGTTCGTCGGTATAGTGGCGTATCAAGGTGGCTCTAGAATCGTGGTCGTCTCGTTGGGAACGGGGAGCATGTGCAGCGTATAAACGGCCATAAAAGTCCTCTATCTCGGCCGATATCTCCGGCTTCGACAATACGGTCCTTCCGTCGTGCGTTGAAAGCTTCGTCAGGTGGCTCCTTCCAAGCTGCTGAGTGAATACTTTGGACCCTCGGTTTCGCTCTATCGCCTCTTCAATGAGGCGTGTATTAGAGCTCCGAAGGTCGCATCGTACCATCTTCGCAATTCGCTTGTTCAGGTCTGACCTCTCTGACGAAGTCGCTTGGGTGGTTTCCCGTCTTTTTGTCATCAGCCCAAGAGTCTCATCCGAGAGTTTGGACTTCTTACCAGTACGCTGCTTTTTGCAAAACTTGATGCCCTCGTCCCTCAGCGTTTCTACCAGATTGTGTAGGGTCTCGTCAGCGTCATCAGTGGGTTCCAAGGCAGCGAATCTATCCCCGAGAAGCTGCTGAAACTTCTCGGTGCCCGCCATGATTTGGATTGGGTTCGGTCGGAGCGTGGACTTCATCAGACGGTTTCTTTCAAGCTTCAAATTTATATTCAGAGAGCCTCGAAGGAGTCGGTGATCAGATCCGGTATTGAACCTGTTGATCACTGAGACATCTCTGAATATATGCTTGCTATCCGTCATGATGAAGTCGATCTCATTTTTTGTCACAGAATCGGGACTCCGCCATGTCCACTTCCTTTGGGGCTGTTTCTTAAAGAAAGAGTTCATTAAGAACAGCCCCTCTTTCTCAAGGAAGTTGACGAGCATTTGTCCCCTGTGATTTCGAACACCAAAACCATGCGGGCCTATTCGGGATTCGTTGCCAGTCTGGGTTCCCACCTTGCCGTTAAAGTCCCCCATAACAACGTTGAAGTGAGCCTTGGTGGTGTGATGTAAGGCTTTGGATATGTCTTCGTACATATCCTCCACTTCATCATCCGAGTGTGTCGAGGTCGGTGCGTAGACCTGAATGACCTTCAAGCTGTAGCGCTTAGACAGCCGAAGGATCAGGTACGCTACCCTGGTCGACACACTGGAGATTTCTTCGACGTTGTTAGAGAGGGCCTTATTGACGAGGAAACCTACGCCACCCTGGGATGTTTTATCACCCTCGCGAAAGTAGAGAAGATGGCCCGAGTCTAAGGTTACAGTGTCCTCCCCCTCTCTACGGACTTCACATAACCCTAGAACATGCCATTTAATGTTCTCTAGCTCCACTTCCAACTGCGCTAGATGGTCATCAAGCCTCAGAGTGCGTCCGTTAAACGTTGCCAGGGTCAGTGTGTGTGGGGTGTGGTAGCCTAATGTAGCCCGGAGATTCCTAGCACCCCCTGCCCCGCCGTTACCGTGGCCGCTACCATGGCCAGGAATAGCGAGGCGGCCGGGAACTGGGGGCCATTTTGTGGCGGTTCTTATCATGGGGGTAATTGCCCATAATCCCCACGCTGGGCATGCGGGTTGGGGATCGCAGTTTAGTGGAGTAGTTCTGCAGAGGGCGCTGCTGCCAGCCCCCCGGTGTGTTTCCCTTAGTCGCCTCTTACGACACCCACGGGATGAGTTGGGGTGGTGAAATTCTATATTATGCCGTCACCACACGGCACTAGTTTTTAGTTGACCCTATAGTATTTTAATCTGTGCTATATTATATGTTTTGTACCACTTTAAGATAGGTAGTAAGCGAAAAACCCCTTGGCATAATTATTATCTATTTCATGGCTGTGCTGTGGTACGTACACCAATTCCTTACTAGTTTCAATTTCAACATCTATTTTATCAAATAAGTTTTTAACTTACGTGATGTCACACACACTCTTAATTACCTAGTTTACACTACGAAAGTCAGGTTAAATATGTATATTTACGCGAAATACCCATGAATATTTCTAACAATTATTTTTATCCTTTCAGTGTCTCCAAGTCTGGGTCACACATTGCTGGTGTGTTTGGCAATTCTCTTCTGACCACAAAATGCTCTCAGCTCTCATAAAACTGCTGTACATATCAAGAAAAGAGTTCATAGCAACTGTGATACAAGACTTAATTGTGTCACTTATTACACTGTGTACAAAGGAAGAGCAGGCTAAGATTTTCGAAAATCTAGCAAAGTCTAAAATTAAGTCACCAGAGTTTAATGAGAAGATGGAGATAATTAAAAGTGAAACATTAAGATTATGTGTATAGACTATAATATAAAAGATAATATTTATATTATACAGGGTGGAATTTTGTAATGCCACCTGGAGGGAAAGTACTCTTAATACTGTAGATAGAAAATTGTACTCAAAGAAAACATTCCTTTAATTTTGAAAAGAAAGAAAACTGCATTCAAAGATTTTCGAAAATTCGCTTGCCACACCCGGGAATCGAACCGACTAAAATGTGTAAAAATTACACCCTGTACTTTAGTTGCATAGATCGTTAGGGTCAATAATAAGGATGAAATCTCTCTAACAAACTTAATAAATTAAATGAAAGGAAAACCATGAAATCTTAAATTATAAATTGAATGGCACTTTAACTTAAAGATTCATCTGTTTACTTGTGTCAGTAGTAGCAGAATCACCACTGCCTACATTAATAACCATTTTAATACCTGGTTTGGTACCAACGGCACAATCAGATGGCCTGCGAGATCACTGGATCTCACCCCTTTAGATTTTTTTGTGGGGATATGTAAAAACTTTAATTTACATGAAATCTTATGCGAATGTAAACGAGTTCAGAGTTGAAGTTCAGAATACGATTTATAATATTCACCACAACACGTTATTAAAAGTTACTAGAAATGAATTCGTTAGAAGAATAAATTTGTGTAGGTATCCAAGAAAATGGAGCCCATTTCGAGCAACTACTTAGTTAGTTGACTCTTTATTGTAAATAATTAAAATAATATAAGATTTCATGGTTTTCCTTTCATTTAATTTATTAAGTTTGTTAGAAAGATTTCATCCTTATTATTGACCCTAACGATCTATGCAATTAAAGTACAGGGTGTAATTTTTACACATTTTAGTCGGTTCGATTCCCGGGTGTGGCAAGCGAATTTTCGAAAATCTTTGAATGCAGTTTTCTTTCTTTTCAAAATTAAAGGAATGTTTTCTTTGAGTACAATTTTCTAACTACAGTATTAAGAGTACTTTCCCTCCAGGTGGCATTACAAAATTCCACCCTGTATATAAGGATGGATAGGAAAGCACTTTATCTCATAATAACCATATTTATTGTAAATAAAATTGAAGTGAGAGAGGTACATGTGAATAAGAAAGCCATATTAATAAAACATTATTTATTGTAAGATACAAAACCTAACTACCTAAAATGTATATTTATTTTAATAATATCTCTTGCCATAAAAAGGAGCATTGTAGATATAGATGTATAGATAAGCTCAGATGCAGCGTAGTCATGCTTTGATCGTGCGCTTGGTGGATCGTGCGAGTTCAACTGCATACCGTACCACACACCATACTGATGATGGTGACACTGCTGTGCCTGATTCTTATTGACTTAGCTACTAAGCATGTTTTTTAGATCTTAATATTATCCTTGAGAACTCTAGTGTCTAAAAGTAGGATTTAAAACGACTTATCAAATAAAATTTAAACTAAAAAAACAGAAACCATTTACTAACGCTTAAATCTATATTGTGCAAAAAATATCTTATATGCTATCATTAAATGCTGTAAATATAACAATATTGTATAATAATATTGCAATATCATTTCATTTTCCCCTAAAATTATCCCTGTAATAATTTAATTTAAGCCTTCATTACTAATCTTTTGCAATTTATCACAGATTTCATCCATATTGGGCCTTTGAGTTCTCTCCTTGTTCAAGCACAAAACAGCTATGTTATATAGACTATGAGCATGGACCCATTTATCCACTACACTATCTAATAAAGGTGTTATATCACCATTTGCAATATTTTCTTGGACATAATCCTTAACATTCATTTGCTCATGATTTTCATACACAACCGCTGTTTTCCCAGTTATTATTTCTAACATTACTATTCCGTAGCTGTAAACATCACCTTTCTGGGTGATAGTTCCACATGTACTTTCTGGAGCCATATATGCTGGTGTTCCAGTTTTATTATCACTCTGAACAACTGAAACATCGAAGTTTTCAGTCAACCCAAAGTCACACAGCTTCGGAACAAAATCTTTTGTCAACAAAATATTTGCACTTTTTACATCCTTGTGAACAAAATGTGCCTTCTGAGGAGGCTGTGATGAGCTTGGTTTTACAAAGTTGTGTATGTATTTCAAACCATCTGCAGTTCCACTCATAATTTTTATTCTTTGGCTTTCATTTAGAACCTTTTCAGCAATTTTTTGTTTTAGTGAACCACCATCTACATATTCACAAACTATGCATGGCACTAAACCATCTGTAGAAATGCCTATGATTGATACAATATTTCTATGTTTTAGCATGGATAATGTTTTAACCTCTGACTGGAACATTTCGTTTATCTGTATTGATAGTTTACTGGAGTTCTGGTCACGTGCTTTTTTCACAGCTATTTTCCCCAAACCTGGATGGCAACCCAAAAAGACATCTCCAAATAAACCACTACCAATATGTGCACTAGTGAAGTTGTTTGTCATCATCTCCACCTCACTAAAATGGAATGTGATAATGTTAGTGGACTGTGTTTCTTCAAAACTTTTTCCATATGAAGCCTGTGATGCTGTGGTTTGGGTGGGATGATAGTGAGATTGGCTATCAGAATCATTTATAGAAGTTTCAGTATAGTCAGGCCCAGTTGGTGGGTTCAATAAGGCAGAAATAGGCAAATCTGCACTGTTACCTCCTATGAGATATGATTGGTTGTTATTCATATTACTAGCTAGTTCGGGCTGCAGTTCAGGAATTTGTTTAGTGCTCTCTGGGAATTTCATGAGGTTGATAGATTCCAGCTTTTTTGTAGATTTATCATTATCAAAGTGGTCTAGGTCAGCTTGTGTATCACTGTCTTCAATGAGGAGGCGAGTGATGCTGATGTCAACCCGGGCAGCTGGCCCATGTGAAGGTCTTGGTGGAGCAGCCTCTGAAACACATTAAGAAATCAGTGTTATACTGAACTGATTCCTCAACATTTGCCAATGGCAGTTACTTATTGATTAGCTGGAATGAAAATTGAGAATAAAATCCTATACTAACCACCCAGTTGGCTTGCAATTTCTTCTGCAGCTTTGTACATTTCACCCTTGAGAAGAATTTTCTGAACTGTGTCCACTGTTGGCCTAACTCTTCCAGATGTACCCCATTCAGAGAACATAACCTTGGCATAGTTCACCTTTGGCCTTAGGTCACGTACATAGTTTTCAATCAGTCTGCAAATATGCAAATTAATATTATGTCAGCCAAGACTGACAACTCAATCCTAAGAATGAGAGTGAGGCATAGAATATCTATGCGAGGTCTGCAAACTCTGTGAGATTGGTTCTAGTGAGCTAATATTTTTTTAACATTATGCAGTAAATTTACCTGATATGTTGACCATCGTATTTCGGTTCATAGTTGTCATTGGTTAAATCAGCTATGTTTTTTGGTATCAGGCTCATAAACCTTTTCCACTGTTCATCTTCTTCGAGGATGCCTGCTACTGTGTCCAAGTAATCTGAAGGCAATTTACGGATTTCTGTGTATTTGTATGAGCCCATGTTTGAGTACAAACAAGCGCAGCGGTTTATTGCCAGCGTGATTATGTAAGAAATGATAAAATCGGATTGAGTTTGATACAAATCAAATTAGAATTAAATGTAAGCAAAACAAAAACAAGAAAAGACCCGAAAATCTAAACTTATGTTTTATGGTTAGGGATATAATAACGTAGTGGTTGTTAAGATACGATAGGTCGGTATACTTTATCTATGATATAGGTAGTCTCTTCGTCGTCAGACAAACCCTTGCTATTTCACCGTAGCATTCACTCACCGAGTCGGTGTCGATCTCTGATGAACCGAAGGGATGCTCTTACTTCTTTGGGTAGCCCGGCCACACGCTCCGCCATGACCTGACTGCGAGCATGACTGCTCGAAGGCGATTAATTTGTGCTACGGCAATCAAGACGGCAATCGATTACGTGCTAAAGATTGGACTGCGCAGGCAAGAAGGTGCGTGTGATAACTCTTACTAAACGAGAATTGTTTTATTATAACTTTGTATTGCTAGCATAATAATTAATTATTTTCTCTTTAATTTAAAACAAACATTTATTATTAATGGAATTGGACTCTAGTTAAACTGCATTTAATATAATATAAAATAAGCCTTTATCAGTAATTTTTGGGCTTGTAATATGTCGCATTAAGCCCAACTGAGCGACGAAAAAGTGGACGTTTTACGACTTGTCTTTGGGTAGCGCCTTAATGTCTTCGAAGAATTTTATGGCGACACTCCGACACCGACCGACACTGACAGAGTCGTGGCGAAAAGCAAGCGGCGCCATAAATAACGAAGTTGAAGACTTTAATGTCAAAATTTGTGCACTGCATGCATTTTTTGTTCTCTCGTATCGATTTTTTGTGAAAAAAGGAAGGAAATAAAATAGACTGTCATCTCAGCATCGATCGGACCGTGCGTGTGGTTGAGGCTGTGAACTGGTTTTGCGGTTTTCTTGGCTCGTAATTTGGGTCTGCCTTTGTCTTGCACAATGTTTTGTGTCTGAATCTGGTATCAGGGCATCCCTACCAGTGCAGGAATCTGTGCTAGTTATCCACACATGCAGTAGCAGTAATATTCGTCTTGAGCAAAGCACATTACAATAATTATGCAGCAGCCGGGTAACTCGGGCTTGCAACCCGGAATGGTAACAGTACCTATGTCCGTCAACGCAAGTGGACAAAATGTTGTTGTTACCGCTCAGAACCTGGGCCAGGGCCAGCCGAACATCATACCCAACGTTCAGATCTTAAATATGAGGCCTGGAGCGCCGAATGTAGCAGCACAGAAGTCAGTGGCAGCCGTGTCGCCGCGAGTTGTGATCGGATCTCCGCAAGTTGTCAACACGAGACCAGGAGGCCCCGGCATAACGATGCAAACTTTGCAGACTTTACAAGCAGGGCAACAAGGGCATTTGCTTTTGAAGACAGAGAATGGTCAATATCAGTTGTTGAGGGTGGGGCCCGCACCAGGCTCGGGGTCGCTGTCGTCGGCTCCGGCCTCGCAAGCCATCCGATTGTCCACGGTGCCGGCGCACTCGGGCGTCGCCACCGTGTCCACCAGTGTCGCCTCTCTGGGAAACATGGGCCAGATGTCTATGCCCATGCAGCAAATTTCTCAGTCAATAGTAAATGCATCTGGTTCTAATGTTCAAAATACAGCCCAGCCAACAATTCTGAACTCCAACTTTAGCAGTCCCCAAGTCGTGAAACCTCAACTAGAGAGCAACACAAAGGAAAAATGCCGAAACTTTCTTACAAACTTGTTAGATCTTTCGAGCAATGAACCTCCTTCTGTAGGTAGGAACGTACGCAATCTCATCCAGGAATTGATTAATAGTCAAGTGGAACCAGATGAGTTCTGTGATCGACTTGAAAAATTACTTAATGCTAGCCCACAGCCTTGCTTGATTGGCTTTCTCAAGAAAAGTCTCCCACTCCTGCGACAATCCTTGGTTCTGAAGGAACTAGTCATTGATGGTATTAATGCTCCTCCACATCATGTTGCATTCCCCAACATTGCTCCACAATCTACTATCATAACTGCTAATGTTCCTCTTACCTTACCCATGAAGCCTGCAGCAAAGGCCGGAAGTTCAATTGCTGTATTACAAAATATTCCTGTTCACACAAAACTCCCAATTGTCAATAAAACTGTTGAAGGTCAAAAGATAATTGTCAACAACAAAGCCACTTTCCAACGTACTCAGCCATCTGCAGCTCTATCAACAGTTCTGACTCCAGGAAAGTCACTCCTCAAAGAGAAGGAAAAAAAGCCAACTGTATTCCCAGCTCACTTCAATGATGACAAAATGGCTGCCGATGATGACATCAACGACGTTGCTGCTATGGGAGGTGTTAACCTGCATGAGGAAACTCAACGTATCCTTGGGAACACAGAAATGATCGGCACTCAGATAAGATCCTGCAAAGATGAATACCTTGTCCCCAATGCTACCATGCTGGCACGCATCAAAGCGATCTGCGCCAAGAAGTGTCTAGACGAGCCTACACCAGAGGTAGCCGCCCTAATGAGCCACGCCTTGCAAGAGCGACTCAAAACCATCGTCGAGAAACTGACCTGCGTGACCCAGCACCGCATAGACCCGATCACCAAGACCGACAGCCGCTACGAAGTCACGCAAGACGTGAAAGGGCAGCTGAAGTTCCTAGAGGAGTTGGATCGCGTCGACAGGAAACGACGAGAGGATTCTGAGCGCGAGATGTTACTGCGCGCGGCCAAGTCGCGCTCTAAGAACGAAGATCCCGAGCAGGCTAAGTTGAAGGCTAAAGCTAAAGAGATGCAGCGAGCTGAGTTGGAAGAGTTACGTCAGCGTGAAGCTAACTTGACGGCGCTGCAAGCTATCGGTCCGCGAAAGAAGGCGCGTCTGGACGGGCAAGGGGAGGTGACGCCCTCCACCAGCACAGCCGCGGAGGGCCGCGGCGGGAGCAGCACGGCCGGCCGCGGCCAGCTCGCGCTGCGCACGCGCCTCAAGCGGATCACTCTCAGAGACATGCTGTACATGATGGAGAATGACCGAGAGTTCGCACGCTCGCCTATACTCTACAAGGCTTATCTTATGTAAGCTGCGAATGTGAGGGTAGGCAGTATGCACAATTATGGTCACAGCTCACCTGATCCACCCGGCACGCGACGCTCACACCGCCTCGCCGCTCGCCGTCCACTCGTAGTCCTCGGGTGGACCCGCGTAGTCGAAAGCGGTTCAGGTCGGGTGCCGGGTGGGTCTGGTTACCTGTGACCCTTAAACGCCGTTGCTTAATGTCAGTGCAGATTGCAGTACGCAACTTTGTATTAAAAGCTGTGTGTCCCACATGTAATAAACATGACAAGAGTAGCTTCGTCAGTAAAATTATCACTTAAGTATGTGAGTAATTCAGTATGTTTCTAGGCACGTGATTACAAGGGCTGACACCTATTGGGGATGACACGACATGCAGAATTAAATCATTTACTGTGTATTGTATGTACTCAAAAGGTACTGGCTCTGACAATGAAGAATAACTTAAAAGTTCTTAATTAGATATTAGTTTTCGACAAATGATTTGTTTCGATAAGTATGTTTTTATTTTAGTAGTAGATATTTGAACGAAGTTTCTTTGAACGATGTACGATGCTGATCAGATAGGCATAGGTTGAAGGATTCTTGAGATAATAATATATTGGGCTTAATTAAGGTGGATTGTCTTATAAACAAACAGTTATAATAACTATTGATAATATGCCTCTGCGTAACACTTGATTAGAAAAGGGTAAGGATAATATTTTCGTAAAGTTTTTGCACTGGGCACCATCACAAAAATAGTAATTAATTTTGTTATGAATGCAATTTACTGTTTGCTAAAACAACAAGTTTCTAATTAGTTATACACTTTATTAGCTAGTTAATGCCCAATAACTGTTTGTTTATGGGAAATCCACCTTTATGCCGCCGAAGTATAGCAATATAAAGGTCATAGCTCATTTGAGCCACCCGACCCGCATCCCCTAGTTCGGAGTCCACTCGTGTCGACGAGTGAACCTTGCGTGGTTAATGCGTGGACCTCGCGTTGTCAACGAATTTCCGAGCGGTCTACCAGCGTTTGGCTCTAGATGCAGTGTAATCACGCCGTTCACGTGAGGCAAGCATATGAGCGAGACGATCCGGCGACGCTACGGAGTGGATGTAGTGTCTACTAACTGTTCGAGGCGAGGCAGGCGGTGTAGGTTGCGTGGCAGTTGGCTCTAATGAGCTGTGACCTTAACATTACGCTTTTCTTGTCTAGTATTACTTATTAGTTTCATTAATGTAGTCTTTGAAAACTAAGTAGTACTTTGTAGGGTGTTTAAAAATACGAACATTTATATTCTAATCTGAGTAATTTGTAACTGATAGCTGCTTTGATTATAACGAAGTCTTTAGCTAATAAAGTATCATAAAATAACATACTCTTTTCATTATAAAATAGCTATGACATAGATTTAGCACTTTATTAGAATTTCAAATTGATCTCAATATTCATAATGATACACTTGTTTTTGATGTAAGCCAATGTAATGTAGCTTTTGATAATAAAATACAAAACCACCAGTGTGTGTTTTTCTTTTGCTTTCAAAGAAACAAAGAGAACTTAGCATGATTTATTTTTCATTAAATACTTAATTTAAAATTGTTGGACAATCCTTACATTATCTACCCAAAAAGCGGAACTTGTTATGGGCAATAGGTATAAATACATACATAGGTATTATATTGCATAGATAACACCCAATACAAATATCTGTAGATCGTTTAAATATTTGTCCCAAGGCGGGCATCGAACCCACAACCTTCACCCGCTCCACTGGTCCTCAAAAACCGTTTTGATATCAACTAATATCACATTCATAACATCACATTTTTTTTTCACTTCTTCCACTAGTAGACAATTTTATTTCTGTAAGAAATTTGAATTCTCTATGTGCCTATTTTGTAAGCCTACAGAAATAAAGTTATTGAAACTGAATCACAATTCAAAAATCGAAGTTCTCCCTCGTAAACTCTAGAGGCAAGTGCGCTATGATGTCACGTATCTCTTCCAGTTTCTGCCTTGCTGTGATCCGTCTCCAAAATACAGGGCATTCTGTGTTCTCGCATGCCGTCGAGTACTTGTGACCGCAGCAGGACCCACAAATCTGTAACAGACAGACTCTAGTTCTTACTACTGTTTAGAAAATACACCATTTCAAATGCAGAGAGAGATATTGTTCATTTATATTTTGACGACCTCTGTGGCGCGGTGGGCGAAGATCCACCTCTCCATATATTAGTTCAGGGTGTTCTGGTCGTTTTCTATGTATAATAAAAATTATCTATATATATGTAGTAATATTTTATTATGTATATCAGTAATACCCATAACACAGGCACTGCTTAGCTTGGGGCTAGATAATGCTGTGTGGATTGTCTGGCATATTTGATGAATGTCCCATCATAGGGATGCTGAAAAAATATCGATATTTTTAGCCGATATATTTTGATCCGATATATCGATACAAAATATCTAATATCGAAAACAGTATCAAAAACGATATTTTTTCCATATTTCATTTATCTTATTTACTTATTAGCATCAATCACTGTCTAAATAAAGTCACTAGCATTCAAATCAAAAATGCTTCGTTCATAAATGCGTAATTTGAAACTGATAGGTATTGGTAGAATTGAGTCAAATCAGATCTCGGACGAAGGAAATCACCTCCTCTACCAGATGCAGAGCCATAGATAAAATAATAAGAAGTTATTATCTATTGAATGTTTTGATTTATGATCTTTCCAGTGTTTCATTGTATTGTATTTTAACTATATTATGTTTTTGTTTCTTTATTATTAGCATATTGTATATTTTTTAACGAGGGGTCAAGACTCTGGAGGAGGAAAAATTCTACTTTTTAGTAGTTGTAGTTTCTAATTTGCATAATAAAAATTGTCTATAAAAATAATTCCTTCGTTTTATTAAGGTTTTTGTGTATTAAAATAATGTGCATTGTATAAAATATTATTATTTTAAATTGCAAACTTCTCTGAAAATTTGACCGATATATCGATATTTTTTCCTCGATATATCGAGGCCGATATTGATATTTTTAAAAAATATCGATATACCTATCGATATTTTTTTTCACTTTCGACATCCCTATCCCATCATATTTTGAGTATATCAAATTAAGGCTCAGATTAAAACGACATATTTTGGCATGGCCTATTACCTAATTCCAAAGATACTAGAAGCCAATGTTCCGTAGCCAATTCAGGCCCAATAGTTTGTTTTTTGGTCGAAATCTATGTATATAGGTCACACCGGCCCAGTCTCATCACATCATATACTAGCCAGATGAGCAGGACATATTTGGACAAGTTTATGTCTAACATTGTTTAAAGTCCTACACTATTATCAGCAAAATTTAGACTTGTTCTTGGGTGGGTCTTGTAAGGACTTCCTGCCTGTATTCCATCAACACAAGATGTGTGGCGATCACAATAGGCCTATCAATGGCCGCAGCGATACTATAGCCACCAAAAGTAAAAAAAAAACAAAAAAAACACAAGATGTACAATCACACTCACACTATCGCAGCTCCGTACCGCAGCGCTTGCTTGAGCCCCCCTCGCAGTGAGCCTCCTAACCGCGCGGGGGGCGGCCTGCGCGCAGGAGGGGCAGAGCGCGGCCCCCCTCACCCCCCGCGCGCCGCACGCCGCGCACCGAGAGTATGCCATGTAGCGAGCTATGCCGCCGCGGTACGCTTCACGCTGTTGCGACTCGCGGGTGTAGCCGAGTTCGTTCCACCTGGAATACAGATAAGGGTTAAATTATAGATGAACTAGCAGTCAGCCCGGGCTTCGGACGGGTATTTAATAAAAAAAAACACATAGGTACATGTTGGGTTACATTATTAAATTTCTTACGGATCATTAACTTATTTGAAATTATTCTACAGGATAGCCTGTAGAAAAATATCGCATTCGCCGCAGAGCTACATATCTGCGCAAGAGTTCGCAAGAGTTCTGCTGTTACTGTAGTGGGTGATAAAGTGATAATGGTAAGTGGTATATGTCCATATAACAATTATTACCTACCAACCATTCTAAGACCACAGCGCCTTTCAGCCTTTGCAGCGGCGGTAGTAACACCCTCGCCGCGTAGTAATGCACATGAGGGGTCAAGTGACGCCCTCACCTCGTAGTCATACAATAAACATCTTTATTACTAACCACTCTAAGACCACAGCGCCTTGCAGCGACAGACACCTATGCAGCGGCGGCAGTAACACCCTCGCCGCGTAGTAATGCACATGTGGGGTGAGCGAGGGGTCACGTGACAGCTCGCGGGGTGACCTCGCCAGCCGGCAGAGGGCGGTGCCGGGGGGTCCGGCGGTTATCAGCCAGGAGACTCGCTCGCCGGTGCGGGGGACTGCCCGTCTGTCTGACGACATCAGGCGGCTGGGGACAAGTTCATTAAATACATACATAATGCTGGATGATCCGCACAGTAAAAACTGACGTACCTAGTTTGACGAATTCATTATGAATGTCAGTGCGTTAACTACGAACCTATTTTCCAAAACAAAATAGGTTCGTAGTTAACCCGCTTACATTCATAATGAATCCACACAGTAGGTATAACTTAGCCCCAAGCTAAGCTGAGTTCGTGTAATGGGTGAGATGACTGATATATTTAATACAATATATTTAATATAAAGCTTGTGGTAGGAACCTAGATAAATTATACTATTCTAATTTGCAGTACATGGTGAAAATATGCTAAATGACAAATCATTTTGGTATTACGTTTCTATGAGAAACTCATCCGTCACCGGAGCCTTAAAATATCTACATACATATATTTTTATTTGTTGATTCAAATTCAGATACAATAACCTATTTCTTTAGGCTTACAAAATAAGCACTTAGACAAATCATATTTCATACAGTTGATTATTATAAAAATAAAGAAATAAGTTGTTTGCATAGGAAACGTCTGCCGACTCCATACTCACAGTGCGATCTCATTGGGCGGCGCCGTGGCCACAGAGGTCGTCAACATTCGTCATAATAGTTGTTCACGCCGCTATAAAGGTAGTTTCCCTCCATATGGCATAGCCGTGGGTGTTGGACTACTCACAGTGCGATCTCATTGGGCGGCGCCGTGGTCTGCAACCTGTACCCGGCTGGGCCGTGGTACTCGCGAGTGAATAGCAGGTCTTGGACCGGCACAGTTCCGCGGGAGAGGCGAGAGAGTACGGAACATACGGTACGTTTCACGCGCGACATGTCACCGCTCTCGAAGAGTTCGCACAGCGCTGATTGGAGAAGCTGTAAATTAAGGTTACTGTTGTATAGTTAAATAGTTGCGGGTAGGACTACGGCGGTATGTACAGTGCGCGTCACATATAAGTACCTCCCTATCTCAATGTATGTGGGACACAATAGTTGTTATTGTTGAGAATTTCAGACTTTGAGTATGGGTGGGCAGTTCGATCCTGAGCGGCGGGGCGTTATAAATTTTAGCATGTGACAATTTGTGATAAGGTGACTATGTAATGAAACCAAGCTTGTGAATGAACACTGTTTTGTTGAATCCCTGTGCATTTAGGTCGGTACGGTGCGCGTCAGAATGAAGTATCCCCCTTGTCTACAAAATATTATCAACTACTTCTAATTCCCTTGTAACTTGTCACAAATTTTCACATGCAAAAATTTATCACGCCACCGCTCAGGATTGAACCACCCAACCATAATGCTCAAAGTCTGAAATTCCCAACAATAACCACTATTGTCCCAAATACGTTGAGATAGGGGGGGTACTTATATGTATGTCACGCGGACTGTACATAGGCGAAAATATTTTGTAGACAAGGGGGATACTTAATTCTGACGCGCACCGTACCGACCTAAATGCACAGGGATTCAATAAAACAGTTCATTCACAAGCTTGGTTTCATTACAGTTACAAAGGCGATTTATATCCTACTTATATTAACAGGCCGCCGATGGTGCCATTTTTTATAGTCATAGTCAGTATTAAGATCGTGTATAGCGCCATGGTACTGGCGAGTTAACAGCCGGTCTTGAACCGGGACAGTTTGACGCGCGACATGTCTCCGCTCTCGAAGAGTTCGCATAGCGCTGATTGGAGAAGCTGTAAATAAAGGTTACAAAGGCGATTTATAATAAATAATGCTGGATAATCCACACAGTATGAGTTAGCCTACAGCATTTAGCCTAGAGCTTGTGTTATGGTCTTAAATTATTATTAACTGACTGATTATTAAGAGATAACAATGTCATTTCTTCCATTATTATTTATGCAAGTTATATAGTATTTTTAGGCTAAATATGAGTATAGTTATTCTTGTATTTATTGTAAGTATTCGTTTATTATTTTTATTTTTTATTTATTTATTTTTTTATGTTGGTATAATAAAATATTTTTTATCTATTTCTCTTTTTTGTGTCTCAGATGTACAAAGTACAATGTGTAAAATTAGACCAATCTGGTTTCCCTCAAATCCTACTTACCATCTACATCAAATAAGTTGTTCCATATAAAACCTTAATTTTTAGCCAAATCTAATCAATAAACCAGTTGCGAACTAACAGCGTTAAGGCTATAATTTTTCTTCTTCCACGGTACCTTTAACAGTGTGATACAATGAGAACCAATTAGTTTTAGGTTTACCTTCACACCAGCGGGACACCCGTCGCGTCTCACAGTCTCAATGCCTTTAGCTTCGTAGATAGGCTTCGCTTGATCCGCACTCTCGTACATGTAGCCCACGTAGCGTTTCTTTGTTTGGAGAATGCACGGCTGGTAAACCTAAAATATTAAAAAAGCTAATAAGCCGCTAAACAGTTTCAAACTTTTGCGGTAGCCCACCATAATTGTATACATTATGTTCTGTTACTAATAAATATTTTTCTATTTGGTTTTTGCAGCATTAATTTTCTCTTTGTAACCTACTAGCAGCCCGCCCCGGCTTCGCACGGGTATTTTAAAGAATTTTAAGTTCTTACATATGTAGGTACACACGTTGGATAAGGTAGTTTATTATTGAAGTTTTCATAGGGATCACTAACTTTAAAAATATTCTATAGCCTATGATTATCATTCTAATGATGATTTTTTTTCCAATAAGGTCTAGCAGTTTCAGATCCTATTCCATTCAGACCACAAACAAACAATAAAACCTTTCCTTTTAAAAATTGTACCTTTACCTCCTTTACATAGATAAAGAAAAACAGGGAGAACTTTATTTTTTGGCATTGAGTTTCCTCTCGCACCCCAGTAACGAATTGTGATGTCTATGACAATCCATAACTGAACGGCGGAGTCGTCGTAGCAAAAGCGGTGCCATAAAAAAAGAAGTTGAAGTTGAGTTACAGCAAAACTCAGCAAAAGCGAGCAGCGCAAAAAAAGAAAAAAAAAAGAAGTTGATGTATATCGCTATGGTTTTATTATTGAAGTTTTTATACGGATCTCTAACTTTTTTGAAAATATTTTATAGCCTATGTTCATCACGGAAATTTTAGGATTCTTATGGTGGAAGAATTTTTGAAATTGGTCCAGTAGTTTCGGAGCCTATTCAATTCAAACAAACAAACATACAAACAAACAATCAAATCTTTCCTCTTTATAATATTAGTATAGATTATGTAATCGTGTCGCGTGGAGCCGGCATAGAAATTCACCACCCCATCTCTTCCCGTGGGTGTCGTAAGAGGCGACTAAGGGAAACACACCGGGGGGCGGGCAGCAGCGCCTTCTGCAGAACAACTACACCGAACTGCGATCCCCAACCCGTATGCCCAGCGTGGGGATTATGGGCATTAACCCCGAAATAATGATGCCATCTGTGGCGCTCATTAGGGGAGGCCTATGTCCAGCAGTGGACTATTATAGGTTGGTGATGATGTAATCGTGTACAAGTACAACAAAGTTTTATAATTGAAATTATTATTATACATAGTTATAATTTCTTATGATTTAATAAATTTAAAACAAAAAACTAGGATAAGATACCCTATTAACAAAATTTTTTTTTTTTACTGTAATAGTAGATACAAATTTATTAAGTGTAATATAAGCATACCTTCTCAAGTTTAAGCGCCACAGGGGAAGGGTTGTCAGCGGTGACCGCGTCAGCTATCTGCTGTCCGATATCGAACGCCTCGGCGCGGGTAGCGCCCGGCGCCAGAACAAACATGGAGTCCGTATCACCGTATACCACCTGGAAAGTTAAGTAGGTACAATATATTTATTTTGTAAGAACATAGAGTTGGATTCTGGTCGAAGCGATTTGTGACACGAGAGCTGGTCAGTATCTGGCGCAGCGCATCAGCCTTGCCATACAGCGAGGCAATGCAGCCAGCGTCTTAGATACCTACACTTCCGACTGGTTTTTATAAGGATCGAGCTACTTGTAGGTACTTTGTTTGCAGCTACCTCAATTGTTCAATTGTAAAAACTATTTCTAATTTGATTCTTTGATTGTAATTTTATTTGTTAGTACAGAGACACACATATAATAAAAATAAACCTTTAACAAAACTGAAGAAATAGGAATCCACTCAGCATGTGGTAGATCATGCCATAGCGCTGGTTTTCGTTTGGTGTCGCGACGCGGGAATCGTCCTTCGCAGGCGGACCTTCGCTCAATGCGCCAGAGGTTGTAAATGCATCGTAGCAAAACACACTTTCAAGCAAGGGCTCATTCTCTGTGACAAAGGAGATTCCTTGCCAAAACCGTGTGACGTCACAAGAGTCACAACATAATTCTAAATAAGGTTTTGGCCGATTCCACTGTCTTATCGTATCTGCGTAACGTGCTTGGATAAGCAAACTATATCTATACTTATATTATAAAGAGGTTAATAGATTTTATTGTTTGTATGTTTGAATTGAATAGGCTCCGAACCTAGTGGACCAGTTTGAAAAAATCATTGACCATTAAAATCCTACACTATCCCCTATGAACATAGGCTATAAAATATTTTCAAAAAAGTTAGGGATCGTTATGAAAACTTCAATAATGTAACCCAACGTGTAAAAACTTTTGAATTTCGGCTAAATATAAATACCCTTGCAAAGCCGGGGCGGAATTCTGACGTGAATAAAGGTCCAGTTCTAATTTCTGTGAATAGCAAAGTTCATTAAATGTGTAAACAACAAACCTTAACATTCCACTTCGAGTTGTTTCTGACGAGTTTGATAGCGCGTTCTAAAGTCTCCCTTCCTTTAGACACCACACTATCTCCAACCTCAACACAAGGCATGCGTCCACTGAAGTTGGCCGCTGTATAACCGTACGTCACGTTGGCTATTAGCTTTAGACCTGCAAATAAGGAAAATTGTACAGATTCCCATTCATAGGACTATATCCCTATCTATACATTCTATACATAATATATTCTTCTTTTTGTTATAATAATTAACTGTATGAAATTTGACTTGTCTAAGTGCTTATTTTGTAAGCCTAAAGAAATAAAGTTATTGAATCTGATTATAACCTTCATTTTAAAACTAGCGGTCTGCCCCGGTTTCGCACGGGTATTTAAAGAAAAATTAAATTTTCATGCCGAACCCTAATTTCTTTGAAAATATTCTGGGAAAATTAAGGGTTCTAATGTTAAAAGAATTTTTCAAATCGGTCCAGTAGTTTCGGAGCCTATTCAATTCAAACAAACAATCCAATCTTTCCTCTTTATAATATGAGTACCTATAGATAAACATACATAGGGACAGACAGCGGGAAGAGGCTTTGTTTTATACTAAGAAGTGATATTACTGCACATTACACCTACATGGTACGAACCTAATTGCCTCGAATGCATGGCCTTCTTTACAGTCTCATCAGTCTGCTGTTTCATACTTTTCTTGACCGCCTGTCTGGCCGCTAGTATTCTTCTTAGTAGCGCGGGTAGTACTCCACGTCTTACGGAAGGTTTCACAAAACCGACGCCAACCGGGGACCAGTGGACTAAGCCCTTCTTGACTAGGGCATCGAGCTTGGACTTAGAGATTCGAAGACGCCAGGCCCCGAATTCATAGGCTGCGTCTCTGAAATTATGTAAGTTTTGATGAATGCTTAAAAATATAGAAAATAACGTGTGTGTCAAGGTAATTCACTGAGACTCGTCTGTTTCCTTATCTTCATAAATGAGTTTGAGTAAGTTCTTATGAGATTAAAGTTTGCTTAGTAAGAAATAAAACTTACCCATTGATATTCTGAACTCTGCCAATGCAGGTGGAGAAGCAATAGTTGTAAGCAATCATCATGGATGGATAAAGACTTTGAAAGTCCAGAATTATCACCGGGTCCGCGTAGTATCGAGATTCTGTAACACAAAGAAAGAGACATTCAAAATCTTTATTTGGAGTAGTATCAAAACATTCTTATAACTAAGGATGTGTACATTGATAAGTTTACCAGGTTCAAAAATGAGAGGTAAGCACTCCGGTGCTCGCATAGCCGCCCTTTGCTTGACTGTTGGAGACAAGGCTATTAAATTGAGAGGTCTAGCGGCTCTTAACATAAGGGATTCTACTCTGAACTGAGATCCTCGGGATAGCACCTCCCACCATTGTAGGCCGAACAGTCTTGCTAGTTCTGAGGTTCTATCTGAAATAAAAAGTGTTTCAGATTTTGCTAGACGATTAATAAGTGACAAGAAGATAAAACTAGTAAATAGCGATTTACCTACTTATGATATCCAGTTTTTCCAACATTCTGATGGTTCCAGATAGCCGTGTTAAGTAATATTCGCACGGTACCCATCTCAGGATTCTAGATTCATCACCCCACCACTCCGCTAGTTGAGCGTAACTGTACTTTGGCACTCTTTCCTTCAAAACTTCATACATACAATTCTCAAAACTGTAGCTTGACAACGCTAGTTCATGACGAAATAAACGCCACACGTTGAAAACAACCCGACCAATGATCCTGTTTTCGTAATCCTTTTCATTCTCTGTTCTAAAGCGCTTTTGTCGGTATTTCTCTGTAATCCGGGACACCTCCCTCACGATTTCATAGTCAAGGATCTGCGCGCGCTCTAAAAGGTATCCCCATGAATTCATTTCTATTTCATACCCGCAAAATATGTCTGGGTCATGATATTTTATTAGATCTATGACTCTGTCTATAATCTCTCTTTCATTGCTTACGTATGTGACATTTTTGAAGATACATCTGTCTAGATATTTGGGTGGTGACATGTTGTCAACGACGATTATTTCAGTGAGATTCGGAGGAAGGGAATGGTTGGGTGGGCTGTCGTTTTTGATAGTAACAAATACAGCTTCAATAGGGTCGAATACTGGATCTGGGTTCAAGTCTCCTCTAACTGATGTGTGTACTTCTATGAGCATCAATGTAAGAAAATCCACCTGAAATATATTTTCTGTTGATGTAAGAAACTAATATATAAATTAATCTCAGGATCATAGACACAAAAAGTCACAGATATAGGACTTACATTAACTGAAGGCGTTTCTATAGACATTGTTTCTTTCTGAATGCTATTGCTGCCAAAGCAGAGATATGATCCGTCCGGCTGCATTGTAACTTGCATAGAGCAATCGAAGTTGCCTTTCTCCTGTACAAAAATGCTTATAAATAATATTTGAATAATAACTAATACAAATAGTTTATAAATGAACCTACACTATTACCTTATCACTGCTATCTTCACATATACTGTTGTCAATAACATCTTCATGAAGTCCCAGCGCTTGAGAATTATCCAGTTCTTCTATATTTTTACTTATGTCATATACTTTAGTTTCAATAAAAGTGGTTTTAGATTTCTTTTCTATCCACTGTTTAACTTCTTTGCTTGTAGGTGGTCTTTTCACTGGTTCTAATACACAAGTCTTGTTTCCTGCTAATAATGTTCTCAAATTCTCAGGTTTTGTCGATTCTTCATACATTTCATTCGTGTGCGTAAAAAGTAGGTGGCGCCATTCTTCTAAGCTAGTTTCTGAGACTTTCTCAAAAGGTTTTTGATCTCTAGCTAATTTGCTTTGTAGTTTCAAGACTATTTGACCGATTTCAACCTTTGAACCTACATCTTTGTGGTTTGAGTAATAAGGTGCTGGATACACAATTTTTGGAATATTGTATTGTTTAAGTGTATTTTCAATATGGTTTCTAGTAGGCGGTTTTATTTTCGGTGTTAATATTATTCGTCTATGACCCGAGTCGCTAACACCGTCACCGTAGATGTTTGTTTCAACGTCTTTTACGGTTTGATTGTGTTCATAACTTTCAATTTTAACTTTTATTTCATGATTCTCAAATACTTTCCTTTCGGGCGAATTTCCACTAGCTTCCAAAGATAGATCAAATATTTTCGAAGTGTAGAAGCTTGTTATTCCTGTATTATTTTCATCTAATGAAGAATCTGAATTGTATACAAATGATTCATTTGGTTGACACATTGCATCAATATTAATTTTAGAAGTGCCTGCTTCTGGAATGTAACCTTTTTGCATATCATACAAATCTGCTGCCTTAAACTGCAGTGTTTCATTGTTGTTATCTACTTCGTCTTTGACTTCTATGATATCATCATTGTTTGATACTTTCTCTACTAGTTCTAAAATAGAAGGACTTTTGATTTCATCATCAGGATTAACTATGGGATCTTGCAAAATACTTTTTGGTTCAACTTTAACTGTTCTTTTTAAATGCGCATCTGAAATGTCTTCTATGGTCTCTCTAGAAACATTTATTTCATCGATTTCACTTGTGCTTATTGTTGAGGTATTACTGGTACTTTCTTCTATTTTTACAACATCTTTTTTCTTAGCTTTAGGTCTGGAAAGGCCCAGTTTGAATGGTCTCATTTTTCTTTTCCTTACTTTTTTAACATCTGTAACAAGTTTTTATTAAACTCTACTAGCGACCCGCACCAACTTCGCACGGGTGAATGTTTACTACATAAAACAAATTCGCTTCCCGCTGTCTGTCTGTTTGTCCCTATGTATGCTTGGATCTTTAAAACGACACGGATTTTGATGCAGGTTGTTTAATAGATAGAAGTTTCAAGAGGAAGTTTTTTGTACCTAGGTAGGTACAGACATCGGGCAGCAACTTTGTTTTATACTATGTGGTGTTGTTCAACGATTAAAGAACAAGATGAGTATAACTTACGATCATCGTCAAAAGTTCCATCCAGCTGTGGTATATTAGCTCCATCCCAGAAAGAATCATTCCACATTAGAGAGTTTTCATCAGTAAGGGTTTCATCTTTGCTGAAATAATTCATAGTGTATCAATCCCATTCAGATTTACTTCTGTATTCCAAATATTCCCATTATGATCACTGACCTTTCATCAGGATTAAGGCAAATGGTTTCATCATTGTACGCTTGTAGAAATTCATCGTCATCATCATCATCCAAATCAGGTTCATTATTTTCCTCATTTGCTGGTGTTGCCATAATGCTGTCTTCTTCTACAGGTTTCTCATCCATGTCCTGCAGCATACCTAACAGGTCTAAGTCTTCACTGTTCACTGAAATCACATTATTTATCAAATTAATACTGTACATTTTGCATCAATTAGTTATTGTGTCTTTATGGCATATTTTTATTTATAAAAAATTTTAAACTTACGCGGTCTGAACACTTTATTAGTACTATTTTAATCAACAGTAATCCCATGACCACGACATTGTTTAAACCTGTTGAAACGTCGGGAGGTAAATAAACGCGATAAATACCCAAATAGTAATGTCATCAGCAAAAAAAGGATTATACACCCTGGACAATCGACATAGTACCATCTAGCCCCAAGTGAAGCTTGTGTTATAGGTACTAGATGACTGATATACTCAATATAATATTATAATACATAGATAAGATATTTTTGATTATACGTAGAAAACGGCCATAACACCCAAAACAAATATCATAATATGATATTGTCCAGAGCCGGGAATCAAACTCGCAACCTTCTGCATCGCAGGCGGACAGGCGGACCTCTCAATGGGAGGTTGTCCTCATAATGATAATTAAGTTTTCTTAGATACTCACATTGAACTTGACTGTAATGAAGACTGCTATTCAAAGCCACATTTTCATCAACAAAAGTATTTTCCATATCATCTACTAATGTTTCATCAAAATTCCTACTGACACTTTCATTTACACTGATACCACGTGTTATGTTTGGTAAATGTACACTCACATCAGCAGCATCCAACAACTGAGAACCGTCTGAGCTCTCAGCGGGATAGTAAATGGCTTCGAGGACCCTTTCTGCATTAAGATCGGTGATAACAGGCTTATCTACCAAATTAGACATTTTCATAAGAAACATCTGTTCAAACTTGTAATGTGTGTCAGTTTCTTCAGCCGCTAGTCTTCCTTGAGAAAGAGACTTTGATGCTACAGACATGTTAAGCTGTTTACGCCTTTCCGCTTCCTGCTGCCATACTTCTTCTAACCCAGGATTTTCTATACCATCACCTTTACCTATTCTTTGTCGGTTGATAATATGAGAGGCTACACAGTCTGCTTCATAAAAGCACGAGCTTTCTGCTTTGAGCCCCTCATTAGTGCTTTCTAAAGGATCATTGCTACTTTGAGATATGCCTAGTCTTCTAAACTTTACAGTTTGTAGGTCGATGTTGCTCATGCCAAAGAGATTGAAGTCTATAAAGAACTGTAGAGTGAAGTTAAGGTGAGATTCATGAGGCTGAAATGTCTGGCCGAGGAGTGCTCCATTGCTGCAGAGCTCTACTGCTTGTTTGATCAGTCCAGGGTTGTATAAGAAAACTTTAAGATACAGGTGCTCTTTATCATGGAATCCATAGAATGGTCTGGAAGTAAGATAAAAAATATCATAATTTTGACAGAAGAAAAGTTTCACTTAATGTTAACTCAGCATAGTTCTAATAAATAATGCACAAGCTCTGCTTAATTTGGGGCTTTGATAATGAAGTGTGAATTGGCCAGCACTGCATTCTATTTTATACTTGTAAATATTTGTTTGGTTGTTTTCTATGTATAATAAAAAGTATCTATCTTAAAGTATCTATGTACTTGTATTATTATTATGTATATCAGACATCTACCTCTAGTTCCCATAACACAAGGTCTGCTTAGCTTGGCACTAGACAATGCTGTGTAAAATCCCGCATTATTATTTATTTATTTTATTCTTTAATAGTGCTTATTCAAAATAAGTACTTACAATCCTTTGACCAGGGATATTTTGTAGACATGTTGGTTGGCTGAAGTTGCTTGCTTCAATGCTATATTCAAAGCTTTGTCTAAGCTTGCTGCTATCTGTAATGTAATGCATAAATATTTTATGAGACAGACAAAAATATTCCAACTGATAACTGTTCCAACCACTAACAAAAAATGAAGACCATTATTAGGCTCCCACCTGATATAAATACTGGGGTTCTGGGTTTGGAGTTGGGCATGGTATGTAGAAATAGGGGAAAACTCCATGAATGTGTAGGCATGCTTTGCGTCCTTCCGGTGTGGGGCCGAATATTCTTAGAACTGGAACCTGAATAGAGGCACATGAAAATAATTAAGGTATTCGGTTAAGAACTATTTATTAAGGCAAGTAAGGAATTGCTATGAATATTGATGGCTCTTTAGCCCTGAACCACGATAATTATGACCTTGACCTCAGGCTATTTAGTAAGTAGGTTAGCTACCTTCTGACAAACAAGTACATACCTGTTTTATATCAGATCCTCTGAAGTCCGAGTAAATAACATCAATACCTGGTATTGGCCTGGTCAGATAATTGTCACAAACTACAATTCTGACTGAAAATTCAGGATTTAGCAATGTCTGATCTGAAAGACGACAAGTCAGAAAGTTTTAAGACGGTTTGGTAGGTGATGTTGTATAAAATAGATCAAAACATGCATGTATGCCCCGTCGCGTACCGCACGTTTCACTCATTTCAAAGAAAAGTTCATCATTTTTATTGCAACAAATATATTCGCTAGCGATCTCTACAGTCTACGTTTTTTCGAACAAGACAAAACAAATTTCCTCTATTTTCAGTGATCTATTTTGGATATGTTTTGATTATGAAGGTAGTTACTATTTATCCGTGTTGTCTTTTCCTCAGTCATTTCATAATATGAGTTTGCAGCAGTGTTGCCCGCAGTGAAAATGAAGAGCACAAAGTTCCGAATTAATGACAAAGAGATCCGATGTTTAAATTCTAGCATAATATAATATAAAGAAAATAAAAATAATTTGACAATAATAGGCAAAAGTATAATAGATCTAAATGTGTGTGAGTGTGTTTGTAACGCCTTCAGGCTTAAGGGACACTGCATTTAGTATTCTAATTCTCTGCTACTCTAGCTGCTAATGTCAAAGTGGAAGAAAATGACAAAATTATATAGCTAAAGCAGTATTTGATTTTCAAAACTAATTATATTCTATTCTAAATTATAAAAACTATAAAATATTGTCTGGTTTACTGCGAAATGAGGCGGAAGTGTTGCCGATCAATAGTCGAATATCGATAGTCTATCGATAGCCTATCTATAGTCACGAAAAATCTTTGAGTATCTAGAATACTCAAAGCGAAAAATTGATAGTATCGATTGGCCTATCGATAGTATCGATATTATCGATAGTATCGATAGTGTGTTATTGTGTTCTTGTTGCCATCTAAAACAAAAAGTTAGTTTCGATGTTGGTAGAAGGACCTAAATTCATTAAATAATATAGGCTAAGCTTCAACTTCGACATAATATTAAAATAGTTTCAAACTAATAGTTGGTAGGTAATATAAAACAAATTAAAAATCTTTCAATAATAAGAAGTCTTACCTTGGGGGTACCTGCAATTTTTAGTTTGGGTACTTTATCTTGCAAGATAAATATATTTGAATACTGTTATGGTACTTATAATTGCCATTTTTGGTACCAAGTACTCATGTTACCTTCACATTCTCTTGATACTATTGAAATATATGCCACTATCGATAGTTAAATACTATCAACATAAAGATAGTATCGATAACTTTTATACAATACTTTCGATATTGTCGATGTTATCGATAGTTTTGTCATGATACTATCGATACTATCGATGTTATCATAAAAAGTCAATATGATTACAGTACGAAGCTCTAACGATAGTATCAATACTATCGAAAATATCGATACTATCGATAGACCAATCGATAGTGATACTTGAGGAGCGAGGTTCTGAACACCGTTCATTTTCAAGGTCAACTATCGATAGGCAAACTATCGAAACTATCGGCAAGACTAGCGGAATGCCATAACGGTCCTTAAGTTTCGATCTTTTTACTCACCTGAAGTTAGTTTTATCCAAAATCAATCGTTCAGTGCGTGCCATTCGTTCTCGTTCTCGATCTCATTCATTAATAAAGAAAAAGAAAATTGGTCGTGTTTCGTGTCCAGATCGAACCTACTTGTTTTTTCGAAAATAAAATACAAAAAATTATAAATAATAATCCCAGTGAAAGCTTCTGTTTTATTTATTTTAACAGGACGCATCCTGCGAATATGAAGTGAAGTAGGCTTAAAGTGTTTTGGTTTTAAAGAAAATGTTGTTCTTTTATGACGAATATCATAAATATACTCTTATTTCTATCAAAAGATAAGGTGCTAAATCAAAAGAAGAGTGTGCTATATGATGGACGACGAGGAAGCTGATTTGCGTGAGCAAATATTCCACAATAATGTCAGGGAGCAAATTGTAAGCAGTCAATTTATTATGTAGCTTTGTTGGGACTGTGTTGGCTTGTCCAGATTTTATTTGATTACAGTAATTTTCTCTATATCAAATAGGTACTTGTACTTATCCGCTTGTTCAAAATGTCGACGAAAAGTCGACACGGATTTTGCACCTGAAGTACAGATGTCGACAAAAAGTCGACATTTGCATCGAAACTGACATGACCTTGTTTTTTTCTGATTCTTGTCGGTCTCGCTTTGTTTATGGTTACTCGATCTATTCTACCTCGTTCCTAGTGAAATTAGCCACACACAAGAGCCAAAAAATTGATCTATGCCATTCAAAAAGCTCAAGAAACAAGAAGTTTAAATTCGTGTTCGTCGATCGTGTGTTGAGTGAACGTGACGCGCTACTACGAGTGTGAATTTAAATATTTTTAATACTTCTAGTGTGTTTACACAGGATTTAGAGTATTGAAGGGTAAGTTCTCTATCAATAATAATAATATAGTAATAATTACTATTTTACTATTATGTAGTTTAAAATATAAAAAAAAATGTTAAACAAGTGATTTGACTGCTCGAATGAGAAGTGTCTCAGAATTTTTTATTTTTCCCAGTAATGGTAAATGCTATTGCTTTGATTTTTGTTTATTTTATGAGATGATGCATCTACTTATGTTGTATTTGTTTAATTTTAGGCCTAACTCTGGTATTTGCGCATCTGTGATATCTAGAATTAAGGCCCTCACCTACAGATTTTTGTTAAAAATTTAAAATTTAAAATGGTCTGTAAATAAATAATTTTGTATTAAAAGGTCTATGGTTTTATTTTTTATCATAATCTATATAGATTTAGCATTATAATTCAAATTAAAAAACCCTATGCCATCACTTGAACTTTTGAGATATCATCGTATAAACACAAGTCGTGCTCAAAAACGCGCTATCTCAGTGTTCAGCGTATGATAATTCTACACCGTAGTTGAATATTTATAAACAAAACACTTAAATACAAAGCTCCGTTCATCCCGAACATAAAAACACCACACTTGTTAGTGTTACGATAAGAACTTTAATCACAACGACCGTTTATATGACACTCGAGCCGCGCGGCGCACGGGGGACCGTTAGAAACAATGAGATGACGTATTAAGATGACGTCGGCGCGGGGCGCCCGCGCAATCGAGCGGTTATATGTTAATTTTTATTCTTTTTATTTATTTTTAGTTAGGTACACTTGTGTACCTTCCTCTCTTCTTAAAACTGCTTTTCCTACATGAGCAACAATCATCTGCAATATTGTGTTGCATCTTGTTAGTTCATGCCACCTTACTCTTACCCAAATTGTAGGTATTTTTAACTCCATGTCTCCATGAATTTTATTATTAGTAACAAATTTTATGAGTATGGGTTAAAACTATCGCTTTATTGCAGATATTCCTGCTCCTCTTCATCCTACTGTACCTACTCTCTTTCATGCTGATTGAGAAGTACCGACGTCGAGACAGTGAGGACTACCTCACCGGGGATGAAGATGAAGTCAAAGTGTACAGGATAAGCCTCTGGCTGTGTACATTTGCACTGGCCGTGTCGCTCGGCTCAGCTCTGCTACTGCCGGTGTCAATTGTCAGCAATGAGGTGCTGTTGTTGTATCCAAACAGCTATTATGTGAAGTGGTTAAACAGCTCATTGATTCAGGGTAAGTAATGTACACATTACTGGAGATTAGTATTTTATAATATTCAAAAATGCATATAAGATTTCAGCTCTAAGTCTCATCAGTTTGAAAGCTTTTGAAACTATCATGATAATTAACACTGAGGTCATTTATAACAGGAGATTAACCATGATTTGAGTTTTAAGTGTTCCAATGTTTCGGCACAGTTTCATGCGCCATGATCACGGGACAACTGTAAGTCACTGCTAATGCAAATTCAAATCATGCTAAATATCTCATCAGTTTTCTACAAAAATCTGTCAAACCATCATCATTTGAGATATTTTTTCAAATTTAGTGTTTACTCTTTAACATCATAGTCATAGCTTTTTCAACATTAAACATACTGTAAATTCATCAATATTATTATATAGTATTTGTTTGGCCTTTAAAGCCATCTAAGTTATCTGTCAAGGCTTAAAATCAAGTTAAATAAAATAAATCAAGTAAAAATCAAGTTTAGGTTGTTGTTATCACTTGATTTAAATTAAACAGGGCTTAAAACAGCTGTTCTAACACCTACGTAAATGTAAATAAGTACTATGCTGATGCAATTTCATCATAAATTTTTCACTTTGAGATAGGTATGAACCTTTTCAATTCCTATTGAGCTATGAAGGTTTTCTAATTAAAATTTACTACAACCTTGTTTGGTGTCAAAGTACTGAACTAAATGGCTCTCCATTTTTAAAGATTAGGACAAAACAATCAAACATTTTTTAATATCAGAATAATTCTTATATTTGTATACTGCTTACAAATATTTGCTTACACATCATAAAATTTTTGTAAGCAACCTTGGTCTGAAGTGTTTTAACAGCTACTTAGGTATTCTTACTTTGATCCTAGATTTCTAAATGAAAATTATTAAGCACTAGCCAACTACTAGTACTTATACATTTTAACACACACACACATACCTATGTGTTAGGTTACATTATTGAAGTTTTCATATAGGACCACTAACTTTTTTGAAAATATGCTGTACTAGTGACCAGCCATTAGATCACTCTATCTATTAAAAAAAAAAAACCTCATCAATATCTGTTGCGTAATTTTAAAGATATAAGCATATATATACGGACAGACATACAGATTGAAGTGACTTTGTTTTATAGTATGCAGTAATTATGGTCACCAGGGGTAATGTAGGACTCTAACGATGAAAGAATTTTTAAAATAAGTCCAGTAGTTTCGGAGCCTATTCAATTCAAACAAACAAACAATCAAATCTTTCCTGTTTATAATATTAGTATAGATGTATGTAAGTACCCATTTATCTCACCTTACAAGCTCTTCGATATAAATAACAGCTTTAAGGTCCTAGGTCCTAGGTCGAAAATTAAAAAAAAACTATATTAATAAATAAAAAAAAAAAAGTGACCCGAGAGCTGGTCAATATTTGGCACAGCGCATCAGCATTGCCATACAACGTGGCAATGCAGCCAGCATCTTGGGTACACTTCCAACTGGTATTGATATGGATCAGTTGAGCTACCTGTAGTTTGTTCGCAACAGTCTGCAGTTAGCTCAATTGTAAATACTAGAGGTTTTTTTATTTAGTTAGATCATTGTAATTTATTTGTTAATAAAGACTTGGAAACTCAAAAAAAAAATAAATAAAAAAAATTATACCTAAAAAGTGATTATTCATGCAAAATTTTAAAGTATATTCACGCAATAACTTCGCTTGCTTGCCTATCTGTCCACCATTAGAATGCCGCATTCCGCAACCAAATTCACAATAACCTTAGTCAATGTGAACCCTCGCATCAGTAGCGTTCTCGAAAGACAATAACAAGTTGTTTGTATTGTTTTCTACGCCGATGATCTAGGCTTTGTAGGTATGCCATCAATCAACCGATTCGAGTATCCTTCAATTCATACAGGTAGGTAAACAAAACTCAATATTATTGAACTTCACCTTCATGCGTTATGAGAGCAGTGCAGTGACCCCACTACGTCTCGTATCTGATGAAGGTGCCATAAAATTTTAGAAAAATAAAAGAGCGGCAGATGAATTTCCTAAATACCTATATACAAACATAATACCGAAATTATTTGTAATTTGACATGTAATTTGACCATATTTTTACCACAGTCAAATAGTATTATTTTTTTAAAAAGGTGTTGCATTAATATTTTTTACATATTAAATGATAAGCGCTCACGTTTATTGTGTATATTTAACCGATCTCAACTTACAAATTTAAGTATTCTTATTATGAGGAATAAATGCATCAAATTTTCAAACACAGAACAACGTCGCAACGCCCTCACAGGGTTCATGTATATTCTACCTATTAAAATGTAACACCTTATTTACCTATTAAAATGTAACAAGTTATTTCCAATTTAGGTAACTCTAAAGCTGTTCTCACACACCCCTTTGTTACAGGTCTATGGAACCACGTATTCCTATTCTCAAACCTATCAATGTTCGTGTTCTTACCATTCGCGTACCTCTTCTCCGAATCATCTGGTTTCCCTGGTCACCGGGGGCTGAGGGGGCGAGTGTACGAGACGTTCCTAGTACTCGCTCTACTGGGGGTTCTGATGCTGGGACTGGCGTATGTGGTATCTGCTTGGCTGGAGGGCGATCGGTCCAGTATTGATGCTTTACTGAGTAAGTTTGTACTCTTCTCTCTTGTTTGAATCATGTGGTGTCGCCTGAAGTGGCGAGTGTAGTAGATGCTCTTAGTTTTCGCTCTATTGGGGAAGGCGCGTCGTAAGATGTTCATAGAATCATTAATAATAATAACCCGTCCCTCCCGTTAGCTTTCGTCACTTTCGTCGTACGTAATAGAACCTTAATTTAATATCTACCTGTGTCTAGCTAACAGTTAGGTTAGGTACGGAAAAACGGTACGGAAAAAGGTACAGAAAAACTGTACTCTGGGAAAAGGCTTGAAAGAAAAGAGAAATGTTTATTTAAATTCAAACTAAATTGAGTCTCTTGTACTAAATATAACTACCTAAAATACTGACTATCCGTCTTCAATTGAGTGTGAAGAGCGCGGGGCGTAATTGTTTTGTATGTAACGTAGAATAAATATAGTTAGTATAGGTGCGCCTGCGCCGCGCGCCGAGCCGTAACAAAATACTGTACCGTTATGCCTAAAACCATAATGACACAGGTAGTGGTTTAACAACTTATGTACAGAAATGTTTGTTGTTATGCTGAATATTCTGATTATTTTGACCTTTTTAAGTCAAATACAAGGGTTTTATGCTCATAGTGCACCAATCACAATACAATACAATAACCTTTCATTGTTTTTAAAAACATAAAAATTAAAACACAAATCAAGAAATTAAGACCTTTAATTCTTGAAGCTTTTAAATGTAGCAAATAATCTATTGATGGTAACTCCCACCATAAATTTTGTAAGAAACGAATATAAAAAACTATTTCTTTATTAAAACACTTTTTAATGAAGAAACATTAGCCACTATTCATCGATTTCATATTAAAACACCATCAATGATAAATATTTATGAATGTAGATCGTATCATACTAAAACTATAGTTTGATAGTTTTTTTAAAGCGATATAACTACTAATTAAATATTTGATAACTCTACATTCAGGCACAGAAACAATAAATAAAAATTGAATTGAGGAGAAAATCATTGATACCTTTTTTATTTTATACTAATTAGTGGTATTAAATATGTATGATTTGTCTGGTATTATTTTGTAAGCATGAATAAATAAGCAGAATAATAAAGTTTTTAAATAATAGTGACGACTCAACAAGACTGCGCGATTATGATTATGTAGAGTCAGATTTTGTTAGTTTGCTTCTGCTCAAGTTTTATTTTATAAGTTAGTTAGTAAGTTATTTTTTAAAAATATATTGGTTTTGTCAGATTGTTCTTAAAAAACAAATATATTTTTACTTTTACTTTACTATTTGTTTTTAATAATTATATTAGAAATTCTCTGTATCCATTTAGATTGTAGGCCATTTCGATATGAATTCTAATAAATATACAAAATTTCAAGATCCAAGCATCTAAATGATATTATCATAATAGTGTTACGTCATTATGTCCCTCCCATATAATAAACCAATTGTATTCCTTTCTCCACAGACCTCTGGACATATCTCCCGTTCCTGTACTCGTGTGTATCCTTCGTGGGTGTTCTGATGCTGCTAGGTAAGTTAATTACATACACACTTGTGAATGGCTTTGTTTACCAAACATTGGCATTGCTTCTCTTATAATAGCATTCAGAACTATATTTAGGTATGGATCACTATCTCACTGATGAATCTATGTTTGATAGATAGAGCGTTCGCTGCTACAGAGGTTCGCATATGTTACGTACGTACGGTTAGTTTAGTTGAATAATCGCTATAATGACTTATATTTTGTTTATAGATAGATACATAGAAAATACTTTATTGCACAATAACAAAACAATAAAAAAAAAATTACCTAAGGTGTGAAAATTGTTTTGTGTTTTTACTACACTTGGAAAATATTTACTGCATCCTTTTCTTAATAATAATACACCTCTGTATTTTACTGAGTATGTTAAATACTACATAAGTCGGTCATCAAAGTCGTAAATATATTCAATACATTAGATTTAGAATCGTTTTAATGTCCCCGCATTGATTTGTTTATAATAAAACAGTGTCAGACATTGACCTCCTCCGAATCTAGATTTAGAAAGGCGGTGCATCGAACTTTGTGTATCCGGTATAACCGATCGAAATCGACTTTGTAAATTTTTCTCTGTAGCTAACTATAAAAACAATATTAAAACTATATTGGACGCAATTACAATGATTTTATTTGAATTTTTTGTCTTTAACTATCTTTATGTTGTAGTTAAGGATTCAAGAACTCTCCTTTAAAGTTTTAGTACATGTCTAAATAATTAAATAAAAGTGAACATTAATAATGAAACAACTCACTAAACTAGATAAGATTACCAGAAAAAATTACAAATCGATTGCAGTAGCCACCTATGTCATTTCATCGAGCCAGATTATCACTAGGATGTTATACATCCTTGTAATAATCTAAAGACATTTTTATCAAATGACTTAGGGAACACGTTATCGTGAAATTATCGATTATTGTTATCTAGGGATTATCCGAATATTGAACACTTTTGCTAAAAATTTTAAAGTATTGTATAATGTTACAACATCAATGATTATAACGATAACAAATTCAAGGATTTGCGAAATTGCCGCGACTGATTTATTTAGTCAACCCTCTATGTATATCGAAGCGTTCATAATTTTAAAATAATAATTTAGCTTAAAAATACAGCTGAATTCATATACCTAAAAGATCACCATTAAAAAGTAAAAATAAACAGATTCGTTAAAAATAATAATTAAAATATCAACGTGATTTCTCTTGAATTCATAACTAAAAATAAACAGATCTCACTGTGCAAGAAAACTTAAAAAAACCTCTTTTCACAATCCACAAGCCTCTTGCTACAAACCCTCTTACGTAATCAATCTTCATTTTCTTCCTCTTCCTCGCCTTCAAAATCTTCATTTTTCTTCAGGAAGTAAACAGTAAGATCCTCATGCTGCGGGAATAAGTCTTGCAGCTCCTTCCTATATCCCTCAAACTCGCTAGACTCCAGCTCAAGGTGGGCTTTAGCTCTGTACAAGCGGGCTTTGTAACTGCCCTCGTTGAGACGTAGAGCCAACTCGCAGTCTTTGTCTACCTGTAACAATGAAGATTGATTTAGAGCTCGGCTACTACTGAGTAGTTGATTCGAAGCGAGCGACGTGAATTGGAGTAGTCACTACTCCAATTCACGAGCTCTATGGCGCGGTGGGCGAAGGTCCGCCTGCTACGCTGGAGGTTGCGGGTCGATTCCTGCCTCGGGGCAAATATTGGTACGATCTGCAAATATTTGTTCAGGGTGGTCCTGATCGTTTTCTATGTACTTATAATAAAAAATATCTACCTATGTAATAATATTGTATTATGTTTATCAGTCATCCATCTAGTACCCATAACACAAGCTCTGCTTAGCTTGGGGCTAGGAGATGCTGTGTGGATTGTCGGGCATTATTTATTTATTCGTAGCAGCACACTAAGGGCTCTTATCCTTAGGAAGGACATCAGCTTCTTTTTGTCTCTACTACGATACACCTCTACTGCGATCATGGGTGTGTCATGCGTAGTAATTAGGATAAACCCTAATTACCACGCATTGTCGGTCGGGTAAAACAGCTTGTTCAGCAGTGAAAGTATTATGTACGGTGTATGGTTTAGTGTCAGTTGCGGTTCAAGATTATAGGAGTAGCTATGGTCATGCATTCATGCAAGAGCATAGTGGAAGGCGAGTTGTAAATGTTGTAATCTGTAAACGTTTTTTGTAATTTCTGACTTTTCGTACCTACTATAACCTCAGTTGCTCAAATATATTTTGATCAGTATAAGAAATCAGAATCTAAAGAGTTTTCATAAAAAATGCCCATTTTTTTTGGTAAAAGTCTTTTTGAAAAAATGTGTGATTAAAATTTCTCTAAAAATATGAATAGTCTAGTAAGACCATTTTCCGGTACATCCTTTATTGCCTTGTCCAAATAATTCTCTCTTCTCTTCTCTCTTCGTAGAAGAAAGCTACTAAAGTAGAGTCTTAGCTATGTTTTAATTGATTGTTTCTGTATGTATTTACACGTGAAAGTTTTATATTTAGCTGTGAATCTCATGTTTTCACTATCGCGTCTTTGCCAATAAAATACGACACCTTGCATTCAACCTGTGTAATTTGCCTCGGCCCAATAGCAAACGCGCCACTTGTCTTTGGCAGACATATAGGCATAAATAAAAATCTATCATTATCAAGGTTATTAGTAATGAATGACAGATAACGACTTTGATGACTAATGTCAATAGTAGAAAGTGGAATATTTAGTCAACTAACGTAATTACTAAATAGAATCTGATAAAGCTGATAAACTTGTTGCTACGCTAGATAACCAACTTCTACAACTACTTCAGAATAACAGCTGTGTTCATCTATCCAATGGTTAGGTTAGATAGGAACCCCAAAAAGACAGGCAACGACTAAGCGTATTTTTAAAAAGGCCTATGACCTACTTTTTGTAGATAGCGCACGTTTGCTTGATAATAACTTGAAACTACAAAGCGAAAATATCTGTTCAGGTGGCGAAAAATAATACCAGTTACATTTAAATTTATCAATATAACATTTGACGAAATGGAGTATAATATTTAGCGTGTCTACCTAACAAAAACATTTGGGCATCTAAAAAAATACTATAGGTACTATAGGCTCTATTTGGTTGATAGCCGCGTACAATCGACAAGTACATTGCATTGCTATCACATATAAAATTTCTAAGTCCTTTTCCAGTTGAGATGCAACCAACAGTAGGTCAAATATAGTATATCTTGGTGGTTGATGGGTATTATTTAAAATCACCTTATCATAGTTCTTCAACTTGATATTCGTTAAAGCGCGATCACAGTAGAACATCGGTTTATCCTTGATAAAATCTATGGCTCTGTTGTAGCAAGACAGTGCCTTCTGGAAGTCCCTTCGTCGGAATGCTTTGATCGCCATAGTGTTCTGTGTATCCGCTTTCTCCTTGCGAACCTTGCGATCTTCAGCCCTTCTATCTGCGTCTTTGCTCATCTCAGACATCCATACTTCTTTGTCCACCTCACCCTAAAAGAAAATTACAGGCAAATGTGTATAACTATTTCAAATAGGTACACGTAACCGGAGAAAAATCGCTGTTGAAAACTGATTCGTTACGCAATATTGTTTTCTTATTAGTCTTTCAACAGTTCGGTTAGGTATTGAAATTTTAGTGCCTAACCTTTTCCCAGTTTAGAGATCTATCTACAGCATATACTGGTCCATTGCTGGACGCAGCTTACTCCCTGATAAACCCTTTATTGTCTTTTATCTTATGGAGCCGATGCCCATACGAATAATGCGGTTTACTTGGTTCACACTAATAGTGACCAATAATATTAAATATCACTAAAGATCAAATACAAAGTATAAATTAAGAATCTTATTATTCAACCTATCAACATCAACATCACCAGCCTATAATAGACCACTGCTGGACATAGGCCTCCCCTAATGAGCGCCATAGATGGCATCATTATGTGGGGGTTATTGCCCATAATCCCCACGCTGGGCATGCGGGTTGGGGATCGCAGTTCGGTGTAGTTGTTCTGCAGAAGGCGCTGCTGCCCGCCCCGCGGTGTGTTTCCCTTAGTCGCCTCTTACGACACCCACGGGAAGAGTTGGGGTGGTGCAATTCTATGCCGGCATAGAATATTAAATATCACTATAGATCAAATACAAAGTACAAATTAAGAAAGATCTTATTATTCAACTATGACAACTATCAAATAAGTACAGTCGTTTTAAATCCAATGTGTGTAGTGAAGACGTCTTTTAATTGGATCTAATTGTTCTAAAACTCGCACGCGTGCCTGAACTTGAGATTGAGGTCACGGTTTGTTAGAACGTACATTACATAAGTAACACACATCTGTGTACCACGTACATAATATAATTCTTATCCCTTAATGTATTTGCATAATTACAATTAGGTTATTGCCCCCCTTTACCTCAGTAATTGATTTACGCAGCGGTATTACGTAGTAACTAACAACATTCGCAAGCTTGATATGTGTAAAGGAATCTGGTTTTGTTCATGCTGTACCGTTTGTGAAACTGGGCTCCGACTTAGACCTACATTTGTAGATCTCGCTACAGTACCTAATCTGGTTGTATCCCTCTAACAACGTCGGAATACTCAAACGCAACATAGATTTAAGCAAGGAACTCAAGTGACAATATCTGACTGATTTTATTGCGTTGCAAAACCTCGAAAAACCGTCTTGATACGTGCTTAAATCTGAGTTATATTTGGCTATTCGGTGGTAACATAGATCCAGAGTCGGGATTTTGGTTTTCTGTAGAAAAACGCTGGCACCCAAACCACACCTATTAAATGTAGGATCGGCCTCAAACTACATATATGATTGGTTCATGGTTGTTCTATTATTGCCCACGTTGTTTGTTACAGACAGTTGCTCATATATCAATATCAAATTTAACGGTTCATGCATCAGCTCTACCGTGCTGTAATATCACGGATCACTAGATACTAATAATATCTTACATTACATCATTATTATTGTGTTATATAAAATTCCTGGTGCTTACTTACTGCAAACACTCTGTCATCTGATGATAGAAATTTATTTATAAGAGAAAAAGCAAGCCAAATTGCTTTTCACTGATAAATATAACACGCAGATTAAATATGCATTTAATGAGTCTATCGCGTCCTACTAACGCCTCATACTTGTTTAAAAATAAAATGCATTGGCATCACTGCATGTTTTTGTTATTCGTATCTAGCTACTGGATATACAAGGCAATGAATACACCTACTTGTTAATCAATGGTAACAGATAACCTAGTTTCGAAGCTCTAGCAAACAATTATACATTACGTCCTTCTAGCATTTCAATAATTTGAAACGTGTTCGGTGTCTTACCGAGTTTTCGTTGCCCATGGCTTTGAAAGCGTTCTTATTAATAACTGTGCGGTCAGTTGACACTGTCGCCTCGACATCTTCATCTAATATGACCTTTCCTTCGAGTAACTTGTCAGCACGTTTGTGGGCTGCATCGGACGTAGCTTTATCACCGCTAGCCATATCCTTCACCAAGTTGGAGACTTCTCCGACCCTTAGCATGAAGTTCGTCCATTCCTCGTTCAACTCCATCTCTTTATTGTCCCTCAAAGCTGGGTTTGTTGTTATAGACGGCACTTTTACAGAAGTTGAAGGGGTGTTCCTCATCGGAGTACTCTTCAACCCAGTTTTAGAAATTGCCTTTTTGTTTCTCTGCATTTTTGTCCTCGGCACTGTTTGGTTTTTGCTGTATGTTTTTATTCTAATGCCTGCCACATTGACGTAACTAGACGCTTGGCAACGGTTGTCATGAGCGCTAAAGTCAAATTACTACTACCTCCTTGGTTTACCCAGTAAAGTTTCATAAAATGTTACCAGAAAGAGGTTTATTTTTAATTTTATTTACTAAATCTTAGGGCGGCTTTCGTATTAGTGAAATACGTTTACGGTTAGTTACCAAAGAAACATTATAGTGTATTATCGTTTAGTTTACCTACTTAGCATCATTCCCACGAATGGTTTGGGTAGGGTTCGCGCGTCGTTTAACCAATTGAAATAGCTTATAAATCATGATTTACCAACGAGGCAGGTGTGCGATGGTCTGCGTACACCGGGAGCTAGGCCTTTGATTAGCGATATTTGATTATTATTACTAGCAAGTCGGGGTCCATGGAGGGTAGAAATCCTAAGTGATTTCTTTTGTTTCATCCTAAAAATCTTAACAATCTCTCATTGATTCTGATTGTCGATTTGAGATGCTTTCGTCATTTAATGTTGATAACAATTCATATAAGTATTTCGTCTTAAGCTTATGAGTTTTAGTATTTTTTGATCTTATTTTTGACATAATTCGCAGATAACTCTCGCTTAGCCTGAGATTAACTTATCATTTAAATTAGCATAAAACTGTCCAGCGTAACTTATCGTATTATAAGATACATGTCAATCAAACATGGTATTGTTTTGGGTCTCAACATCGTTTTGTGTCGCGTTTCATTGAACGTACGCGCCCCTGTTGATGTTTGCGAAGAATTGTTGTAGTTTAAATGACTAAATAAACGGTTGCGAAGAATTGTTGCTGTTGATGACTTAAATAACATTGTTTTGATTTCATCCTGCCGCGAGCGCGACATGCTCTCCATGTTAACTAATCCTGCTATGAAACAACGAGTAACTTAGTTCAATGTACCTGGAAATATGTATTTTTAGAAAGAACGCCGGGTTAGGTTTTCGTTTCGGATTAAAGATCTTTACTTACACTTAAAAATAACAAACATGTTCGCTTAAGATTACATTGGTAAGTATCCAAAAATAAATACTCGTATTACTTTAGTAGTTACTATAGATGTTTACAGATAAGAGAGGTTTAGAAGTCCTATTTCTGCATTTGGACTCAATTCAATCCGCTGGGTGGGCGATAAATTGCCAATCCTTATCTATTGCTATTGTCAATGAGGTTTGTTTGGAATTGGTCAGCTAAGTATATGCTGGCTTTATGGCTATTATTACTACCATACTACCGAGACCGAAGACCCTACCATACTACCGAGAGCGAGCCGAGTATCGACGCAGGGGAAAGCATTCATAATTAGACTCCTAAATCCAATAGCGGTGGTTACCGGTTGATTAGATATTATCATTGATTTGCATTTGTAATGCACTTATAACCCTCTAGTGAGAGTTGTTTAAGTTAGAGTATAAATACACCCACGTTTGTTTTAACGGCTCCTTTCTATCTTCATACAAACCGAGCTTTATCTTTGCTATTATGGATTCTGCGAAGTCTTATTACAGCAAAGCTGCTTATCTAATTTCACCTCAATTTATGGTAGGTTTTTGCGTCGAAACCGGTCGGCGGCGTAACATAACAAACATAATTTCACCGCAAAAAATATCGACTTGCAACTTACTTTTAGAAGTTGCGAGTCGCTAGACTATACTAACTATATTAGTTAAATTTTTATACTTATTTAAGCAGTGTAACCGCAAACCATTTTTGTCTCCCAGTTTGAGGCGTGACTTACCTAATAAAATTATCTCCCGTTTTCACATTTCGAAATAATTATTCTAATCATAGCAATTGCAACAGACGGTAGGTAACATATACTACGTTTGCTACGTTGCTATGACTCGTATTGGAGAGTTTATTAGCTTTTCCGAGTTTCACTCGGCGAGTGGCGACAGGCACGGCTTTGCTAATGAAAAACGTGATGTTGACTGGTACTGTGTGAGTGATTTTGACGCAGTTTTCCCCAGTATCAAAACCGCAAGGTCAGGCTTTACAGCTTTCTACTTTTTTCTGGCAAACACCCCTTGGCAAAGGCCCCGAACTGAACCCAGAAGTACTTTACAGAGCTTTAGTATTTTTCCCAAATTATTAAGCATATTATAATTATAGTTAGTAAATACTTCCTCTCGTGGCCCAAGTCAACCTCGCCTGAGAGAAAGATTAGGCCGTGACAGGTAAGCATGGTACAGGCATATTATCCGTAAGGAAGAATGTCATGTTACGAAATGAGTGTGAGGTTGACTAAAAAATGATGGTTTGTGTGAAAAGAAAATGGGTAAGAAAGGTGTAAGTATGGAAGTGACGGCTGATTGAGGAAAGTGGAAGAAAATTAGATGTTGTGCCGACCCCACCTAGCGTGGGATAAGTACCGGAAGATTAATTTGATTTGACTTAAAATTCAAATCGTAATATATTTTTAATTCCACACCTCAGACCGCTCGATCCGTAATCATTAACTCCACTTTTCGAGCATAAATAAAAATTCAGACAGCAATATGTCCTTCTTTACGAATATTTCAAAACTTATAAATACTTCGCAAATATGCACATTGCACGTAAACATTAACAACAAATAAAAGACCGTGTTGCTTAGTACAAAACTCCAGAATAAGAAATCAAGGAAATAGGTTTCTTCATTCATGATCACCCTCTACACAAAGCTCCTGATGCACTCTGCCACAGTACTAGGATGCTGATGCGACTGTACTCTGCGCATCGGAGACGCAGGTTTGCGTGTAACCGCATGGAATCCGTCTGGCATATGGACGTTTCTGATGGTTACGTATTTTACTATACCTTAACTCAGTCTTATCATCGAGTTCTTTCACTCTTAATGTTAGTATTGATTGGGTAAACCCACCGATAAATGAATTCCATGCCTCTTAACGCTCGCATGTTGAATGCTAATGAGACCCTACGTAGTGATGTACTTATAAAGTGTTGGTGCACGATTGCATCGGATGGCTTTGTTAGGAGTTTGATACATATGGATTAATTAATAGCAGTCTGTTAAATGCGCATGGGAACTGTTTTGCCTTGATTACTATGAGGTAAGGCTTAGAATTACTCGTATCTACAGTGACGAGACAGGATAAAGCAAAAAAGTCCTCCGTCACCTTTTTGCTGGTTCCCTCAGAAAAGTATACTTTATTTGAATTTGAGAAACAGTTTTGGAAAGCACAATTCATCATCGTCATCATCAGCTCATGTTAGTTCACCGCTGGACATAGGCCTGTCCTAATGAGCGCCATAGCGCCCTGTCTTCAGTTTAACCATAATTAATTATTCTTTATATTCAATAAGATTTTCGACCCTTTAACTTAACAGAAGATATAATAAGAATTTAATAAGATTTTAGACCCATCTATCTCGTTAGAACCCCATTTTTATGTGACATCTTTTAGCCTATCAATAAAGGCTTGCACAACATTTGAATCAAATGGATAACCTGCTGAGTAAACTATCTTTACTTTTGTTACTCCATTTAATTTCATAAATCAACTAATTATAAGGGGCCTTTCACAATATACGTTTTTGTTTTCCCTAGTATTCACACCGCTGGGGTTCGTGCGCCTATTCGGCGTAGTGGGCGGTGTGCTGGTGAAGCCTCAGTTTCTTCGGGATCTCAACGAGGAGTATTACATGTACTCCTTTGAAGAAGACACCATCAGGCGGAGGATGCAGAACGCCTTGGCTACTGGTGAGTACTTAGTGATGAACAAACATTGTATTAGACACATAATAGGTTATACACTCGAGAGCAATGAATCCGGGTCACTCAAAGAATCCAAAAAATCTCGGAAAGTAAGAATGCTAGGTTAATGCAATAAATTGTATTTAATAGACAATTTAATACTCCTTAAATGAAAGTTAAAAAAATATGAGTCACCATACATTTTATTTACACAAAATTACATAAAGAAAAAAAACTGCTGATCTCTCCTTAAAACAAAAATAGGAAACATGAAATTTTTGAACTTTATGACGATTTTCTTGAATTTCAATACTTCGTATTACCTCCTCGTGCTTCCATTACTGCGTTTACGCGGTTTGGCATGCTGTACACCAAGTTCCTTATACGATTTTGGGGAATATTCTCCCATTCCTCTGTGAGAGCAATTTTGAGCTCAGGAAGCGTGATTGGGGGAGGGTTTCGTTGTTTTACGCATCTCCTAGCTCGTCCCAAGCATGCTCGATCGGGTTGATATCCGGGCTGTGCGCTGGCCACTCCATACAAGTAATGTTCATCTCTTGAAGGTAGTCATTCACAATCCTACCTGTATGAGGTCGGCCATTGTCATGCATAAATATAGCATCCTCACCCAAATTGACCATAAATGGACCAACGTGTTCGTTGAGGATTTCTTCCACATATCTTACGCTAGTTAAAGAGCCGTTTTCTATGATCACCAGCTCTGTGCGACTTTCAGAGGAAATTCCGGCCCACACAAGTACAGACCCACCACCGTAGGCTACTTTTTCTTCGATGCATGCTTGCTTGAATCTTTCCCCTGGTCTTCTATACACTCTGTGTCTTCCATCGTGCTTGTAGAGCATAAATTTTGATTCGTCGGAGAACATAACTTTCGACCAATCTTCAATACTCCAATTTACGTGGTTCTGGGCATATCTTAGTCTTGAAATACGATGGCCACGCTCCAGTTTAGGGCCGTTTGCAGGTCTAAGGGGTTTTAAGTTAGATTCAGCAAGCCGACGTCTTACTGTCCATGCACTTGGGTTACTTCCTCCGAGGCGTCGAAACTGATTTGTGAGTTCAGTTCCTGTGAGAAAGCGATTTCGAAGCATGGTGTTCACCAAGTATCGGTCTTCTCGTGCTGTGGTACACCTAGTTCTGCCCGTTCCTGGTCTGCGTAGGTTAGAACCAGTTTCTTCGTAACGTCGGAGAACTCTTTGTACTGTTGACAGCGACACACCGACAGTCCTGGCTGTATCGCGCTGACTCCGGCCGGTTTCCACCAATGTAAGTATTCTGGTGCATTCTTCAAGTGTAAGCGACATGATTTCAGCTTGAATAATGAATATTGAGCACTATCAACCTGGTTTATGTACCAACATAAATGACAGATTACAAACAAAAGCAAAAACAAATCCTGTAATTTCGTAGTTCCATCTTCGACAGTGTTCCCTTTTCAAATTTGATTTTTTTATGATATAACTTTACAATAACTAAGAAGTTTTAATACTTTCATTTAAGGAGTATTAAATTGTCTATTAAATACAATTTATTGCATTAACCTAGCATTCTTACTTTCCGAGATTTTTTGGATTCTTTGAGTGACCCGGATTCATTGCTCTCGAGTGTATATTATGTATGAACTAGCGGTCCACACGGACAGTTACCAAAAATTGCAATTTTCATAATGAAAATATTTTCAAAAAACTTTAGCCTATGTTCATCACGGAAAATTTAGAATTCTAATGGTGAAATAATTTTTCAAATCGATCCAGTAGTTTCGGAGCCTATTCAATTCAAACAAACAAACAATAAAACATTTCCTCTTCTTCTATACTAATATTATAAAGAGGAAAGATTTGATTGTTTGTTTGTTTGTATGTTTGTTTGTTTGTTTGTTTGTTTGTTTGTTTGAATTGAATAGGCTCCGAAACTACTGGACCGAGTTAAAAAATTCTTTCACCATTAGAATCCTTAATTTTCTGTGATGAACATAGGCTATATAATATTTTCAAAAAAGTTAGAGATCCGCATAAAAAATTCAATAATTGAACCGTGCGCTGTATATTCAACCTATTTTTCTATTATGGCGCGTCAGAATAGAAAAAGAGGTTGTATAGCGCACGGTGCTTGCTTTTTCTCTACGGCCTGTGTCAGTTTTGGAATGTCGAGTCAATGTCAAAAACCCCAATGCTGTTAAAAAAAGTAAAGATCCGTATGAAAACTGTGAAACCCATCGTTTTGGTGTGTATAATTTCTGAAATTTTTGTTTAATACCCGTGCGAAGCCGGGGCGGACCGCTAGTTATAAATAAAAATATTAGTATACATTTACAGCAAAAGACACGGAAGAACGAAGTAGTGGTTATCCATTGTACAAACTTTGAGGCTAGATAACGATGTGTGACAAGTCCAAATTAATTAAGTGTGCGTACGACTGTGTGCTCTGATTCCAATATCACTGCATCCCGTGACTACTAAAGAGTGTAAATCTGATGAAACGTCGGGGAAAAATAGGTAAATTAACGTGAATATTTATAATATCACAACAAGCGTGTGTCTCTGCTCTATACCGTATCTATAGGTTGATGATCAATAACCTCTTAAAGGCGACTTAGGTAGATCAAGACAACAACCTTTGTTCTATGACTTTGTCTAAAAAAGTTTCGATACAAAAAAATAAATAAGTAAATTTACTATTATGATCTTCTTATTTATTATCTTGTCTTAGCTCTATGTAGCCAATAACAGATTAAACCCTATAATACGAACGCAGCATAAGTCAGTAAATCGATCATCTACATTTAACCCTGTATGTTATGGGTGCTCAATGTGTTAAACGTTTAAACAGGGAAAGTTTACGGGATAGTTTTCAAAAAGATCTTCTCGCGGCTTTGTTCATTTGGTACCTGGAGGCAAATAGTCGGAAATAATGAGGCTATCAGTTAAAAGAAAGTTGTTCCATAATTTTTTGTAAACATTGAGAAATAATATCTAACAGTACACGATACCCAGACGATCATATAACTCCATAAAAACTTTACTAGGGTGTTGCACTAGCTTCTCTTGTAATTATTCAGCTGATATTGATCTAATTGTCGCTCTATGTAACATAACAAAGCATTCGTGCCATAATTAAACTACCATACCATAATTAAAGTGCCTGTAACCCTAGGAAGCGAAATGTTTCTTATTAAATGATTGCAACTAGCAATTATTGTCACGCGGTGCCATCTACTAATATTTTTCGCATATCGATCGGCCTTTTCTATCTAATACGCAGGTAACAAATGCTTTTTCACGGTCTTGCGGTTGGATTACGTCAGATTTACGCACGTAAATATTGAAAAACAATTTAAAGACTGCTGTTACATTAGAACTACGGCGTAATATCTATACCTAATAATATTAGGTATAGATATTACGCCGTAGTTCTAATGTAGTTATATTATAACTAACTGTAAATGTTCGTTTACTATGTTGTACGTAAAATTGAAATCCGTCTCTAAAGGCTATAAAAATACACAAGTGTACACCTGGATTTTGCTATAAAATGTATTGTTGTTCGTCCTTTGTTGTTACTTTTGTGACGAGTTTTGTCCTTTCCCCCACTTTTTTTTATTATTTGCTCTTTGTGGCTTTTGTATCGCTGTGGCCATGATTGGCCTATTGTGATCGCCGCTTCAACAGTTCACCTCCGAAGCTGCGTCCCTACAGTTCGCCACTTACCCCTGCTGCCGCTAAGAACGTAGACTGTGGTAACCACTTCCCATCATGAGGGCCAAGCTTCGTATAAAATAAGGAAGGAACTTAGAACTTTTCGAGCTACATAAAGTCTCACACCGTTCCGAGTCAATATTTATCACCGCGTATAGTAATAATCGTAATACGATATGCTTGTATTACTTATGATTATTTATAAACTTTTTGCGATCAATATCTTTTAGCGGCCAATTAACATTCCAAGCAAAATGTTCGCGAAACATCTTTATTATTTGTAACAAAACAAGGTACAGATTCAGTTGGTAGTAAGGTAGGTGGTATGTAGACATCATCATCACCATAGCAGCCCATTATGTCAACCACTGATGGGTACACACAGGTCTACTCTAATTTTTGTCAGCCACTATCCCGCACCTTTAGCATCCAGCTGTTTCCAACAAGTGATAATATCGTAGCCGCTGCTATAATTACGAATAGCGGTGCTGTTGGGGAATGAGGGCCGAGGCTTTTAGGAGGGTTTAGCTTTCAAACGTTACGCAGGTAATGTCGCTTGGCAAGATATTTCCTGACACGTAGGCCTGCAGAGAGAAGCAATGACGACGTTGGAATATGAATAGTGCAGGCATCTGAGTAGGTATATTGGTATATTTCATAAGTTTATATTTATATGCCTACCGAGATAAGCACACGAGTTAATGTTGTGTTATGTTGTGAGAGCTAAAAATAACAATGTTCGAGTAGAGTAGGAAGCTATCGTAAAAGTTTTATGATAACAGTGAGACATTATGCCTGACGTCTTTATGTTTAAATTCTTTGAGTATTTTTTGTTTTAGAATTAATTTTTTGTTACTTGTTTAATTTTTTGTAACTGTATGTGGCCTTAAAGACAAATAAAAATTAAAGTTTAGTTATTTCACATTTAAAACCTTGAATGGAACATACAATAATGGGCTTAAGAGCGTGCCATACCTCAGCCAAAATTCAAATTTCGAGCAGGATGACAAGATATGATTTTCGTATGAGTGAGAAGCACAGAGCGATAGACGTGCTCCGTATTTTGCTCCGCCAAAACTGTTATGCCTAATTACAAGTTATTTGCACAACTAATCGAAAAATTAAAAAGACGAAAACGAAGAAATTCTACTACGTTTCTTGACAAAACAAAAATCCAACAAAAAAATGAGGTGGTTCCTGAGATAAATAGCAAAATGTGTGCAAAACATGTATTTTTCAAAAAATAAAAGTATCGAGAAAATTTTCACCAATCGTGTTTTTGAAAAGACGGAATCCAAGATAAAAGTTCGAATTATCATTTACCTAAATATGAAGGTGGAAGCTTTCACAGATTCTGAGATAAATAACGATTTCTAACTATAAAATTACATAAGGTACACTCTTAAGTTAGGCAAGCTAGTTGTAAAGAAAAAAATAGTTTATTAGACCAAACCTACAAAAAAGACACATAGAAAATTGTACAATACTATAGCAAAATAAAACAATACGGTAAGGCAAATATACAAAAGTAAAAATAATATTTATAATGAGAAAGTATGTATTTATTTTATCGTGTACTTATGGCATATAAACTTTCCTCTAGAATAACTTTATATAAAAAAAATCGCTTGAAAATCCGTTGTGTAGTTTTAAATATAAGCATACATAGGGACATTTAGACAGACAGCGAGAAGCGAATTTGTCTTATACTAAGTAGTGAAAAGCAGCTACATGCACACTCACTCAGTACATCAACACGCACACTCAGTAACGTAAAAGTAATATTTGTAACACTAAAATAACAAAAAGACTAAATTGACGACAAACAGGCGTACAGTCTACATACGTCAACTACCTGTACAAAACCTTTGACCGATATCCACACAAACACATATAATATATTGACAAAGCTTATTGTAAAAGAGGTTGAGTATTGGTAATCGCATCCACAAACCAATGTTTAAAACCTAGTGTTGGCTTTTGCTTTGAGATTACTTCGAGCAGAATGGTAAAAGTCATTTACATATTTTGCAAAAAGATCTGATCTTAAGGTGGTCACTATCAAAACCTATTAAATAATATTTACCGGGTATTTTCACGTAACTTTTATTTTATTTTTATAAATATTCTTAAATGTGTCAACAAATCGTGAAAGTTTGAAAAGTTTTAACATAACCTATGTCTACGTAAATCTAACATAGGCTTTAAGGCACTTTTAACCGAAAAGTAAAAGTACTGTAGTTTTTTTACCTGTATTTAATAATTATATCGACATACAAAAAAAAAATTACACGTGTATTTTGATAGTCGTACATAGTGTTATAGAAACAATAAAAAAAACTTAGCTAAAATAAAAACTAGCAGTAGGTACGGCCCCGGCTTTGCACGGGTATTTATCAAAAATTTTATTTTTCATGCGGATCCTACTCCCAACTTTTATCAAAATATTCTACAGCCTATGTTCATCAGAGAAAATTTAGGATTCTAATGGTGAAAGAATATTTCAAATCGTTCTTGTAGTTTCGGAGCCTATTCAATTCAAACAAACAAACAATCAAATTTTTCCTCTTTATAATATTAAGTATAGAAAAATACTCACTCGTTGTAGATACAACGAGAGTAGAAGTCTATTTAAAGTTCAGCTCTAATGGTTAAATTAACGGCAACGCGGAAGCGTCCACAGGTCTGAAATAAGCATATTAACTAAGTATATGAGATGTTTGAGAATATCACTTCCTTGGTTAGATACGTGACTGGGTTCTCACCTGTATCGACCTTGAGGGAGTACTTGTACAAATTAGACTTAGTCTATACTGAGTTCTTGTACAAATAAGACTTAGTCTATACTAATAATACAGAGGAAAGATTTGATTGTTTGTTTGGATTGATTGGATTAAATAGGCTCCGAAACTACTGGACCGATTTCAAATATTCTTTATCATAAGAATCCTACATTAACCCTGATGAACATGGGCTATAGAATATTTTCAAAAAGATAGGGTACCGTATGAAAACTTCAATAATGTAAACCAACGTGTTTGTGTAAGTATAAATTTAAACTTTTTGAAATTTTTATTAAAAAGTTGGGGGCGGACCGCTAGTTATAAATATTTTTAAACGTACGCGATCTGCACACATTATTATTAGTACTATTCTAATAGTACTAATAATAAAGTACTATTCTAATAGTACTAATAATAATGTGTGCAGATTGGTGAGATTATTGTTGGATTTCATTTTGATTTTGAGTAACTACTGGTCCTTTTGTCCGATTATCTAGAGTCTAGATTCCGGACGATAAAAAGGTTTGAGACGAGTTTTAATGCACCTCGAAAACTAACAATGTAAAGGTTTCTTGTTCGCTTCTTACCTTAAAAACCTTGAAATGAACAAAAAATCGAAGCGATCACTTTATTTCCCAGTAAGTATTAATCATGTAATTTAAACTGGGAAAGAGTCCTGTATGGTTTAAAGGACATAAAACTCTTTGATATTTGTCTCTTCATTTGTGTGATATTCAACAATTGCAGATACCATTAAAGCCTTATAGCTTTTACTTGCCTAGGTAGTAAATAAAATTACCCATGACGTCGGACTACAAAAAGTATACACGATTTAGCTAATAGTTGTAGCTTTTTGCGATCAACATTAATGCCTGCATGTAAATTAAAACCAAAAGTCAAGTAAAGTATTTTATCATTACCAAAATCTTTAAAATAGTCTATTTTAAAAATATTGTCTATTCTACATATTGTTCAAGAACATCCTCATAATATTAAAATTCCTTCTCTTTTAAGCTGTCGACCTACTTGTTGATATTGACTCGATTCACCAAAACATGTCCTGAATAAATACTCAACACCTTACACGATCTACTGGTTACGGCACAACGGTATTTTAATTTGGATATTGTTCATGGCAGTTAAAAATAATGCACGCGCCAAAGAAGACATAATGTTTAAAATATCTCACCTATAATAATTATAGATATTTTAGACCCATGTTTATAAATTGTCTATTTATTTGTTGGAAAACCAGAAGCTTAAATTAAACAGAATAATAATCATCATCATCATCATCACCAGCCTATAATAGTCCACTGCTGGACATAGGCCTCCCCTAAAAATATGAAAATAAAAATAAAATATAAACAGAATAATATGAAGGGATATTTATCCTAGAAAGCTTAAATTAGGGTTTTCACGACTAAAAAAACAATGCTAGCTAGTCTAGTTCAAACAATTATACTTCTCTATTTGAATAGCATTAGATAATGCGTCAATCTGTCTAATGACTAGCCGAGATTGTACGCTAAAAAAGTTGTGTTTATTTATTTTTAAATACTTACGAATTTACGTCATGAGCTTGGCGTCGTGGTACACGTGTTGTGTCGTACGATGTCGTTTTTGTGTAGGTTTTTGCAGCTGTCTATTTCTGATGCTGAATACAATAACACAGCTGGTATTTGAAAACGCTCTCGAGTAGCTACAGGGGCTCTCGGATTTTTTATGTGATTAAATGTAAACTCGTTGCATATGATCGCAGCAAAAAATAAAGCATCTGATGCTATTTCATTCGGTTAAGATTTTAATACTTATCTAGCTTATATTAAGCTTGATTTACAATTGAGCAGTTGAACTAGCTGTAGACTATCTATCGCAAACAACCAAGAAGTAGCTCAACTGATCAATAGGAATAGAATAGAATAGAATATACTTTATTGCACAAAAGTTGTACAAAGGCGAACATAATGCTAGATAGCATTCTCTACCTGCTAACCTTTGGGTAGTGTGGACAAAAGTTTAAAGGTAGTGCTAGGTAATTAAAATTATAGAAAACTTTACTACAATCAATAGTGCAGTAGGAAGTCTGTGGTTAAAATTTTTCAATTATAAATACGAGTAGGTACTAGTTCTAATTTGGTTATTATTTTCTTTGTAAATAAAGTTTCATATGAATTCAATATTTGAGCTTGCTTGACTCAATTAAGTTATGTTTTATGTCCATTACTCGTTGGTTATCATTACCAGGACGTAAGTACCTCTGAATAAATTTGAGTATTTTTAAATCAAATCGTCAAATATTTTCTCCCTTGATTTAGTAACCCATACCTATAGCACAGCTCTGACAATGAATGATAACATGATTTCATTATAATCTCTCCGAGAGTTACCGCGATGACCAAACTCTGCGAACTCTACAGCTGTTTGGCTTGTAAACCTTGGCTATTGTTGCGAAATTCTAGCCGGTAAATTATCTTATTGTGTTGTTGGTTGAATATTTTTAAGGTATTGCATACAATACAATCTTATCATTGAGCCAATACAAGTAAACCTCTCTGTTATTGCAATTCTAGACACCTACATAAAATTATACATTATCACCGACCCACAATGTGCTTTACTGATTTGAAAACTACACTCGAGAGCAATGAATCCGGGTCACTCAAAGAATCCAAAAAAATCTCGGAAAGTAAGAATGCGATTGGTCGAAAGTTATGTTCTCCGACGAATCAAAATTTATGCTCTACAAGCACGATGGAAGACACAGAGTGTATAGAAGACCAGGGGAAAGATTCAAGCAAGCATGCATCGAAGAAAAAGTAGCCTACGGTGGTGGGTCTGTACTTGTGTGGGCCGGAATTTCCTCTGAAAGTCGCACAGAGCTGGTGATCATAGAAAACGGCTCTTTAACTAGCGTAAGATATGTGGAAGAAATCCTCAACGAACACGTTGGTCCATTTATGGTCAATTTGGGTGAGGATGGTATATTTATGCATGACAATGCCCGACCTCATACAGGTAGGATTGTGAATGACTACCTTCAAGAGATGAACATTACTTGTATGGAGTGGCCAGCGCGCAGCCTGGATATCAACCCGATCGAGCATGCTTGGGACGAGCTAGGGAGATGCGTAAAACAACGAAACCCTCCCCCAATCACGCTTTCTGAGCTCAAAATTGCTCTCACAGAGGAATGGGAGAATATTCCCCAAAATCGTATAAGGAACTTGGTGTACAGCATGCCAAACCGCGTAAACGCAGTAATAGTTCAAAAATTTCATGTTTCCTATTTTTGTTTTAAGGAGAGATCAGCAGTTTTTTTTCTTTATGTAATTTTGTGTAAATAAAATGTATGGTGACTCATATTTTTTTAACTTTCATTTAAGGAGTATTAAATTGTCTATTAAATACAATTTATTGCATTAACCTAGCATTCTTACTTTCCGAGATTTTTTGGATTCTTTGAGTGACCCGGATTCATTGCTCTCGAGTGTATTTCGCTTGCAAGCTGTGCAAGTTAGCAGACCTTCTTTCTTTTGTTCCTTTATTCATTTGAACAAGCAATGACACACCCGACTTATTGAAAGAACATCTGTTTATTGGTGTAAAAGCCCTTGATTTTCATGGTTTTAACTAGACTAAAACAGCACTCTTTCAAAATACGCGACTAGCACATGAAGACGTCACCTTGCATTGTATCGTGAGCTTGATGTTTCCAGAATTCAGCAAATCTTTGTGCAGCAATGACAATGCAATGACTTTTATAACTTTAACAAAATTAACTAGTACTTTTGTTAACAGCTAAGCTGAAAGGTTCTTTGTTTCTTGTCAATAATGGGATACCGAATTCACACGAACACTGTTTTATTTCTGGTAGCACAGCAGCAAGTAGCACAATTTTGAAATAATATATTAATGTGTACGAACATTGTGTTACACTTTTTTATTATTCCGAAACAGTTCAGTATTATTGTAAAAAGGTAATGAACCCAAATTATGTTCACTTTATTACCGTTATTTATTTAATTATACACTACATATTTAATACTGGTTGAAATTGCATTCTCTAAATAAAACGTTCAAAAGCTTAGCAATAAGTATACATATGATATTTATATACAAGGATAGAAAACGGTTTTTCGTCGCTGAAAATTGCTATTTCAACTTAAAGCTGTCTAGTTCTAGGAGTGATATGTAGGCGCGGTAGAGTGGGAGCAATCAGCGCAACCTATAATGTAATAAGACCTACATAGAATAGCAATCCTGTTTGTAGCGTATTTTATGTAGGGCTTATATAGATTTGTATCTATATAAGATCTTTTCTTGTCAGCTGCTGATTCTTTCCTTCATAGGCAGCTCCCGTCTTTCTGAGACGCTTATTTTTGTATGTTGTCGTAATTATTTATTTATTTTCAAATTAAATTAACATAATACTATAGAGTTTCTACCAAACTATACATCAGCAGTTGGTCGGCGGCAGCTCTCGTGGACACAATATTAAATTGTTTTACGTAGGTAGGTAGGTATTTTGATGCTAAAAGACTTAAATTACTGAGAAATTCTTATCAAAATCGACCTTCAGACTATAGACGAAGAAGTTCAATCGATCGCCGTAATCGTCAATAGCCTAAAGACGTTCGAGTAATTTCATTAAAGGCAGCCGTTCCAAAATGTATTTCACGATTGATCAGACTGATAAAATAGGCTAAAGGGGACTAGAAGCCAATCCATGTTTATGGTTCAGTTGTTGACTATCGAATTGTAAAGATAGAGTAAATTTACTGGATTACAAGATCGATTTGATCAAGGCTTCGTGTAGGTTCACTTAGTTGATGGTTTACTAAAAATTCTGCAGATGATATCGCCGATCGAAACTACGGCTGCCTACAATGTTTATGTTTATTTGTGCCTTCCAAAGAAGATGAAATTTGAATTGCCTTGCTTTTGGGGGGTTTTGTTCTACTAGTTGTTACGTAAACGAGTATCTCGAAACAGAATCTTGAATGGAACTGTTCTTATTAATTGATTCTCAATCTGTATCTTCCTAGGCACCTCGTAAAATGATTTCGTCCGTGTAACGCAGGTTTATTATCTAAAAACATAAGCATTTGGTCTGTCTTAAAGCGATAATACGTTACTAGTGTACGCGATTTCAACTTTTAATTTCTTTGCCTTCCACTTTCTACTGACTCTGTATCTCGGTCAGTAAAAGGTAAAACTTTTTAAAAGGACATAGTTGAATCTTTTAAATCAGATACGTTTTTATAAAACATTATTAAGAAATTTAATAATATGCTCTCGTCGACGTCCTCTGTGGCGCGGTTGGCGAAGGTCCGCCTGCGATGCAGGAGGTTACGGGTTCGATTCCCGCCTCGGGACAATTAATATTTGTACGATTTGCAAATATTTGTTCAGGGTGTTCTGGTCGTTTTATATGTATAATAAAAAAAACTATCTATGTGCTCGTATATTATTATGCAAAGCAGTTATCTAGTACCCATAACACGAGCTCTGCTTAGGTTGGGGCTAGATAATGCTGTGTAAATTGTCCAGCATAATTTATTTATCTATCCCTTTTTGTTCTAGGAAGTGGCTACATATCCCCAGAGCCGATGTATCCGGACCGTGGAGATATATCTGCGCCTCTGGACGCCGACATCTCGCTTACAAAAGACAGTTCCATGTCGCGCGGCAAAGAAACGCCTCTGCTGCGGTTGAGGAATGGCGCGCTACAGGCGGGCTTGAAGGATCGGCTGCATAGAGTCGTAGCTATGAGAAAGGTAAGATATTTTACGGTCCATTGCTTAGTTATATGCACATTTCGGTTCTTCTGGATACCGATATCACGCTGTTAAAGACAGTTCCATGTCGCGCGGCAAGGAATAAATAAATAAATAATGCTGGAATAGCGCGCTAAAGGCTCAAAATCTTGAAGGATTGACTGCATAGCGTCGTATCAGTAATAAATAAGAATCGTGCACTGTTATTCATTGCAGGTCGTTCGCCGCCCAACCAAGTTTAAATAATAGACTTTTATTACATAGTGTTTCGTGTAAATTTAATAATACCCGTTGTAAAAACCGTCTGCAGCTCTAAAGAAATTAACCCAGCTTGATCCCCATATTGATCAATTTAACAAAACCCGTTGTTTCCGCTTTTATGTAAAGTGGATACTTCCACAGTAAAACTTCACAGTACTTTTACAGTCAAAAGTAAATAAATATAGTATAGGAAATCAAATCGATTTATATAGTTTTCTGTGTCAGGAATATACCATTTGTTTACATATACATATACGTGTGAATACGTATACATTACGCATACGTATACGTGTGCGATATTTCATTTTATTTATTTATTAATGATGGATTCAGTATTACCGGTTCAGTATTACAAATATTATTTTTTTTCTAGGAAGTAGAGAACCAGAGAAAATCCTCTCCCCTGCAACGCAACGTAGTGTATCCAGCAATGCTCCTTCTTCTAGCGCTCACTACACGAATCGACGGTTCTCATGGTGCTGCAAATACGCTAGAACTGCTGATTGGAATCAAGGCTCTTCCCCTGAGCACAAGAGTAAGTAAAACCATATGCAGATCCAAATATCAGTGAAGTCTGGCAAAATAGGTACCTAGTATCCAGAAAGTAGTGCCGATCCAGATTGGCTGCGCCGGTTTTCCAACTAGATAATCGGCGCAGTCGGTCTGGATAAAGCACCAGAGTTAATAAAGCTGAACACTTTTTTTGACAAACCTTTTATAATGCAACGTAATATAATCAAACTACCACTTCCAAGAACGCAGATATAAAAAAAGAAAGGTAAATGATCGAAATAGTTATTTTCCAGCAATTCACCCTCGGCATAGCGTCCCTCTCGAAGCTGGGGTGGGCGGGCGCGCTGCTAGAAGCCTTCCTCATCCTGTACCTGCACGCGGCGTCGCTGACGGGGCTGAGCGCGCCGCTGCGCGCGCTGCGCGTGCTGCCTCGCGCGCGCCGCACGCCGCTTTCGCGCATACACGCGCTCACCGCCGTGCTGCTCGCGCACTCCACCGCGCAGCCGCTGCTCGTCAAGATATTAGGTACTTCATGATCTACATGTACATGTCTATGCTACCCTGTACATCGACATTGTTGTTAAGGGTTGATACTGATAAAGTGATAGATATGAGATGGGGAGTTGAACGACACGGTGTTTGTATGCAGGCAGACTGAATTTATTTATATAAGTAGTACTCAAAAATTCTGATCTGTGTGTTCCATAAAAAGAAATCCGAGGGAATTTATCATAGTTGGTCCGTAAAACTTAAAAAAGCACTTCACATATGAAGGTGTTTTAAGTCGTTTTTTTTTCAAACAATCAAATTATTTACCTCAGTTTCCGTAGAAAAGCTGAGAGTTTTGAGGTCACTTAGGTTACGTACACATCTCAAATTACGTAAATATGGGCGTCATAAATATATGAATTAGTATGTACTTATTGTGTTTCTGGTTTCAAATAAATTTATTATGTTTCTTTGAATAGCGATTAAAGGCCGGTTGGTAAGCAATTTGAACGCCCATTCCACACTAAAACGAGTTATACGCTAAATGTTGCATGAGGGAGACTTTAAAACACCTTAAAATAACTCTGAAGTTAGCCATAAAAATGTGCCTGTGTCTGTTAGTCGTTTCCTGCGGCTTACCAGAGAAAATCAGAGCCGCGGTTTTTGTTTTATCTCTAAACAGGTTCCACTCAACGGATGTTAAAGTCAAGCAGCTTACTATCATTGAATTATTATCAAATGATTAGAATTACAACTTTCAATAGTTGGAAAGCGGGAAATGACCAGTTTTGTCGGTTACCAGCAATACCTGTACCTATCTTACTTTCTATACTGCAATTTGTTGAAGCCTTTTTCAATAAATATATTTCATAAGGAAGTAAGTAAGGTCCCATCTAAAGAGTTTTAAATCCAGATTAAGAAGAATCCAAGAAACATCTTTGCCCCATTTTACCTACTGATGGCAGTTTATGCCAACCACCACGGCCCTGCGGTATCCTGACAAAATACTTATACTAAATAACCTCATATAATATATAAAGCCTTTGCCTAGCTGTGGGACACATCAGGCTTAATAACTAATATCTAAATAACCTCTATAACTTCATCTTTGTTTGTTCTAGGTATAACAAATTTCGACTTGCTAGGCGAATTCGGGCGCATCGAATGGCTCGGTAACTTCAAGCTAGTGTTGCTATACAACGCGATATTCGCCGCGACCGTCACACTCTGCCTCATCAGCAAGTTCACGGCCAGCGTGCGCCGGGAGCTGTACAACAGGTTGGTCGAGAATGTCAATACCGTGGCCCACTGTGTCTCTTTCCTCAACAACTGACACAGATGTAAAACCTGGGGGTTATTCTGATCTGTCAGATTGATCTTAGATCTTAGCCTGCCAGCTTTGTTGCGGTTGAGCACTCTAGATATGGTTTTTGTCTAGGAAGAAAAGAATTGAATCAGTAATACATTCTTATTTTGTGGACTGACCTGGTCTAGGAGTGTACATGCTCAGAGACTGTAAAAGTCTGAAATAAATTGAGAAATGTAGCATTTCCATTAAACATAAGTAGACAGTGTGAGGGCTGGCAGGTTTATTTACAACTATAGGCCAAAATATAATAACATAACAGTAGTTTTTGTAGAGGTTTTGAAGATTCTATAACTTATGTAGCCTCGTTGCTCTAAATTTTTATATTATTCAGTTTTTGAAACAGCTGTTTAGACTAAAGTGCCATCAGATAGTTTTCCATTATAATATCTGAGAATGTTTGACAGATTGAAGGTGTGTTTGTGCCTAATAGCATGGATGTTGTTTTCATAGTGCAGGCCAAATGGGGACGTTTTCACAGAGATGTATGCATGCACTATTAATTTTCAAAAGAAAGAAATATGCATTTTCTGTTTAGCCTTAAAGGACTGAAGAGTAAAGCACTTTTAGTAAACTGTGATGAATGTGATGATCGACTATGCTGGGGAAATAACTATCATATTACGGTAACTCACGAGTATCATAGTCCTTTAGTCGGCTTATGACGTATACGTTATGACCCTGGTTGAGGTTAAGAACTAGAAGACTGTAAGGTTGATGTGCTCTAATGAATTGTCTACTAAGCTTTGCAATAATTAGCACATGTTAAAGATTATTTATCGGATATATATCGCACCGCGATCGAAACGTAGGGGAAAATAAAAGGTACACGATAAATATCCGATAAATAGTATATAATGTGATGATAACAAATTGTGAATGTTTAAAAAGTTTTAATTATAACATGGTATTACAATATAATAATATAATGCCTAGTGTACTATGTAAATGCATTGACGGCTTTAGATTTATATGAACTGTCGATAACGACTTTCTTTTATAATATCCATGTTGATATGCGTTTAGAAAAGTGTCATAAAAATAGTAAAACATAAAATAATATAAAGTCACGAGACCATGTTGATATTTTGTAAGCGATATTATACAAAACCCATGCATTTATTTGTAACCCGTTATTTATTTTGTTCCTATGTACCATTTTTCGTAGTTTTAAATTTGTAGGTGTTTTGTAAGGTTCTTGAGGAGAGACAAGTGGGATTTTGAATTGTTTTTTACCAATGAGACTGAATTTGTTAAAGTTATTATAATGAGTATGAAGAGATTATTTATTTAATTAAATTTCGTTGCATGAAACTAAACTGTTTCAAAATTCAATTTGAACAAATGAATTATAATTTTAAATGGTGAATTAATTATGTATCAGTTTTATTTCCATGACTATTTCGTATAACTATAAATATAATTTCCCAATTAATTTTTTTATTAAGATTGTTCTGTATGATGAATGTTGATTTAATAAAAAACCAATTAATTTTTAAAAGGCATAATTTAAGACTGTACCTATTAATAGTTTACTGTATTATTTGCTCAATGTCACTATTCAAGCCTGCAATGGTGAATAAATAAATAAACTGTTATTGAAAACGATCATCACTTTAAATAATACGTTTTGGTAGAGGCTAATTCCTTCTAGTCTACTTGGCTGATCTCTATTGCAGGCAGATAAAGCTTATTTTCATGTACTAACCAATTATCGTATTCCATGTGCTGTCATACTAACGCCCAAACATTTGTAAAGTAAGAAGTTCTTGCACAACTAAATATTGTTCTACTAAGAACTAGTATGCTAGGATTTACTTGTACTAGAGGTTAGTTGGTACATTTGCCTGGTGCTACATGTATCACAAAATATAGTAAAATATGTACTTACTCATTAGAACAATTGACAAAGAAATGATTTAGTGTGTTGCTTTATTTTGTGTGTGAATCTCTAATGTATAAATATTATAATATTTTAGTGTGGATTTTATACATTTGTATTACCTTGTACTAAACGTTGAGATTGCATTTGAATAATAATAATATGAAATTAAAATGCTATTTTATTTCTACTTGACCTAGATGAATTTAGCCGCACACAAATTTTTCACTTCAATATAGGAACAAAGACCATATTGTGGTAAATAATATAATAAAGATTTTATAGATAATTCATCATGCTTGCTAATAATTCAATTGCTTTTGAGACAAACTCAATAATAATTTTGCTTTAAAATTTCAAACACTAGCAAACCGCTCTGACTTACCATGTGTGCAATGCTGGTATAAAAACCTTCCTCTTGAAATCACTCTATCTATTAGTTTTAAAGATCTAAGCATATATAGGAACAGACAGCAGAGAGTGGGAAGTGACTGTTTTATACTATGTACTGATTAAATGAGGATGGTGTTTAAGTCCAGCATTATTTAATTATACCTTGAAGAATGTTAAGGATGTTATCTGTGGCTAAGATAACATCCTTAACATTCTTCAAACTGAATCAATAAATTTGATTTTTAGATACAAATGGCTTGCCGACTTCTTCATATTACCTGATGAGGCTACAAGTGTTCCCACCACTACTGCTGTGATATTAAAACCTTCGGTGGAACTCAAAGAAGATAAAAATAATGAAAGTACAAAACCAATCAAAGTAGAATAATGTCAATCTATGAACGAAACCTGTTTATATCTGTGATGTTACAATTGTAAGTAAGGCTATGTAAGTTTTCTAATGTTAAAATAAAATAATAATGAAATAAAACACAGTTTCAATTATTAGAAAGCTTTATAATGATAAATCATTTTCATTTTCAACCCCTTCATCATTTTCCTTGCTGACAGTTAATTTCTCAATGACCACGTGATATTTACCATGACGTCTCCCTTCTGCCTTCAGTATAAGTCTTCTGGCATTACTTCTTATAGATTCCATACTCTCATTACTCTTCAATCCAAACAAGAATCCAATGTTAATAACATCCTGGACACCTCGGAGATACATGTAGTCTTCAACACCACTTGTAATAATTATACTTTTTGACCTTCCCACTGCATAGTAATTATGTGCATTGGTGATTATGTTTTTTCTAGCAGTTGAGTCTCTTATCGCTGGTGAGTACATGAGTTCGAAAAAAAGGCCGCGCTCTATTGCCTGCCTGTAAAGTTTTCTATTGACCTTGAAAGGTATTCTTCCATTCGATTCGAAAGAAATGATATCTATGTCCAAGGATGAGCAAGCATATTGGAATGCAGCCAAGGTCTTGGGAACCATAGCTATGATATCATACTTTTTGAGATTTTCTGATGTGTTGAGTTTGTGCACTATTCCAGACTCTGAGAATTCAATGGTTACTCGCTGCAAGATTTTCAGGTTACAGTTCTGGGTGATGTCCTTGGGTATATTGATCGGATCAGGGATATAATCTTTCTTTTCACGGGTTTCACCTTTCTTTTTCTTCGACTTAGGCTCTCCACTGATAGGTTCTTCAACGTATGTATTTAGAGCGATGGTTTGATAACCTAGTTTACTAAAAACTTCTAGTTTTTCCAAATCGATTTTGTTGCTAACACATAAATCACAGAATCCCCAATTTTCTAGCGACATTTTGTACGAATACCAGTTGATCAAATAGGAATTACAAAACGAAACGAAAACGAAGCACAACACAATAATAAAAACTTGGTCCGGTGATGTGCTATTTACACTTATTAATGAATGACACATTTGACACTGACGTCCCAAAATGCTGTAAACGCTGTAAAACAAATCTGACGTTTCGTTCAAAAACTAACTGATTTGGTCGTGGGTGGAAAAAACCTCTGAAAAAACTCAGACTAAGTGAAAAAATCACCAATCTCTCCGATTGAAGGATTTGAAGGACTTCAATCAGGAAGAAGGGTGATTGGGGAGATTGTGATGTTGTGTTATGATTGAATTTGCCTGCATATTCTTTAATCCTAAATTATCAATAAATATATAAATTATTAATATTATAAATTATTATTATTATCCTTGATGGACATAGGCTATACATAGAATATTTTCAAACAAGTTAGGGTTCCTGAAAACTACAATAATGTAAACCAATGTATGGAAAAAACATACCCGTGTGACAACCTCTTTGATTAGCACTTCATGTCTTATAAAAATCTAAATCATAGAGAGACTATTATGATGATGATGATATATGAACCACCATAGTGATTTTTATACACCAAATCTATGGCCGCCGTGAAAACCACAGAGCATATAATCACTACGTTATAAGAGACGGCAGCTTGGTATAAGAGGTTGAGCTCAACATGAATGTATTAAAACGGACACCAACCTAGAAATTCCAACAAAAAGGGCAATACTGCCAACTTAGCGAATAATAATTTCTTGACAGATCTAGTCCTGTACACAATGCACTACCGATATCGATAGAATAGTGATGTACCTATTCATCTATCATTATCGATTAGATAGTGCTGTATCTACTCGACCGTCGATATCGATTAAATAGTGTTGTACCTACTATGCAATCTAATAATATTTAGGTTATTTATTATGTCACATATTCAGTTATCGATATTAAAATAGATTATTGTTATGATTAATTATAATGAAATCCATCTGTGACATAATTATTTTATAAATAACAAATATGAGATTATAATTATTAAGCTTTTATTTACAAAGATTATTACACCTAATATGTAATAGTATGTAAATTACACCTAGTATGTAAATTCTTTGAAGTGTCCTTGTGCTAGGCAGGCCTTGTGGCAGCATTTTTTGCAAGTAGCGGTAAGCTTTCGGTGAACGTTTGAAGATGGAAAGAGCATAGATCTTGTTTTGTAGAGTCCATCGTTTTCCATGCGGTGCTGTTTTGTAATTTTTTACTGAATTTGTTACTATCGATTTAAGGATATCGGAGTCTAGTTTGTCAAGATCTAAAGATGATTTCGCCATCCTTTTTAACGTGGTCTTTGTTTGCAATAAAATTTTCTGCAATCGAATTTCTCTTTTGTTTAAAGGCTTTGTGGCTGTAAAATAAAACATCATTTTAAATTATTTATAATTTATCGATTACTTATGTTAAAAGAAACTAAAAACGCGTGACTGGGAAACTTATAGCGTGGGGCGCGGTGGGCCAAGGTCCGCTTACGACGCAGGAGGTGGCGGTTTGATTCCCGCCTCGGGACTAATATTTGTACGATCTGCAGATTATTTGTTCGGGTGTTTTAGTGTTTTTCTACGTACACAAAAATAATTCATCTAATGTGATACTTATACATTATTAAGTATAACAGCTATCATAGTAGTACCAATAACACAAGCTTACAGACCCAAAGTGATTCTAGAAGGGTTTTGAAACCCATGTCAAAACCCTAATTAGGTAGGTAATTACCAGTTTTATGACATCTTCTTAGTGTTTTATAGCTTTGGACAGAAATTTCATTACTCTCCTGCTTAGATATTTCTTCTGCAATAAATAAACAATTAAATAATTAGGACATATACTAAAAGGGGAATAAAAAGAATAAAAAGTAGGTAGGTTAGGTACATACCTCTAACAATAATGCATTTTCTTTATTGCTCTCAGCGATAGTTTCAACTTCCTTATTGAAGTTTTTCTTGTTAGAACTATCGGTTTGTTTATCTAAAATAAAAAAAAATAGGTAGGTAAATTTCTTCTTTGGTACTATGTATGTTCCTGTACCTACCTAGGGATATTTAAGGAAAAAAGTCACATAGACATCTCACACTAGCTGGATACGGAGATATGATGAGTTTTTTGAAGTAGTGTGAGGAAAGAGGTGATAGAGGCACTCCATGGTGATAGAGCTCATTTTCCTGATTTCTTAGATTTTTTCTTTTTTACTTTCTTGCACACATGCTTTTATGTACCTACACTAATTAATTGGTGAACTGAACATACTTTTCCCAAACAGCGGGTTTTTTCAATACCTATCTATCTATGTTTTCTCACCTGCCTTTTTTTCACAATACGATGCAACATGTAGAGGAAACTCAGTAAAAGGGTCATCGGACAACTGTGGTCTAGTGAGCCCTAATGTTGGCACTGCATTGCTGAGTAGCCGGTTTCCTTTTATATTAAAGTATTTACGGGCAAAGTGTGAACCACAGATAAACTTTAGCTGATGTAATTTCTCAATTGGAACATAAATCAAATCTTCCAAGCCCGATGCTTTCACCCACAATCGACATCTGAAAATCATAAAAGCACTGGATTCCAATATTGGAAGGAATATTATGGAGGCCTTTTTACTACAGGGGGTACATCGAATTCAGCTTTACCTCAAGCTTTACACTAACCATGTCGAGTAGGTAGGTAGGTACAGGTTCTTACCGATCAGGATCAAGTGGAAAACTTGAAAGAAGCATGTCCGTCTTAGGTAACTTCTTTTTACCACAAATGGTACACTTCCTGCAACACCGATTTTCCATGTTAATGATTTTTACACGGTAGATAAGTGCTGTGAAATATATTTCCCAGATCCTCAATGCAAAATCAGGTTTTATTTCTTTGAATCAATCTCAAATTCAAATGTAACAAAAATTTTCTCTTTCCCGCCATTGACCAACAAGAAAAAATAAATGCCAGTGCCAACTTAACGAAAATTAGATTAGGTTGCAACGGTTGGCAATGAGAGGCATTCATCGCCATAGTACGATCTCTTTCTTGCCTTGCATTGTCGTAAAATTAATGCCAACTTGAAAAAATAAGATTAAGTTGCAGTGGTTGGCAATAAGAATAATACATCGCCGTAGTACGATTTCTTTCCTCCTAGTGTCGACCCCCTGGTGAAAACCGTCAAAAGACAAAGAAAATAAAATGCGGGACTTTTAAAAGTTTTTAAAAATGACTGTCCGGATAGTTATTTCTGGAGAAACACGTTGCGAAATATTCGCAGAAATATGCCTGATTGCTGACTATCTTTCGCAGAATCTTCCAAACTTTTGTTGGGAACGCATAGAAAAGTCGTTGTTGGAATGGAAGGTTAGAACCAATGGTTACAACTATCTATACAAAATAATTATCCTGCTGACATCGGTACCTGATTAGTTGCTGCTGGCCGAGTAGACCATCATAGTAGGTACACCGAGACCAGAGATTGTAATAATAATTCGCGCGGTCTCTTCGGTCGTGGTATTTCGCCGACTGCCGATTATTTTGTGTGTGTCATTTACAGTAGGATAGGATAACCGCATAGGTACCTATCCACTCAAATTCTCTGCCGCTCTGTGTAGCAAATACCTTAAATTTATGCATCTGACTTTACTTTTCTTATTGCCTATACCCCTATACTATACTTACCTAATGGTTGTATCTTGATGTAGGTATAGGCGTGCCAACTTTAAATGCTATTGTGTTGGTGGGTAAATTCGGTGACTCGGCTCTACCGCGAATCGCACTAGCGCGGCCACCTATTTTACCATTATAGAGTTCAATAATGAATTTACAAAAATTAGTGGGCAGATTAGTACCTGTTTTGTATATTTAGGCAGAGAGTCATTCATGCATGACTGAACTTCGCATCTCTGCCTAAACTTTAGAATAAAACACTACACACACATGCAATAAGAAACCATACGATATACAAATTACTCTTCAGGCATGGCTGCTGAAAATTAATCAAAAAAATAAATGGCACCACATGGGATCACCCCTGGTTTGGAAGGAAATGTTGCATAAAGGCAGCAAAGCTTTTTACATTGGAGGAGCATCAGAGTTTTTAGAATACTGCCATTCATACTACAACTTAGATTCATTTCTAACTACTGAAAAATTAGGAAGCGTCTGTCACAACTTTATGCAATTCCAGCTCAAATTAAAAGATGAAAGTGCTCATACGGCAACAAAAAGAGCCGAGGAGATGTTGAATTTAAGGGCCAAGCATTTTGTGATTTGTATATCTGGAGCTGGAAATTCCATAACGGAGCATTTGATAGCTGGTCTGTTAGAAATGGCTGTAGGGGACAAGCATATTACTAAAATATTTCTCCACGACTGCAATTGTACACCGGATTTCATGGAATTAGTCGAGGCGGAATGTCGGTATATCTTCACGGATAACCCAAGGAAGGTGGTAAGATACGTGGAGAGAATCGGGTCTGCTCTTTCCTATACAGATTTGCTCATCGTTCTGGATCACGTACCATACAAGTAAGATGCCTTGCGTACTTAAAAACAAAATAATTGGTACCTAATTATTAGATATGTGTTTAAGTTACAAGGCTGGCAATGCACCTAAGCTGGTACCTAATTACTTTTTATTTTCAGAAATAGTTATGGTATTGGAGAATGGCTCGCTTTAAATAAAGAACAGATGGAAAAATTAGCGCTTATGATCAACGCATCAGCTAACAGGAAAATGTATGTTCTTTTCCCGAACTTAGGACCAGCTTGTTACAATGCAACGGTTCTCGCACGTGCTATCACCACCCAGAAAAGGAATATAGTGGTTGCCACTTCGGATTTGGGATTGGAGATATCAGCAATAGCTGCGGAAATCGCGGAAGTACCTATGAGGAATATGTTTTGTCCACCAGTATGGGGATTTGTCGGAATCAATTCGCTCGTGGACATCAGGACCACCGTACACAAATACAACCCATTTGAACCGTACAGTCGCTATACGAAAGTAAAGAATTCCTCTCTGGTCATTGGCTCCATTAGCCCAGAATTCAGAACAATGGAATATCTTATGTATTTTGATGATAGTCTCTGGAAAAAAGTTGCAGACATGAAGGTTAGAATGTAATTTCATGGTCGCAAAGTATTCGTAATATACATTTAGGTACCTACCCTTAAGATGTTTTACGCTATTCTTTAGTTTAAATTGGTTGTGCATTGATTTCAGAGTCAAATGTCCGGACAGAGTTTAAATATTCTTAAAGCATTAGCAGTGCTAGATGTGGTCAAGCTTTGGTTATTTGAAAGGGATCCCAATCATATCGTGAATCTAGGAATCCGATGCAATGGTAAGTTCCTAGGAGTTTCTAGCAGGTCAATCGCATAGCGATTAGAAGTAGTGACACTCTGTAACTATGTGACGCATCGTCCCAAGTAATTTTTTTGTTATATTTGTTGTACATAATTTGTTTTAATTAAATAAATAGGTACCTAGCTAGTTCAGCAGAAGATTCGCTCTAAAAACGTCGTCGCTTTGGTTCCTAGGTACATTCGGAATACATTTTAAAGGTGTGTTCTCACAACCCTCTCGACTTGTCGATGGAGAATGGGTACCAGCTTTTGATTTCCCGCTGCCAAAAGATCCTTTCATAAAATTAAAATATCTCGATGAAATGGCGCAATTCACGATGCAGTTAGCGCAAACCGATCTTCCGCCTGTCGTTCCTTACACTCCCTGCTCTTGCAAGCCAAAGTTTATAAAAAAGAAAGGGGTATGGTAGAGAGAACAGTGATACTGCGAGTGGATACTCTGAGAGCTTTTTTTTCTCTTGTCAAACCAATTTCCGAACGAAAACCTACCTGCGCGCAACTCGACGTCACGCACTAACAAAACGAAGCAAGCGAAACGAATTCAACCCAGCCAGTGTCGAAAGAGACGTTGTTGCGGCAAGTCGGATCCTAACGCATTCCGAGTCGAAGGAGGAATGTTATGACGTGCAGCAACTATCTTTGTTTCATCAAAAGCTCGGAACCCTTCGATAATGTGATAGAAAGTATCCGCCGAGTCGATACGCGGATGCTATGATCTTTTCCAAAGCATGATCGTGCCAATAGCAGTTATTAGCATAGTTAGATGTCCATATCGGTTAAGTTGTGTGAATGTTGTGCCAATAATGAGATAGTGTAGTGTTGTGATGTGGTTGTGGGACATATGGGGCGTGCTGTGGGCCGTGGAGGCGGTGGCGCAGCTGGCCCTCGCGTCGCCGCTCGACCCCGCGCCGCCGATTCCGCCAGGTGAGAGGCCTGGACCTTGCCACATACTGCCGTCCACACCACACGTACCCAACCGCTACCTACACGCTTACTAAAGCCTCCATAAACTTTCCCGCTAAACAAAACAATTCATGCATGCTTGTGCACTGTTAAAAACGCTTTGATTGTATTTGTTTTGGTACCCATTGTTTTTGTTTAGACTAAAAGCGCTGCTGGTGATGGAAATTTTCACGAATGATTTTAGTTGAAATAATAGGCCTACAATATATTTTATTGCATCCAACCATCTTACAAAAGAAACAAAAAAACTACAGTACCTACCTACGATGTTCTATCGCTCGCAAGCGATCTCTATCACAACCTTGAATGGTTTTGTTTAAAATTTGTAAAAAATAAATTTAAGTTTTGTTAGTCGTTCGTGCTACTTATTTACTTTTCCCATAGTCCCCAAATCATTAACAAACAACTAGCATTCACGTTAAATGCAGCTACCTACTTTTTCACCTACTTATAGGTATTTGTACTCTATCCCTACATCACATCTCTATTTCTGACTCTATAGGTAGGCGCCCTTTACCGTCATATTATTTGAACATGAAAGCCGACGATGTCTGTTAAATTATATTGTTTTGTATTAAAATACATTTGCATTAAACTATTAATACCTAAGTAGTCGCCTGTTTGTTTAAACGCTTCCTCGTAGGTTTAATTAAGTTATAGTCACGCGAAACTATGAATTAATAAGGAAGTAAAACTGGGTAGGCTACTACTGCATAGCAGGTCAACCTAGCACTATAGCACTAAGAGTTTTATGGATATCTAGGTCATACCAGTTCAAGCAGTAACCTCGTCTCCCATTAGGCTACCATGTGATTTGTAAACGGTAAAACTGCAAACTTCGACAACGCAATCACACTTACATGCAAATTGGCCCTTGCTAATAAGCATTGGATGATAGTGTATTGGCTATTTCAAGTGTCCATCTTGGAAGGACCTTCACAGCTGTGTGGTGTACCTACACCTTCATACCTAACTATCGCTACCGCAGTCGTATTCATTTATCAATTTACCTAATTCCAACGTCGCGCTGAGCATTGCGTCCAAGAATATCCTACAGTTTCCTCGTTATCGGTTCAAACATCTTCCAAGAACCTTTCCCTTTGGGATTTTGTTTTGCGATAAAAATAACGGACGCAAAAAAATTGGTGTTGATACCTAGGTAGAGGTACGCAAAATTTATCAATAAAAACGCGTGTGGATTACTTTCGGAGGTTTAGTCTAGCTCTTAGAGATCTAGACCAAACCTCCGGAAGTAGTTGTACAACCGTCTTACCACTAGATTAATGTACAGGGCGCACTAATGACGGCTATCGTTTATTTGGCACGAAGGTCGACCGCAAATCCCTACAAATTGCTTCCAGAGACGATAATCTGGCAGCTATCGGAGCTCCAACTCTCAGGTTGAAGTCCTACCGCTCACCCCTCCATGATCCAGAGGCGCATTAGTTCCCGCCACGCGAAGGAATGTTCCCATTTTCTTTTAATCGAACCACATTGGGTATTTTCGGATTTCAATTTGTTCCGTTCTCGTTAAGGGAATCGTTTAGTTATTGCGGGCGACTTAAGAGAGGCTTTGCTCCATACAATTTGTCTGGAGAGCGTAAACCTCAATCTTCGTCGAATGGAAGTGGTTGTACGGACGTATCTGTGGGGTTATTGGAGATATCTTTGTGCGAGACCTTCGGGATGGTTGGAAGTTAAAAATCGTATCAAGCGAATTTCTTTTAACTCTTCGGGAACTTCAGAGCTATGATTTGCCAATTGTTATATCTTATATGACTAGTTTCTTTAATTCATTCTATGTTGATTGGTACCTATATTTCGTTATTGGATTGTAAGCGCAGGTTATGTCATCAATTCATCATATTACTTTTTAATTACATCAATGGTTCTTGGAACCTAACGAGTTATGCCTGATCTAGGGTAGAAATAGAAATCTTGTCCTTGAAACTGAGTTGTAATTTTAATAAACTACACTTTAGACATTGTCAAACACGCTGATTGAAGATACTGGTCTAAATCAAAGATGAAATGGGTGATACCTTGAACCAGCAAATGTTACGAAAATTCCCCTAACTATTCATATCGAATATCCGCGGTGTCAAAATTCTGAAGAGGTGTTTCCGCAACACGGCCCGGCTAATGAATGTTACATAAGCCTTGTGGGTCACTCGCACGTCGCTGGATGATATAGGCTACGGGATTTACTCGTTAATAATAACGCGATGTGATATGTCAGTTACTGGAAATAGGAAGGTTTAATGGGCTTTCGATCAAAGAAATCCTCGGACACTTGAATTGTTTATTAGCTAGAAATCACTGTTATGTTAATGCATCCTTTAAAAGTAAGCTTCATCTGATTTTTATGTACTACAGAATGGAGGGTTAAAATGATTTATTTCTTAGTTTTAGGTATTGAAATGTGTAGGTAACGTTACGCTTCCGATTGGTACTGATATGGATTAGTTGAGCTACATGTATATTATTTGCAATAGTCTGCTGTTAGCTCAATTGTTTCAATTGTTAACAATTTGGTTATTTAATTGTAATTTACATTAAAAAAAATAAAAAGGCACTTATAATGACCATCAGACGTTGCATCAAACAGATGAGCTTCAGTACAATTGTATTCCATCGTCATCCACCGCAAAATTCACCATAAATAAAGCAATCTACCTAATAAGCGGTTACATCAACCGTATTACGGAACAAAGCTTTTGAAGAGTCGTGTGGCGCATGACCGGCGCAGGCGCAGCCAGACTGAGGGAGACGTCAGTTGCATAACAAGCGGGCGCTGCGGCATCCGGCTAACGGGACCCTGCCGCAGTGGGGGGACTTCGTATCGAGGCGGGCTTATCGTGCCAGCCAGACACTTATTGGACTGGGTTATTTCAACACACGAAAGAAGATAGGTATCAACGCATACAAAATAAAAAAAATTCTCGGTTTCTTCAAAATTACCTTCTGTAAATATAAAAATAAATTCTTCTGAAAAATTTTCATAACAAATTTTCTAATTTTCAGACCAAATGTTGGACGTGAGCTCTCACTTATCCTAAATCAATTAAGAGCCAAAAGTTATGCTTATTATGTTTCATTTCATATGAACAAACATAAAACTTTTGAAACGATCATGGTTATTAACACTAACTTGGAAAACTCAAAACTCTAATCATGGTAAATATCCCGTTCAGTAGCGGCGTTAGGGTAGGGCGCGGTTGGGCGACCGCCCGGGGCGCCGGACATAAAGGGGCGCCGCAGGCGCCCCTTGTTTTTCTTCTCGCTCATTAAACGAGGCCTACTTACTCGTAGATAAAAAATAAATACGAAAAAAAGATTATATTGGCAACACTAAAATATGGCACGAAGTGTTAAAACGGAGCACTGCACTGCATGCATTTAATTTTACCGGGAATCCCCGACCATTGAGAAAAACATTATCTATCTCTTTTTTTAAGTTTAAATTAGAGAGAATTCATGTTATATTTGGTCAAATTTTTTTCAAAAATCGCGACTCACAAAAATTGTATCCAAATGTATGGATAGCAATGCGCATAAAGTAATCCTGTTGTGTAACTAACCATTAATTATAGTGCGTAACTGCTTATTCTCCTTAAAATCACAAAAAAAAACATCGAATTTCGTCTTTGAGCGCTTGGCGCGTCGTCGATGGCTCGCTTGCGCTCCGTGCCATTCGATTCCTATTGTGTACTTACCTACATTGTGAGTTAGGTGCTCGCACCGCATTCACATTACTTGAATTTCGTAAATCAATGGATGGATAAGGTACCTATTTTCTTGTTTTGCCGTAATTGAATTGCTCCTTCCGTTATGTATTTAAAGGCTTTGCCAAACACAACGCGTTAGAACGCCGCGTCAGGGCGCTAAGTTGACGCCGCGCTATAGCGCCGAACTGTGTTGTACTGTGGCGGTACTTTACTGTCACACAGAGCGGCGCGGCGGCGGCGCTAGCCGTACGCAACGTTCTGTCGCGGCGACGACGCTTTGACGCCGGGCGTTGTATTTTTTTACAAAATTTGTTTGTAACGTCCAACTCAAATACTACAATATGAGTGAAAAGCTAATAGAATTGGTTCGGAAACACCCCTGTTTATATAATACGAAGGATAATTCTTATAAAAACATGGCATTAAGGGCAAGAATGTGGGAACAAATTTTATTAATGTCGTGCACCCATATTCTTTTTTTCTGTGATCGTGATATAGCGTATAAAAGTAATAATTCTTCCTCATCTGAATCACTCGACATCTCAAAAGCAAAGAATATTTCCAAAGACTGCTTGCTGCTAGCTATCTACAGTCTACACTACGCTCTGGTGAATGGTAACCTACGATGCGAAGGAGCGTGACGCTAAAGTCAATTCGATGAGCGCGACTTTAAAACGCGCGTTCTGTTTGGCAAAGCCAGTCATAACATATATTCGAAGCTTTTTGCTAGCGACCAAAAATGTCACAAAAAATTTCGCGGCTCGCTCCGCTCGCCGTTCATTCTTAAATTTTCTAAGCTTTTTAACAGGCTTCCGGTTTTCTTTTTTTATATCTGAACCTTTTTTGTCATTTTTACCAAACCTCAAAATTACCACCTCTAAAATTTTCGGGTTCGGTAATTATAATCTTTTGTCACATTCTTGATTCAATTTTACAGAAAATCCGATAAAGTTAAAAAAAATGGCGGCTCGCTCCGCTCGCCGTTAATTTTTTAGCATTTTGGTCACTATACCTTACTTGCCTTTCGGAAATATGTCAATGTCAAATTTGGCGGCGTGACATTCAATAAGTAGAAGGAGTTATTTTGTTCTTAATTTTCAAAAAACAAAATTGTGCTTACACACCAGTTTATAAAAAAATCTGGCTAACTCCACTCACTGACATTTATAATGTATTCATTTTCAACCATTTCCAAAGGCTGCAAACACTACAATATGTGAAGGCTCGTTCCACTCGCTGTTATTTATTTTTTCATACTAGTTAAAACCTATATCAGTGATTCCCAAAGTGGTCCAGGTGGACCCCCAGGGGTCCACGGGAGACTTGCTGGGGGTCTACGTAGGCGTGAATAAAAAATGGGGGTCCATAAAATATTAATGGGGGTCCACGAAAATTCTGCTTTTGATAGTAAAGAGCAAAAATGTAAGCATAGTTTTTATAAGGGCCTACCTACATTGTTTTAAGTACCTAACTAAGCAGATAATATTTTAATAAGGCAAGCGACTGTTACTTGTCCAAACTTGCGTATTCGATATTACAATTTCGTGCACAGACTTGCAAAGCGCTATCCGCCCGACAATGCTTAATGCTTGTTCAGACATGAACTTGATCACCACTATAAATACTTGATGCCAAAGGCAAACTCATTTATTTGTTTCCGGAATTTCGAAAAAACGTGTGAGAAAATTTATATCGGTGTTTGCTAGTGCCTGAGAAAAGTAAGTACCTACCTTTTTTTTTGTTGTAGTACTTAAGTATTTTGTTTACGTGTACTAGTCGGTTGATCACAACTGCTTGTATAGATAGGTAACTTAGTAACTTTCAGATCTTGTCCTCTTTCGATTTGAAGACAAACACAGAACGTTTTATTCAATTGTTTTTTCGCGAGAGAAGCACAGCCTCTCTAAAAAGGCCGAATACGCAATATTGCAGAGCACTTAATTTTGTAATTTTTCTTGCAAATAACTACCAATTTTATAAAACAGTAATTTCACAATCATTTTAAATTTATTTTGAAATAACTATTTTATCAAAACTATTCCATTTCGGAAAGAGCGAGCGGTGCGCGGGCGACGGGAAAAGGGCGGGGCTTGAGCTTCGATGCCAGTTTGTCACGTTTTAACAATGAAGCCGCAGACAAAAAAATACGCAAATACACGGAGCGCGTGAACTCATTGATTTGATGAAATGTTATTTATCGTTTTTATGGACAATTTTGGGATTTCGACTTATATTTTTTCCTACACGAATATGATCAGTATTCGATACTGAGTACACCAATTTTTATTTGTACTATTAAAAAAAGTGGTAAATTAGGTACTTTAAAATTGATGCCGTTTTGTGAAAACGTCTGTATTTGTCTTAGCGGTTTATTAGTTGGTCCCTTTACAAGCCGTAATTATTTTCTATTTCCGCGTGCTGACAATGGCTGCGGTGTGATATCTATATTCAGAAAAAACTTGGTTACTAAAACATTTTTTTTTTACAGGTAAGGTAACTAACACGAAACATGGCTACAGCAAAGAAAAAATGTCGACAATATAGTGTCGATTATTTGAAATATGGTTTTGTTCCATCAGAGGCAGACAAACAATTGCCCATGTGCCTATTATGCAACAAAGTTTTGAGCAATGACTCTATGAAACCATCAAAGCTCGAAGATCATCTAAAAAGGTGTCATACTGATAAGATAGGTAAAGATTTAAAATATTTTCAAACATTGAAGGAAAAATATGAAAAGAGACCCACCATGCACAGTATGTTTGCTTCAACATCTCAAAGTAACGATGATGGCTTGCGGGCATCTTACAATATCTCATTACTTATAGCAAAATCTGGAAAACCGCACACTATCGGAGAGCAATTAATTTTACCCGCTGTTGAAGAGGTTTTAAAAACTGTTTTGCACAAATCTCCATTTGACGTACTAAAAAGAATTCCATTAAGTAACAATACTGTACAAAGACGCATTGATGAAATGAGCTCTGATATCGAAAGTTTTTTGTGCAATCATCTGCAAAAAACTCATTTTTCTATACAACTGGACGAGTCAACATTACCCGGTAATGAAGCATTATTATTGGCATATGTCCGATTTATTATGGAGGAAGAAATTCACGAAGAATTGCTATTTGCCAGAACTTTGGAGATTGACACTAAAGGCGAATCAATATTTATTGTCCTGAGTAATTTTTTTACGGAAAAATCGATTCCATTTACAAACATTATTTCAGTGGCAACAGACGGAGCTCCTGCAATGGTCGGGCGATATCGGGGGTTTATAAGTCATCTCAAAAGAGTTATACCAGGACTTACAGCTATTCATTGCGTAATCCACCGACAACATCTTGTGGCAAAACATTTAAGTGACAGGTTGAACCAATCTCTTCATTTTGTAATAAAAGCTGTCAACAAAATCAGAGGCAATGCATTGAATACGCGTTTATTTGCTCAATTGTGCGACGAAAATGATGAAGACTTCCAACGACTGCTCTTACATACTGAAGTACGTTGGTTGTCGAAAGGTGCATGCTTAACGAGATTTTACTCTGTTTTCGATTCCGTATTAGAGTTCCTAGAAAGTAGAGATCCAGATTTAAAAAAAAACTTGACCAAATTCAAAGCAGACATTGCGTATTTGACAGATTTGTTTAAAAAATTTAATGATATTAACTTGCAGTTACAAGGGGACTGCTTGAATTTAATAAAAACAAAGGGGATAATTTCGGCTTTTCTTGGGAAATTGAAATTTATGAAGCAAAACATTAGTCGGCGCGAATTCTCTCAATTTCCAAACTTGTCGCAGGTAGAATGTATTGATGAGGATATCCATACCTACAGTCAACATTTAAGTGCCCTGCATGATGACTTCAAAACCAGGTTTGAAGATATGCTGACGATGGATATACCACCATGGATCATAAATCCATTTGATGAAACGGAAGTGGCCAATGTTGTATTACAAGAGGAGCTGCTCGAGCTAAGCACCAATGAGGAGCTGAAGGTGAAATTTAGAAAAGGCTACCAAACATTTTGGCTGCAAGCAGAAATACCCGAAAAATATCCTGGACTGTGGGAAATCGCAAGGAAATTTTTAATAGCTTTTCCCTCGTCATACCTTGTCGAAAGGAGTTTTAGTGCCGTTACAAACCTCTTAACAAAAAAAAGGAGCAAGTTAAACATCACAGAGCGGGGGGATTTGCGGTTATTGCTCACAAAAATAAAGCCAAACATTGATCGTTTGCTGACACTCCATCAAATACATCCTTCCCATTAATTAAAATTATGACCTGAACCTATATCACCTTATTAATAAATTCTTGTAATTCTATTCTTTTAATAAATAAAGTGTTATAAAATGTACCATTTTTCGTTTTTATTTTACCTATCGGAATATAGGGACAGAACTCAGAAGCGACACAATTTTTATTATTTGGCGACGAATGTGGTAGAAATGTAGCAGCAGGGGGTCCACCGAAACCAGTAAAATTTTAAAAGTGGTCCACGAGAAAAATAAGTCTGGGAACTACTGACCTATATGTTTATTAAGTTATTTCTTTTTTAGCCTTTTTTGTATATCTAACATTTTTGTCTTTGTTGCTGGCACACCACACCAAACTCCAAATTTACCAATCATCGCAGTCTTTGAAATATTCGGAGCTCTCCCTATCATGTAGGTATTGTCACACTCTTGCATAATTATTTACAAAATATATAGAAAAAATCCGATAAAGTTAAAAAAAATCGCGGATCGGTCCTCCCTCTCGCCGTTACTCACAAAGAATTTTTATACAGTTTATTATGGAAGGTTTTTGGAAAACCTCTTCGGGTACCATACCAATCCACGCTATGCTGCAAATACACCCATAGTGCTCAATACGAGTTTTTAGATCCTTTTTTTTTTTGCGGACCAGGTAAAAAGGAAAATTTGAAACACTTTCAGAATGAATTTGATAAAGTTAGGGTACCTACATATTCAAGGCTAGACCCAGGTACGACAACGACTTGCGAAAGACATTTACCTACTAATTAGTTATTTTATTCATTTCATATGTCCAACCGCGGACTAGCATATGAAGATGATGCATGTTGACTCGGGCGGGTCAAAGGCTCGACCTACCCCCCCCCCGAATTGACGACTTGTTTCATATCGGTTTGGATTGCAGTTAGGGGGCGCCGTATAAATCTCGCCCAGGGCGCTGGTAGTGCTAAAACCGGCACTGATCCCGTTATAAATGACTTTAGTGAACAAACAGGCGATAAATTGAATTTAGAATGCTAAGAGATCCAGATTTACTGATCAGTAAATGCAATGCTCTAGTTTAATTAAGAACCCACTTAATTATACCTACGTGTAAGTTATGTATGATTCGATGTTTAGTCAGGTATTTATTGTATTATAGTGTAATTAATTATTAGATGTCTATGCTGACATTAAATAAACAATACATACACTATAGTACCTATGGCAAAACATCTCTTGTACTTTCCTATTTCTGTAAGATACAACATTGTTGCGCTTTGCAAAATTAAAATTGATTTATTCTATTCTATGCCATAGAAATGAAAACTTTTTACAAAGTAGAGGACCCTATGAAGGTACATGATTTTTTATTCTACGTTGTACAAATAATTATAGAGCTTCTATGATCAGATCAGCTACACCAAGCCTGATTGTTTCAATTCTACCTATGTATAACTACTATTGTTACTGTATTTTACCGATCATTTGCAATGATACGTTGCCAATTTCCAGCACCGTTAACGCAGTAAAACCACGATACTTCCTTATTTCATCACTTCTCAACACTAAATATGACTCGGAACATGAGTTTGTTCGTGCGTTCATGAACGAGACCGCGTCTGATCGGGCCTGATCGGGCACAATGGCCGATGCGATTGAGAGTTGCTTTTTAAATTGGAAAGGTCACCTTGGCGGTTGATATAGCTTCGAGAGCATGGCCCACAACTGCACTTGGAGTATACAAGTTTATTTTCAATGTGTAGACACAGGTGTCCTCACAGGTTCTTTTTTAGTTTTATTTGCACCATTTAACAGAATCATTCGAGTGTCTGCACAGCTCCTGTTCGGTACATCGAATTGGTGGTTGAGGGCTGAGTATCATCATTACACGTATGACGTTGCCAAGTTGTAATGCTACCGGATTTACTGCTCTGCGCACTAACTGGTTATTTATGATTCACCTAATCGGCACTGTTATCGAAGAGATGTACTGTGCCTAGCAGACAAAGCACTTAGGACCATGTCACTTTAATTTACAGTTAGGATATAATAATGTAGAGTAGGCAGAGGCTTTGAGTATGGTGTAAAGAAGCTTTTCACATTCGTTGTGCTAACAATGAGTCCTTGTGAAAGTATTTTCGTCTGTGTCTTGTGGTAGATTATTTCAGTTTCGACAGTTCGTTAACTCTAATTTGCTTTGCATGTATGGTTACTACAGTCTATTTGGATTTCGTTAAGTAATTAACTATTTCGTGAGCAGCTGGCCGAACACGAAACTGTTTTTAATTTGAAGACCTATTGACAAGTTGTTTTCTTTACTTACGGATTTTTTACGTAAAGACCCTACTCAAGTTGGTGCGTCGAAGGCTGACTATTAAATTTCCAGCAAAAACGACCGATACAGAATTCAAGCAACAATTTATCGGTTCGTGAACATTGTTATACGTCTCCAACAATAAAATGGGAAACCAATTCTGTGCCCGCGTTATTATATGTCATCGCAGCATAAAGAAATGGCTTTGATGTTTTCCTTTTGTTCTTTCTAACGAGCCACCTAAAGACGTCTACGACTTTGCAAAGCGAGTGTTAAAAGCGCTTGGAACGTTGTTCCGCTAAAAGGAGCAGGTGGATTTCTTACCTTAGCTCTAGCTTTCGTAAGATCTAGACGGGGATTAGAGTTCAGCAAGTTATTTACCCTTTTATCCTCGGGGTGAAAAGACTGCTGTTGTTATAAAGCACTAAGAGCATGTCTGTATCAAATATGAACTTAAGTACTTTATATATAAACCTACACTTTAAATAAATTCTTGAAAGAACTTACGAAGCAATCTTAAAGTTAAGTAAAGTGCCCACTCAAACCGTATGTCTTCTATAAAAAGATTATTATTGTATTTCTTAGAAGGAATTCGTAGAACAACAATGGCTCCCTTGGTACACCTTTGAAATTAACAATACTCATTCTTGGAAACCCAGCATTGAATCTTGATAGATTGTGGGTAAGAAACATAATAACATTGCGACACAGTTGAACGTTGATGCAATAAATCATTGAGGACCATGAGGACGACAATGACCAACAGAATCAGTGTGTAGGGTAGGAGATTACTACTCGTGAACTCATAGCTTTGTCTTTTTAAGACAGAAAATGCGTAGACCTTGTAAACTGTAAAGAAAAAGAAATGAGTTGAGGTCGTGTAATCAAAACTATAGACTATCTATTATTAATAGTTGAGTACACTTATATGTAGGTCATAGTGCAGGATAGAATGACATCAAGTAAAAGCACAGAATAACTCGTGCAGTAGGCGCACTCCTCGGAATCCTTCAATTAAATAGCTACTCTGCCACCTTACAATACAATACAGTTCAGCTCTCTCTGCGCTGTTAAGTAACTAAAAGCTAAAGCTGACGTTCCACAGCGGTTACGGATTTGTGACAATCTTCGAGTGATCCAGAATCAGACAGGTCATTGAAGAATACACCGCTCCCACTCATGATAATGAAGCCTGTTAAATAATCTATAGAAATAAAACTGAATTATCGAACGTCCTTTGTTTTTCAACGACGACTATTCAATTCAATGTCGAGCTTGGCCCTTTGTTATAGACGACACATAATATGTATAATTACTACGCAATGTAATTTAGCTACGATAGACAAAATGCTTTACATTAAAAAAAAGAAAAATTTAAATTTTAGAATATAATCATCAGCATAATACAATTAATAGCATCACTAAAAACTGACAGTAAAAAAATATAATGACTTTTAGCTTCGGAACAATCTAACCAAACATAATCTGAAAAATTAGCCAAGAAACATCAAAGCAGCCTCCTAGCACTTTGTATTATTTATTCTCTATGGTAGAATAGACAATAACGACGACATCCCATAACCATACATTGCAAACATTATTGAAGTTGAAGGAATGAGTGATCGGAATTGGGTGAGCTAAAATACCTAAAGTTCAAAGAACAGAGGCAAAAAACAAAATGGAGACTTCCTTACTACAATAATTTTATTGGACCCAATTGGGACAAAATTGAATAATTGTCGCAGTTAGTAATTATATTTAATATTAACGTTTATAAAATATTACGAACTAATTCAAATCATTTTTAACCATTCAACCCAACCAACCATCTTTTTAACAAACTACAATAAGTTTCATATTTTATAACTTACATTTCTAATTGTTATTAACTCAGGTAAAAAACTGAATCTTTGTCATACTATAAATATGTACCTATAACTTCAGTTGATGTTGAAAGGTCCTTCTCTACCTATAAATGGATCTTAAGTACAAAAAGAAATCGTTTTAAGATTGAAAATATGGAAAAACTCATGATAATTTATTTTAATACTTCAGAATATACCTTCTACACATTATATATAGGTACGTTAGTTCGAACAGGTAGGGGAGAGTTATTTCATTTATATAAGAAAGAAATAGTTTATTAGACAAAACCTACAAAAGACTAACATAGAAAGTTATTACAATACTATATAAGTTACTTTAGGATAGGCTCGATCGGCTAGATCCAAAAAAAGCAGCAGGAACTTTGGCTGTATGACTGTCTGGGCCGATTTTTTTACAGCGATTCATGTTTTTTATTCATCCAATGACTTCGTATCCAAATAAAAAGTTGAGTAAGTATAACGCAGAAAGCAAAGTGGTTGAATTTGGCGCCAAAATAAATATTACCTCAATAAAATTAATATTCTCTATAAATTAAAATGACGTTAACGTTGTATTCGGAACATCTTCCTATAATCTACCTAGGTACCTACTGAAACAAAGGAGGTAGGGGTGCTGATACAAGGCTGATACCAACCTCTAGAATTTAGACCTTTTTCGTCACCCTGCCGCCGCCATTTGTAACAATAGGATGTTATGGAACGGAAAATATTCTACCTATTTTCAAAAAAATATTTAATTTTTTCTGGAAAAATCAATGAAAAACTAAAAATACAGTGATCCTCAAAATTTTGAGATGAATCGAATGGTATATTTTTTATCCTTGCACAAATTTTTGGGACAAGCATGTATGGAAACTTGCCATTGTTCTTTGCTTTTTAACCGCGTGCTCAATTTTGATGACCGAGCGAAGGATGCTAAAGTTGAATGCATTCATTCCGAATGAATTTGAAAATTTTACGCATTCGATGACAAAGTGATGTAATTTTTTTCTATTCTACCCTTACAACAATCTCCGTGCTAGGACGCGTAGGGGGGCAGGCAGGTGTGCTAGTCATTTAAGAACCTGTTTCGCCCACGTTAGTTAGGCTTCCAAACTCCTAGACTTTTGCCACTTCCGAAAATCCGGATTTTTGTCTAGGTTACTACCGGACTCGTGCCACTTATGTACAGTCCGGTGTCCGGTAGTAACCCAGTCAATCAAGCTCCTGACTAGTTGAACCAGTCTTTTGTCTAGTCTTTTACATAGACAAACATCAAACCATTCGGTCGTGTTATTTGGTGCGCTTAGGTCACGGCGACTACTTAGACTGGAAGCGCCAACCGGTTCTTGAGCAATAGTTTATAACTGAAGGTACAAGGATGCTTGCAACCCGTTTCTGTGACTGACCTTTACATTACCTATAAAAGTACATACCTACCTAACCATCTTGATGGTTTTCGTAGCCTATGACATTTCTGCGATGTTTGTGATTGGTAGGAGTCATCGAGAGACAGAAATTTTGTAACTATAGAATCCCAACTCATGTTAATCTAACTAAACTATGTACAGAAATAAAAAAATATTTAATTTTATTGAATAGTTCGTACATTATAATATATATTGTATGCAAAATTACATCACTCGGTTCTTCAAACAGAATTCCGAGAGCTTTTTATAAAACTCTACCTAAGCACCTTTGGATTCCCAGAATATTTAAATAAATAACGAGAACGGCTCTACTTGTTTCTTCACCATGTCTCAAATTACGTCGGTTTCCCATTAACTTTTTATACCTTGTCTCGGTTTTTGTCGTCATCTAGATTACACCAGCTAAATTGAATTCCGGTAATGTTGTTACCTGCTCGTAATTTCCTGCCACATGGTGCGTTTCGAGTTCCTTGCCTGTTTACTTGATTAAGTTTACCTACTCCGTTATGAGATACTGTTTCTAGTTACTAACCTAAGTTGAGAAAGAAATACGTTTAGGGTAAAGTCCGGATAGTTGCCTCAATGTTTATACGTGCACTGCCAAAAATTCTAACTTTTGAACATGTATCAAGTATTTGATTGGGTAAAATTAAGCTTTTTTTTAGGCTACATAGTGCGCCTATCAAAACTTCCTAGCAATTTACAAAATTGAGGTTTTTGGCAATGGGGCATGAATCCCTCTCGGGGCATCAATCCGGAGTTGACTTTATCTGGCTTACAACACAACGATTAATAAAAAAACATTAGTAAAGAAAACGTGAAAATATTGAAAATATAAGCTACAGCATGTGAATCAAAAAGGCCTTTTTGATTCACATAACGCTGATGTTGTTGATGATCCTGTATCAGATGAAGATAGGTACTAGGTTAAACTTGTCGACCTCTATAGCGCGGTGGGCGAAGGTCCGTCTGCGACGCAGTAGAACGTAGGAAATCTTCTCAGCTTGGGGCTAGATTATGCTGTGAATTGCAGCATTATCCTAATTCGTCACAAGCTGATCTACGACCGCGTGCTTAGTGGGCATAAGTAATTAATTTAAGATCGCTATCGCTAACGCGCATTACGCCGACTGCTGTGAGTTGTTGCCCGTTTCCAACTATGTTTATTTGCTTATCAACATCGCCGTGTGGAGGTGCTGAATTCACGTTTACGTAACATGCCCCACTTAATTTAGATGTAGTTTAGTACGGTCGGACCTTAAAACAGCTAAAACCTCTTTCAATATCTAGTGATTTAAAAAAGAGGTAGAGTTTGTAGGTGTATTTGGATGTAAGCTCAGTAGGTACTGGTCCGGTTTTGAAATTAGAAATAAAACACTGAACAAAGGCTTTATTTTGTTTTTTTTTTACAGGGAGCGAAGCCTAGCAGCAGATGCCTGTAAAATAATTACAATAACATTTATATAATTTAACTAGCGGTCCGTCCCGGCTTCGCACGGGTATTTAACAAAAATTTAATTTTTCGTAAAGTATTCTATAGCCGATGTTCATCACGGAAAATTTAGGATTCTAATGGTGAAAGAATTTTTCAAATCAGCTAAGTAGTTTCGGAGCCTATTCAATTCAAACAAAAAACCTAGGCATATACAGAAGTATGAAATTTAATCAGGATAGTGAGACGGAGAATAAGTACAAGTAAATAGAACCTGCAGAAATATAAGTACCTAGATTAGTAGTTTTATTTATTTATTTTATTTTACAACTTTTAAGAAAACTTACAGCTAGGCTTTTAGTTCTGTGAGGATATCTTCAGCTGGTTTTCTTCCCCGCTGTCCACTTACACAGTACACCTAGATGTTCCAGTAGCATTTCTTTCCGTGGTCCACCTCAAGGTAACTAGGTGTTCCAGAGTTTTTTTTTCCGCGAAATGCGGATACAACAGTTATTTAAGATTCAAAATACATCATTCATAGGTTAATTCTATATGGTTGGCGCCTTGGCGGATATTCTTAATTCGAACGAAGAATTAAAAATCCAGAAGTGTTCATAGGTATACATATTTAAGGGTAGGTACCTATACCATTTTGATACCTAATACATAAAACAATATGATGACATAAATGGTTATGTTTTTATTCATTTAACAGGATCAGAACATCCAGAACAAATATCTGCACATTGTACAAGTTTTTGTCTCGAGGCGGGAATCGAAGGTGTTGCGTTGCAGGCGGCTGCCCTTCGCCCATCGCGCCATAGCGGTCGTCCAACAGATATACATAGCATTCTCTTTGAAGTGCTCGTTGCAGAGATTTTATAGGTATTTTATTTTCTGCTCGAGCAGACGAGCACAAAGCTAACAGAGCACTATTCCCATGACGGGACTACTAAAGCTAATGTAGCATAATTAATGCTCGAATACACCTCAGCGAAAATAGAGCGATGCCGCGTTTCATTGCACTCTATCGTTTAGAATTCTCTTTATGCGATGTCTACACTACACCTGCAAATAAATAAAATCGAAGTCTGTTTTTTTATTTTTCATAACACCTAAGAACGTTCTACATCACTACATAGTATAAAACAAAATTGCTTTCCGCTGTTTGTACATATCCTTAGAACTTTAAAAATACGCAACGGATTTCGATGTGATTTTGTTTCTAATAGATAGTGATTCAAGGAGTTTTAGGTATAACATGCACCTGTTCAAAACGGGGGCGGGTCGCTAGTTATTGAATAAAAGTAATAAATAATACATTTCCAGTGAGTATGGCGAAGAATCAATACAACATTTACAGCGTTTTATAAGCCATGGGATTCTTAAAACGTTTGAGGAATGAAGAAAAAAAAAGAAAAGAAAAATAATAATAAGAGTGTTTTAACAAGAAACGAACATCTCATATACAATAAATCAAATACAGTCTATAAGGTAGCTAATTATTCTAATCAAAGTTTTGTAGAGCGAGCACATTGAAATAAAAATTAAAAAAAAACTTAAAGAAAGTAATAATAAAGAATAGGTTACTTAAAGCTAAAAAGTAAAAATACAGAAGATAGAAACAGGTTAAAAGTTAATTTTTCGAGGGTGGAGGTGTTAACAGCTAGTTCTATATAAAAGTCAGCAGAGATAATGCACAATATTTCATCCTAATTCACACTGATTCGTTCACCTTTGTCTCACCTTTGATCAAGGTTGAGAATGCTAAAGTTCATCGCTTCTTTAAAAATCCTCAGGCAGACGAAAAGCTGTGTGTGCGTGATATCATCGATGACGTCACCAGACGGATGTTCTAGTAGAGGATACGGGAATAGGAAGCTACCTGCATACGTAATCTATATTAATATTATAAAGAGTAATGAATTGATTGTTTGTTTGTTTGAATAGGCTCCGAAACTACATACCTACCTACATGACCGATTTGAAAATTTTTTTCTTCATTACCGTAATCCTACATTACCCGTGATAAACATGGGCTATAAAATTCGAGATTTCATACGGGAATACTTGAATAATAACGTGTAAAAATTTATAATCTTTGAAATTTTTGTAATTTTTGCCGAAGCCGGGCCGGACCGCTTGTATAATTAAGTATTTTATACATACGCAACAATTGTGTTAATTCTAACCTTATCACATGAGCGTATTTTTCCTGTGAAGGTTTACTCGAATATATGGCATATTTTGTTACTAAAGGTTTTTTGTTTATTTATTTTTAAATATTTAAATTGCCATTACATTAGAGCACTAAAGCGACAACTACACTTACAAAATAAAAATGGTTTTATTTATGTGTACATTTCACTACTTTCATATTTCGGATATCAAACAGACAAAGTATGCAAATATATTAGCTATATATGTATTTGCATACTTTGTCTGTTTTCTTATTAGATTACAACAATAGAAAATTGTACCTCATTCTGCATGCACTTGACGTCCAGGGTCACAATAAAAATCATGCTTTTGTAAAATTATTTGCAAGATGGCCCAAAAGAACGTTGACAAGAGAATGGGTGTTATGAATATTCTGCCATCAGGGGTCCTAGACTTTCAGGGCCCCTAGGCTATTCGTCTATATAGCTTTAACAGCTGGTGACCAAGTTTACTCTACTTATATTCTTTACGATGTTATTTATTATCAGTGATTATGTTGGAATTCAAATCAGCTGCGCTATGATTGGCTAAGTCTGACTCAGGTCTCTACATTATACGTAGATACGCCTATCTTAGGATGCAAAGAGGAAATATTCTTACATATAATTATCTATCTGATTTGACTTAGTGAACAACTTTATGGTAGGTTAGATACACGGACTAAATTCAAGACATAGAGATATACCTATAGTAAAAAGTGGCCTTATTTCAACAAAGAACATATAAGTCGTAAATGACGGGATACCTATGAGTAGCGTGCCATGATGAAACCGAAATGGTAGTGGTTTGTTATCTGTGGTAACGTTCGTAGCATAGACAAAAAAGGATGGTAAGTCAAATGTATCTGTTAGTAAAAACTACGTACTTGCAGTGACTTCAGTTGTTCTGCTCAAGAAACGGTGACGAAATATTGAAAACAATTCTCAAATCATGGTAAATTAAATATCCCGTCATAAACGAATTTCGTGTCAATTACCATTATAGGTACAAAAGTAAAAGAAAACATTACCTACCCTACTTCATGCGCATTTTGTTAAAAAATCATTTATTTCGAGAGTCTCTACACAACATAGCTTACTAATCTATGTCCGTTAATGAAGATTGAAGATACAATGATGACGGCTTAGTTAAGCCATCGTTCTAGAATGCGGAAACATCCTAAGAATTATAAGACTTAGTATTATCAGTGTTATCTATCATATACAGGGTTGTAATTATAACACAATCATACCATTACAGAGAAATTACATAAATAGGTTCATGGGAAGGTAACTCAAGACGGCTGAGTTGACGGTAAGAATTCAGTTATTGGATTGCATTTCTAAGGATTCTAACATGTCTGACATTACGAGACTGCTCAGATTCTTGCTTAATTATCAGCTGAGTTAATTATCTACAACTAAAGTGTAACATAATGTCTGTGCACTACTTAGATGATTTTATTAGGTTGCGGAGCACTAACAAAAAACTTAGCACTCATCTGGGCAAGCACTTGCAGCCCAGACGTCCTTCGAGCTATCACCACGAAGAAAATCCTACAGTTCCCAGCAGCTGCAATGGTATGTGGCGAATTATAAACGCCGCTGGTAAGCTCATAATAATCAGTGATCACAATAGGCCCATCATGGCCGCGGTGATACAAAAGCCACCAAATGTAAAAAAAGGTTGCTTCCTTACCGATTTAGAACGGTCCTCCGTTGGGAGTTGGGTAAAAAACCGGGTAACTAATAAATAATAAATGTCCATTCATATTATATCGTTGATTAGTTACATGGAGGTACATAGATAGAGATCCTAATGATAGTTTTGGAATATAAAATCTACCAATGTAACATAATATTAATTTTGTCTTCACACCTATAGTAACAGGTAGTTATCCATAGTAACATTAAGGTCTTTGGCTGAAAAACATAGCTGAGCATGAGATGTTCAGCACACGTGTGCCAACCACTATTTCGACGCAGGGTCATGGGAGACAGAACCACCATTTTATCAATGTCACTTACTTCCATCTTATTCTGTTCTTTTCCGTTTGTTTATTTCACCTTTCCTGTACCTGTGTACAGGAAAGGTGATACTCGTAAATGATTTCTGTATTCTATTCATCAATATTTTATTCCAGTTAAATAAAAGTGTACGAAACAACAGTAAGACTTTTATTGAGATAAACTGTTACATGAATCTAATGTTTACGTGTTTATTTATTTCCAGGTACGTTTGTTTCTTGGCACATGCTGAAAGGCTGTACGTAAGTGCTCATTACAATTCTACAGGCCTACTGTAGACCGCAAGGTAGTATTAAATACAGTAAAATAACTGGATTCGTATTCCGCTACTGGTGAGTGGTGACCACAGGTCATTAGCTGCCAATGTGTGATCGCGAATCGAATAACCCTGTATATCTGAAAATGATCTGGGCAGATGAGTTTCAACTCTATTTGTTTGCAACGGAAGATACGGAATTGTTTTGTGAGATTTATTTCATGGTATTCTCTGGCCAGTTTAATGAGCTTGATACGGCTTGTCAAACATAGAATTGGATAAATAGTAAACAGACATGAGAACGCTTTGCATTACAAAGAGCTTTAATGAAGAAGCTGTCACGTAGCGAGAAAAGATGGTAAAATTTCCATAAGTATTTTCATTTCATATTTCTTTCTCTAAAAATACCATCTTTCGGCGCAATGTTAACATGTGACCCCGAACGGGGCCAAACTAAATAAACGAGAGCGATTTTCCATCGGCCTCATTTCCCCGCCTGTCTAAAGCTGTCCAATTTCGGACCACTCGCTCGGTATCAACTTCACTGAAAATTCGAAGGCACCATAATTACTCAATTAATTTGATTGGCAACTCTGTGCGGTTCGCAGTTCGTGCTCATTGCATTGCATAACCGGTTATTACCTTGCTCTTGTTTGCAGACAATGTTCTCACTAGTTTACAACACACGATGAAAAACAACTGTGGGAAATTTCACTCGTACCGCACCATTAACGTACCACCGTCTCACGTTCCGGTAACTTGATGAATAATATGTAATTTATTGTATTATATTGAGGTACATCTATCAGATAATCGCGTTGCATAACAAAGGAATTGCGGTGCACTTTATTTTCGATCAGGAGGTGTAACGAGGGGGAATATTTCCGCAAGGAATATATTCCCACCTCAGCGACTAGACGTCAAAGCCGTAAGGGCTGTGCGCATAAGCTTAGAACACGTTCTTGAGAAGCACTGACTTCCTAAAAGAAAAAGGAAAAATGTTTAAGTTTCCTATAATTATTGTAATGTCTTGTCATGTCAACTCACACAGATTGTCGGCTTCGAAATATAGAAAATTGTTGAGTGACGCTAAATTAATTATAATAATATAAATTAATTATATTAATATAATTATTAATTAATTATATTATTATTGCTAGTGACGCTGTAAAAGCAGCATGTGTTACCTCTTTGATTGACGTGACGTGCGTCGGGTAGACTTGGTACGCTCGTAAATTGTAACAGAAAAAGTACCATACCCTACAGATAGATTGGCAGTATCCTCCAATCGTAAGTAAACAATAAAACATAATGTTTCGATAATTATATGCAAAAAATCACTCAATATCATTCGATAACTATCATCGAGTTCATAAGAAACTAGAGGTATAGTTATCAATGTTATCTTACTACGCAAAATATGTAGTTCCTCTCTCGATAAGGTAGAATCAAAAATAGGAAGGACTCGAAAATGAACTAAGTATTCTTATAATAATACACAGCTCATACTAAAGCCTCAGAAGTTTGAGCCCTGTTTGCGGGTGACCGAAACAAACTTTGATAACATTTGAAAAGTCATAAAGGCGGTATGTAATTCCCCACAAGGCAGGTGGATCATGATGAGTGACGTGTGCGAATTCGCAGCTCGAGCATTTCGAACAAATGTAATTATTTGTTTGGAGTTGTTGTACCCTTGAACATTCCCCGCTGAAAACCCGACTGTTTAAGGAAACAGCTTTCAATTACGGCAATTGTGCGTGTTTGAATGTTGTAAAAAACCACTGATGCTCAAACCTAGAGTCGCATAAAATAAATGAGCCAAGAACGCAAGTCTTTTACAAAAACGGTCGATACGCTTTCAATAACTTTCCACTGATCTGCTTTAAAGTTTAGCGTCACTGCGTTTTTGGATAACACGCACGAGTCACCCAAGCAAAGGGCATTACTTCTAAGCAGTTCGTTTCCCACAAAACAGGGCTGGAATAATGCTCGTTTGCGGCTTGTTTCTCTTAATTGAATTAACATTTTAATCCCTCATTAGTCCCACGAGTTTCCTCCAGCTGTAATGAAATTGTTGTGATATTATGATTGTAAGGATATAACAGAGCTTTATGTAAACCAATTACTTGTGGTTTGAATATCAGGCACTGCCTGATGCTCTTTCAGAAACAGATACTCATTATAAAGAAGATATCTAATTGGGAGTCGAATATACCACTATTATACAAAGAGGCTACAAAAGTAATCAGCGTTTAGCTGCATATACGCAAATATACAAATTACCTATGGTTAAAGTACCTTATATCTAAATAAATAAATTTTACGACATAAACTTATACTACAAATATTTCGCGATTATATATTTTCCGAAAAAAACTTATACTTTTTATTTTCTTAAGAAAACATACAAAATATTTCTAACAAGCTTTCAGACATATCTAAAACTGGAAACTTGTCTACGGAAGTTGATGTTACAGGCATACCTAATACCACCCACATATGAACCCACAAGCACCATGTAGAGGATCTTTTCTATTCTAAGGAAATTGAATCTTTTGTGCGAGAATCGACGTAGGATTTCAAATGATGAAAGTCTCGGGAAAGTCTATAATGCCTAGCTCAATACGGCCTTTAGCTACAATGAGAACGTAGCTTACTATTTATTATTAAACTTCTTGTTATTATTATGTACGGTAACGCTAACTTGCCAGATTTACCTACCCAACAACCTATTATAAACGGATTATATTTCAACAAAGACATAAGACAACAAAATGATAAATTACAGTACCTAATAAATAAGTAATGCTGGACATTTCACCGCATCGTCTAGCCCCAAGTTAAGCATAACTTGTGATATGGTTAATAGATGGGTGCTATACATACATAGGTTATTCAATACATTCCAATTATATAAAAGTACTTTAATTTTTTATATATGTATATATTTACTATCACACAGAACACATATCTGAGGATCGTACAAACATTTGTCCCATGCGGGAATCGAGCACTAACCTCCTGCATAGTAACCGCACTTTCGACTGCTTTACCACTGAGGTCGTCAATACAAAATAAAAATCAAAGTGCTTTATTTCCTTAAGACCTTACAGGACTATTGCACACGTCAGAAAACACAAATTACATAAAAGTAATACCGGGAAATAAGTGAGATTTTTCATTTACTTTGATTAATTTTTCACTTCAAACTTTTAAAGGTATAGTTAAACCTTTACCTTGTTAGTTTTGGAGTTGGAGCAAAACTCGTCAAATTATTTAGTTAGCCATACAGCAAGGCAATGCAGCCAGCATCTTGGGTGTGTTCGTCTTCTATAATGATATGGTTATTTTATTGTAATTTTCTTTTAAAGGTTTGGAAGTGTCATAGTTACAATTTACCTAAATTAAAGTTTTAAAGTTTACCTACGTCAAATTGTGTATCTATATACCTACTTATCTTTATCTTTAAATAGAATGTTGTGGCACCACGTTCGAGATTTCCATTAAACCGTCAATCTGCGGCGCACCGAAATCGTACCCAAAAAACCACAAAACTCATCAAAAATACACCACGAAAAACAACGTACTTACAAAAACACATAACGGTTCCATCTAAAAACGTGTGTAGGTTGTTCTAGACGATAACCATTAATTTTTTGAGTGCATTACCTCGGCGCGTCTTTGAAGAAAAGGCTGTTAACCTACTTCCTCCCACACAATCCCATAAAGGATATCCAATCTGTGTAGCACGGATTCAATGTCTCTACTATTTGAATAACAAAAATTGGAGGCGTGTCGTCGACCCTTGCTTCACGGTTTGTTGATAATTTGAGCAACCTTTTGTTTGGATAATGTTTGGACAGCACGGCTTGTGCTAATTTTGGTGTGCAGGTTACAGCTGAGCACATAAATTCAAAGTGAACCTTATTGTAAATACAGGTTCTAATTTCATTGTTAAAAATTAAAAAGGCTCTGCGCCTTATTTAATTTAAATTACTACGTATAGGTTATAATAATGTACCTTAATTTCTGAAATCTAAGATAGCTACTGTTTCAGATAGAGTTCAAAAACCTGCGCTTTTTTGTTTTGATTAAAGATTCTTTACTGCGAAACATACTGTACAAACACAGAGCAACACGGGCCTTCGGCCGGCGGATGTGTACAAAGGGCCTATAATAACTCGACCAGTTATCTAGTACCATCACACAAGATCTCCTAAACTTGGGGCTAGATGATGCTGAGTGAGTTGTCCAGCATTAGATATTTTATAATTATGTATATTACATGTACAGTCACCAGCATAAATATATGACTATGGGCAGCGCTGCAAAAATATCTGATCATCAATTGAACTTATAATTATGTGATGATACGTAGGATGTAGAAATATGTGATGATTTACATCCGGCAAAATAATATTTTGTTTTGTAAAAGCATAATCGGATCACGTAAAGACTGCATTAATATCTGATACAATTAACAGTAAGAAATATAGTCGGTGGCCAGTGTTATGTTATGATTATCTGCCTAAGGTCCGACTGCGTACCTAGTAAACTGATGATATCAAGTGCGTCAAATAATTTAAATTTTAACAGTGTGTGATAAAAAATAATTATATAAATCCAATCTTTCTCATTTATTTATACTTATTAGCTCAAAAACAACATAAATTCTTGTAAACTTAATATTCTATGCAGTATTGACACTAAGCTACGTCTTCAAAAATCCTCTATCTATACTAATATTATAAAGAGGAAAGATTTGATTGTTTGTTTGTTTGTATGTTTGTTTGTTTGTTTGAATTGAATAGGCTCCGAAACTACTGGACCGAGTTAAAAAATTCTTTCACCATTAGAATCCTTAATTTTCCGTGATGAACATAGGCTATATAATATTTTCAAAAAAGTTAGGGATCCGCATGAAAAATTCAATAATTGAACCGTGGGCTGTATTTTTCTATTATGGCGCGTTATGTATGTATAACCTCTTTTTCTATTATGGCGCGTCAGAATAGAAAAAGAGGTTGTATAGCGCACGGTGCTTGATTTTTCTCTACGGCCAGTGTGTTTTGGAATGTCGAGTCAATGTCAAAAACCCCAATGCTGTTAAAAAAAGTAAAGATCCGTATGAAAACTGTGAAACCCATCGTTTTAGTGTGTATAATTTCTGAAATTTTTGTTTAATACCCGTGCGAAGCCGGGGCGGGCCGCTAGTTATATTATAAATCAAACTATATTTACATATTTAATTATATTACAATGTTAAAAGACACGAACAGACGAAAAAATTATAAAAATTCCTTCATGTATGATCGTTGACATAACATTCGAAGATTCGAAGAGCCAGCATTATCACCATACCATTTTAACCAATGTAATCTCCTTGCCAAAAACTCTTCTTTTATCAAATGCGGACATCAACATTTCCCACCGCAGCGTTTAATAAACTAGAGGTCCGCCCTGCCTTCGCACGGATATTAAACCAAAACTTCACATATATTTTACACACTAACGCGTTATGTTTCACAGTTTTCTTAAGGATCCCTTACTTTTTTAGCAGCATTGGGGTTTTGACACTGGACTTGGGACTGGCCGTAGAGCAAAATAACAAGAAGTTGAATGTATTGTGCACGTATAATTATTAAACTTTACATGCCGATCCCTATTTTTTTTTAAATTTTCTATCGCATGTTCATCACGGAAAACTTAGAATTCTAATGGTAAAATAATTTTTCAAATTTTGTCCACTAGTTTCGGAGCCTATTCAATTCAAACAAACAATCAAATCTTCCCTCCTTATAATAACAAATTCTTGTATTCATATTTATATTAGTAAAACGAAATCTGCTGTAATCATGTCATAACATAAAACGTGAGACAGCGATATCCAATGACAGGTTGATACTCTTTTCAAGAAGCGTCAAACTATTTGGTTCAAATCACGGCTCTATGCTTAGGTATATAAAGTTCATTCTTGCAGATTGTTGAGATATTTTTACTGTTAATTGTATCAGATATTAATGCAGTCTTTACGTGATCCGATAATTATGCTGTTACAACGGTGCAAACGATTATTTTGCCGGGTGTAAATCATCACATATTTTTACATCCTAAGTATCATCACATAATTATAAGTTCAATTGATGATCAGATATTTTTGCAGCGCTGCCCATAGTCATATATTTATGCTGGTGACTGTACATATATTTATTTAAACTGTTATATTTGTCCTGGTCAATATCTGGCGCAGCACATCAGCATTGCCATACAGCGTGGCAATGCAGCCAGCATCTTGGGTACACTTCCAGCTGGTATTGATATGGATCAGTTGAGCTACCTGTAGTTTGTTCGCAACAGTTTGCAGTTAGCTCTATTGTTTCAATTGTAAATACGCAAATCAGGCACATCTTGCCATATCAAAGAAGTCAATTTTCTGTGTTAATAAGGGCTTTATGCCAATTAAAAAAAAACTGATTTTTAAAGCGACTTATTCGTATTTGTGTATATTAGTCCATGGAATAGAGAATAGATTCTCTTAGTTTATTTTTCACTAGCTATGCACTATCCCAGAGCAACATAGGCACTGTTTTATTCAGGCGCTGGCGAGTGGGGCCACGTACTAACACTCGGTTCTAGAATCCTAGATATTATTTGTAAACAAAGGAGCTTAAAGAAATATCGGTGGAATATATATTACAACCGAGGTATTTATTTATTATTTATTTATTTAGATAACTGTATAACATCATTACAGGTTTTTTAACCCCAAGGCTATGGTATATGTATTTTAGTAGCTATCATTTCATTGTAATTACGTTATTGTGTCAGTGTAGTGTACGGATTTGATTGTTGTAAATTCAGTTTTACCCATGTTTCACCCCATTTCTATTCCTTTCTATGTGTGTGAGTACCAATTATTAACTCAATTATAATTTTTGCATGAATAAATGATGATTATGTTAATTTTCTGAGCAAATCGCAGAATATGAAACTATGTTTTGTTTCGAATATTTTCGGTCGTTATTACGATGTCAAATTTGAATCACTGAAACTTATCAACGTGCCTGTGCAATTAAGTATGTTTTTAGTGATAACCTTGGTTGTTATTGTTATCAGGTTTTCTCCCATAAAAGTCTTTATTTACATAAAATATTTTGGATTATAAAACCGATAGATAGAAGCTAGCTTTGAGTAGCTCATCTTCGATCCTTCGATTTATATATTTACTACAAGCCCCGTATTTAGATTCCACAATTATGAATAGTTAATTTTCGTTACTATCAGTCATCTAGTACCCATAACACGAGCTCTGCTTAGCTTGGGGCTAGGTGACGCTGTGTGCATTGTCCAGCATTATTTATTATCAAAGCGATAGAAAAAGAAAAAGGGTTCATGATATTTTATTTACCTTCCGTAGGACAATTTTGGTTCGCTAGGTTTTGTACAATACCCTAAGGTGTTTCCTTTTTCAAAAGCTTGTTTATTTTAATACATTAAGTTATACTTATACGTATAAGGTATACTTCAACGACAGGGTAACATTGTGGTTTTCCCCCTTGACATTTGCGGAGAAATCTGGAAAAATAATTTAAAAAAGTAAAAAATAACACCTTACCTCTTTTTCTACCTACATTGGACTAAATAAATGCTTAAAAATACAAATATATACGAAGTTGATTAAATAACATTGGATGAAAGGTTTACCACGAAATTTGTTCGTATTTCATAAAAAGCATCAAAAACTCCCACTTTGCTGTAATAGCGTTGTACAATTTAACTGAAACCATAATAAAACGGAATTAGGTTCTTTTCTAAATAATACTCCCAGATAAAGGAGACAATATTTTACTTTTAGAGCTTGCTTTTACGAAAACAAGTCATTCACGAAAAAAACCTTTTTGTGACACTTTATTTATTCATGGAACGTTTGTTTTCACCTGTAAGTACTAGTAAAATAAAAACAAAGGCATTATTTTTTAGTACCTACAACACTTTAGTTTATGAGCACTTGTTTTCATTATATTTTCAACAAATACGTGAGTAGATTGATAAAATAAAAGGTTCGTTTATTTCGATCACTTGTTTTTTAAAACAAAAGAGGTTCAAAAATACTCAACGAAAATATTTATGAAATGTTTCTTTGTTTATTTTTTTGTTACCTTAAGTATCGGAAACTTCACACAATAATATAATGCGAAAGTTTGAATGTTTGTTACATCTTCACGCCAAAGCTATCCGTGCTGAAATTTTGCATAAATGTAGTTCTAAACTATAGTTTTCACTCCAAAAAAGCGTGTGAAGCCAAGGTCAGAAGCTAGATCTAAATTAAAATTATAGCAGTGATAGTTGCAGAAATTTTAATAATATAAATCTATAGAAATCATTGAAAAAAGGACGTATAAAACGAGACCATATGGGTTTTGAAACCGAGCTCGAAACCCTAAAAAGGTTCGTAGTTAACCCTTAAACTATGCTAAGCAAATGCAGCAATCTTTTGTACTTATGCCTACTGCTACAGATTCATATCTACCCCTCCATACCTAGAAGGCCTGCCAATTCACCCCGCTCCACTCAATTTATTCAATTCTATCGGATTTTCCGACAGCCTGAATATTTATGAAGTAACTTTAGTTGCTTTAAGCTTATTAACATCGTCCGCGTCCAAATTTATGGATCGGATGTTAAAATTGAAATTATCAGACTAAACCTTCGCATCTGGGCAGCTCTTGATTGATTATTCTATTATATTAATCATTCTAGAGGCGACCGCGATTCGACGCTAAATTAATAACAAAATAATATTAAACAAGTAGAGATTCTGCTATGGGAATCTATAAAATAACTGATATTATACTCAATAGCTGTTAAATGCATTGTATAAAATATCTTGCTATTTAGTTTACTGTTACTAAATGCATATAAATTATCCACGAACTCTTGGACCAATATCAGCAAGTCAGCAGATCGTACAAAAATTTGCCCCAAAGCGGGAATCGAACCTCCAACCTCCTTCGTCACAGGCTGATGAAGTTAAGACAACCGATGTCGCTCATCGGGCCACATCGGTTGTTCGAATATTATAAAATACTAGCTGCCCGCCCCGGCTTCGCACGGGTATTAAACAAAAATTTCAGAAATTATACACAATAACACGATGGGTTTCACAGTTTTCATACGGATCCCTTACTTTTTCTAACAGCATTGGGATTTTTGACATTGACTCGACACTCCATAACCTCAGAAAAACGATCCATAACTAACACTGGCCGTAGAGAAAAAGCAAGTACAGTGCGCAACCTCTTTTTCTATTCTGACGCGCCATAATAGAAAAAGAGGTTGAATATACAGCGCATGTTTCAATTATTGAATTTTTCATGCGGATCCCTAACTTTTTTGAAAATATTATATAGCCTATGTTCATCACGGTAAATTTAGGATTCTAATGGTGAAAGAATTATTCAAATCGGTCCAGTACTTTCGGAGCCTATTCAATTCAAACAAACAAACAAACAAACAAACATACAAACAAACAAACAATCAAATCTTTCCTCTTTATAATATATATAGATATAGATATAGAAGATATAGATATAGATATAGAAGTACAAAGGTATTTTTTAACAGATAACTATTTTCGAGCATACTTTGAAAGCATAAGGTAGGTATTTATCAATATTTGAGCGATGAGTAGGTGATTTCGAGTTATGAATGACTCAACATGGGCGTGACTTCCTAACTATAGAAAACCTTGACATTATCAGCCTTTTTGATTACGATGTATGCGAGAGCGACGTACCTTTTTTTTATGACAGTCCTTTAATACATTACATTACAAAGATATATACTATTATTATATATATAAAACGACCAGAACAGTCTCAACAAATAACTACAGATCTTACAAACGTTTGTCCCCGAGGTGTTAATCGAACCCTTCGCCCATCGCGCCACAGAGGTCATCAAAAAAATCCACATTGACCTCCAGTTTTGGTTTGGTTATATTCAAATAGCTACCTAAACGATAATAAGATTTTAACATTGACCAACTAACCAACCTGTTCGCCTGCTTTCTGATGAATGCCATCATTTGTTTAGATGTCGGAGAAAGTTGTCATTAGCCCTGTTGATGGATCATAAATTAATCTTTTTATGGGATGGATAGTATCATAAAATTAATGGCGTCTGTTTGATGATATTGTATTTTTTTGGAAAAAATATAGGTACCTTCTATCCGCAGGTGATCGGAATCCTAGCTTTTATTTCGGTTAGCGAATTAGCTTTGCCATTCAACTTTTACTGACCCTATAAAATAAAAATAGTTATCTGTTTATTTATAAATACTAAATTAGTTCTAGCTTAAATGTTTTAAGATGGAACATAACTAATTATTTTGGGTCCGCTACAGTTTTCAACTTTTGCGTTAGTCAGTCCACAATTGTACCTATATTTTCTGTTCCTAATAAAGATTTTTGTATAACGTGGCAATGCCGCCAGCATTCTGGGCACTCAGCTTCTGCTCAGATGTTTATGAAATAGATATAATTGTAATTGTAAATGCAAGTTGTAATTGTTATTGTAATTTCTTACTAACATTATACAAAAATAAAACTAGTATTTAGTTATACAAACAACAACTGAACTCACCAACTCACTAACTTTATCCAGTGAGTTGGTTCATTGCTTTGCATCTAAAATAACACGGTTTATTTTCAGTTCGAAAGAGAAATTCAGATAAATGAACTAAAATCTAATATGTAACCAAAAAATTAACTTCAAAATACAAAAGAAGGTAGCTAAAACACGACACACGACTTTACAACATGATGTTGTTGTAAAACCTAACAAATTCATTTTAACTATATTTTTGCTATGATACAGTTATTCAGCTCCACAAAGATAACACAGACGTAAATTAAAATATAGGTATAGTTAGGAAAGCAAATTTATTGGTCCATGGTATTAAGTAGAGTAAGTTTGATAGATGACATGTGTAGCAGTACCTACAAGAAATGATAGAGATGAAGCCAGAGAAGAACATTGACAACACCAACCTGTACCAGTGCTGGACAAAGGCCTCCCCTACTAAGCGCTATAATTACCTATACCTTCCTAATAATAATTCATTGATTAAAAGCAACATTCATTAGTCAGGTACAAGATGCAAATACTTAATAACTACGGCCCACTACTACTACTAAAACAATTTCAAAAAGTAGGTTTAGTTATTTACGCAAACATACATACATGTTGGGTTACATAATTTTATTTTCATACGGATTATGTAGAGGAAAGATTTAATTGTTTGTTTGTTTGAATTGAATAGGCTCCGAAACTACTGGACCGATTTGTCAAATTCTTTGTTATTCCTGATCAGTATAGGCTATATAATATTTTCAAAAAAGTGAGGTAACCGTATGAAAACTTCAATAATGTGTAAAAATGTAACTCAACGTGTAAAAATTAATAATTTTTGAAATATTTATCCATTACCCGTGCGAAGCCAGGGCATTCCGCTAGAGTTTACATAAATAGGGTATTAGGGACAACTTTAAGACCAGAACGGAATATTTGGAAAGCTACGCAAAAGTTTTCTGCGAGTTTAATGATATTTTCATTCATTGTTTTGGAACATTCGCAAACCTATTTTAAAGCTACAGGCACTGTCGCCTAAATGCCATAAATAGTTATAAGAAAGAAGTTTTAAGTTTAAATTCTTTATTAACAAACAAATTTTCAGTTAAATGACAGATGCGAATTAGAACTAGTATTCACAATTGAAAAAGTTACTAGTAACTCAAATTAAAAAAAAAATAATAATAAACACTTAAAACTGCCAAAAATCTCGAATCGAGATGCGCTTAAATCTGAGTTACGTTTCGGGTGTTAGTTATTTAAAAGTAGCTCCTCTAAACTATAGACGCTGCAAGGCGCCAAAAGTATGGTAGGACAGAAAACTCGTTACCGTTAACGAATACAATACAATATTGCTTTATTTTACTATACACCAGAAAAAGAACATAGCTAAAAACAATTATATATATTATTAAACATGAATTCTTAAAAACAATAAATTAATATAACATGTAGCTAAATATCACCGTCTTCGTCAGCCTATGTTAGTCCACCGCTGAACATAGCACCCCCCCTTATGACCGCCATAGCGCCCAGTCTTCAGCTTGTCGCATCCAGCATCTGCCTGCAGTCTTTCGCAGGTCGTCATGCCACAAATATACTTACACAGAAAAATAAATGCACAACCCATACTAAGAGCAGAGTCAATGATATGAACGAATAGCCTCTGTGACACCGTATCATATCATACCACGGAGGTAGCTATCAGTCTCTGTGAATGGATAAGAGTATCGCACGCTCCACATACCGCGCCGTTTACTGGCAGTGCGTAGTTACGATACTAGTGCGGGAGATGCGAAGTACGAGAACTACATCATTGAATTTTTTTTACTGGTTTACAGTAAAAAAAAGAAAAAAAATTTAATGTTTTGTGTTCAATGCTCAGCTTAGTGAGGGAGCCGAAAATCACGTGTTAAATTATCTCAACGTAGTACAGAATGTAGAATAGAGGACATTGGAATGAAAAGAGCTAGCCAGAGACATTATACTATATCATAAATTTCCAACACAATGTAAATATTGTTAAATGAAATAAAAATATTCTGAAATGAAATGGGTAACATAAGGCTTTAATAATCAAAATCAGCTTATTAAACGCCATGACGATGATTCATGACAAAAAACAGTAAAAACAATTATATGCTATTGGTGTAAGCAACCAAATTTAAAGTACGCTTATATCTTAACATACCGAAAAAAAAGTTTTTAGACCTAAATTACATAAGAATATTTACTAAGCTTTCGTAGTTTCATAGTACAACTAACACAAACTAGCTTCGTAGTTAACTCGCGTACATTCTTATAGAATACATCAAAATAGTTGCTATACACTGTTTTTTGAAACTAAACTACCAGTAAGGTAAAATATTACCCATTAGCTCCCGCTGCCACATATATAACTGTGATCAACGGTCGCCATCATTGTGTGATAGCTCTCACATTGTGCGTGACTCCTGCATTTGTAAGCATTATTGTTCACTTCATGTTCACAGACGAGTACTGCGCTTCTATCATATCATGACATAAAAATTATTTATTGGACAGAATAACAATGTTTCAGTATTTTATTGGAAAGGACCTAAACTAGCCTAGGCTGTATTTTAGGACCCAGGGTTAAAATTTTACAAAAGTACCTTTAAGTAAAAAAAAAAGTCAAATTAAATAAATGTCAATATTAACAATGAAAAAACGTAATATCAAGCTTTTATTTTTGTTCATAAAATAAATTTTTATATTCAATTCAAAGTTTTCTATATTTTAATCTGTTTTAATACCCATGAAATAGTAATTTTGTACTGTGTAGACTAAAATTGTCAACTGATCAGCTTATATAGACCATGTACTTGGCTAAGATAACTAAATGAAGTCCGATCATAGAGCAATATAAAAATGGTATCCACTGAAATGCATTTTTGTGGCACTTATTTTTATATTTTATTGGTTTATTTGCACTATAGAAACTCATTAAGACAATTTTTTTATACCTAGGTAATACCAAATCATCTGGATACAGTTGACCCAATAAACTGCATGCGCAATACAACCTACGTGTGATTAGGAGGTAATTGACTGCTAATAATTCAAATTGAGCTAATGAGATCTCATAAATTACATTCAAACGGATTAATTATGCCTTTACTGTAGGTACCTACGTAATAAGATAATAATACCGAATGTAGGTTTTACCTAATTAAACTCTTTTGGATATTCCACACAGCATAACAACTATAGTTAACTGATATATGTAGGTACTCAAATACTACAAAGATATTAAATAGATATTTTTATTATACATTCTAAACGACCAGAACACAGTGTTCGTACAAAGATTACTAGTTAAAATAACATTTGCAAACATCCTCTTCTCAACTTCCTTTCACGCATTGTTTTATTGGCATTATTTAAATTTATTGATAAAAAAAAGACTTTTTTTTCTTGGGTGGTCGCACATTTCCGCGAAAACGAAACCGCAAAGCGAATCGGTATTGAACCAAAATAGCCGCAGCTGACGTTAGAGCGGAATCGCGCGGGAAAGATAAATCGGCATCCAATATTTATCGGAATCTCTTTGTCTTTATTATACTTATTTTCAAAATAGCTTAAAAGGTTGTTTCCTAATTATTTGGATAACCTATTTAATAATACCTCTTAATTTTATCCGAAATATAATGTATCTTTTTTGTCTGAACAAATAATTTTATTCTATTCTTAATCTATGCGTCAAAACAGTTTTGCCTCTGTTTAGCTTGTACAACGGACAAGTCATAACGAAACTACTGCGAGTCCGCTACTATTTCCGGGCTACGGGCTTTTGTTTACTTATCTTAGACTGGATTTCTTAACAAATAAAATTACAATTAAATAATCAAATTAGAACTAGTATTTACAAATGAAACTATTGAGCTAACTGCAGCCTGTCCAAACTTACTACAGGTAGCTCAACTGATCCATATCAATACCAGTCGGAAGCTTCCCCAAGACGCTGGCTACATTGCCTCGCTGTATGGCAATGCTGTCCCTGTATGTAAAGTAAAGTAAAGTAAAGTAAAGTAATATTTTATTGCATCAAATACATGTGAGTCAGGTACATAGGTGTTGTATGTTTATATAAGATACAATGTATTTCTACCGGTCCGGCGTGCAATATTTTTACAATGTCAATATGCAATTAAAATTAAATTAAAATTAAGATTAAATAATAATGAAACTTAAAATTAGAAATAGAAAAGAGACTGCATAATAATTTTAATTATCAATAATATTTCGAGCCTATTTGGTATTATCAATGAATTGTTTGTCTGTCATAAAATCACTTACAGTATAATAACATTTACGTTCCAAAATGGCTTTTAATTTTTTATTAAACTGTGAACGCGGTAATTCTCTTAGAGATTTAGGCAATTTATTATAAATGGAGGGTGCCATGCAAAAGATACTTTTGCGCATCAAAGCCGTCTTTGAGTTTGGCCTGCAGACCTTGCTTTGATCTCGTCGATTTCGAGAGACGACATCGGATAGCTGACAATACAAACTAGGGTTATTTTTAACAAACATTGCAGTTTCGTAAATATACAGCGAAGGTAGAGTTAAGATGTTATGTTCTGAAAAATAAGGCTTACATGAATCTGTTACTTTGAGACGAAACATAGCTCGTATACAGCGTTTCTGATATTTAAATATTGTGTCAACGTTAGTCGAATTGCCCCAAAATATGATAGCGTAACGTATATTTGACGCAATTAACCCGTGGTACGTTACTAGAAGCGTATCTGTGTTAACAACATGGGAAAGTTTGTATAAAATATAGACTAGACTATTAATTTTTTTACATAAATGTTCAATATGTGGTTTCCAGTTAAGTTTTTGGTCAATGTGAAGTCCTAAAAATTTTGTAGAGTAAATTTCATCGATTTTATTTTGATTATAATGAATGTCAAGTTTGATAGGTGCAGCAGTATCGCGTTGTCTATAATGTATAAGTTTGGTTTTAGATATATTAATTTTTAAGTTATTGTTGTCTAGCCATGCTATAATTGATGCTAGAGTTGAATTTATGTCTTCTTCGTAGGTATTAATATTATTGCATGATATAGTTACGGCGCTATCGTCTGCAAACAGTGACATGGGTTGGGTTGTTACCATAGGCAGGTCGTTGATATAAATAATGAAAAGTAGAGGTCCTAGCACGCTACCTTGTGGAACACCATATTGCATAATACGTTCCTCCGATCTATATGTTTCTTCAAGTTTTGTTATATTGTTAATATTTCTTATCTCTGTAATCTGTTTCCTGTTTTTAAGGTAAGAAATGATAAGCTGTAGAGAGATCCCTCTAACACCGTAGGTTTCAAGTTTATTAATTAGTATGTCATGTTTAACGTAGTCAAAGGCCTGGGTCATGTCACAAAATATAGAGCATATTGGTTTTCGCTTGTCAATGTTACATGTAACACGGTTAAGGAAGTCATAGATGGCCATATTAATAGTCTTATTTTTACGAAAACCCTTTTGTTCAGTACAAAAAATATTCTTTTTTTCAAAAAAGTTATTAATTTCAATATACAAATATCTCTCAAATACCTTAGATAGTACCGGTATGAGAGAAATAGGTCTGTAGTTGTCAATGCATTCTTTACTTTGTTTCTTGTGTATTGGTTTAATAATTGAAGTTTTTAACGCCTCTGGAAATATTCCCGTGCAGATGCTCAAATTAATAATATGACTAATGGGTTCGCATATATTGCACGCAACAACTTTTATTATTTTTGTACTGATTTCGTCATATCCTACACTATTTGAGTTGTTAAGTGACGTTATTATTTTTAAGATATCTGACGAAATGCTTGGTTTAATAAATATTGACTCTCTCTGGGAATTAATTAATGAGCATAACTTTTTATTTCTAGGTTTGATTGGTACAATCTTGTCAATAAAATGGTTATTAAATGCATTTACAATGTCATGTGGATTCGAAATTATCTTATTTTCTATAAATATTTTACTAATAGGATCTTTGGGCAATTTACTTTTGTTGCTATTTATAATATTCCAGGATGCTTTTGATTTATTTTTCGATGAATTAATATTATAGCTATTTTGTGCTTTTTGAGTAGATTTAATGATTTTTTTCAAAACACATTTATATTTAAGGTAGTTGTATCTATTTAGTTTAGATGGATCTTTCCTAAATTTCCAAAGAAGTTTTCTTTTTTTATGGGAACATAATTTTATACCGCGTGATAGCCATCGTATTGGCTTAGAAGTTTTAATAGATATCAATTTATAGGGAAAACAAAGATCGTAAAACAATTTAAAAACATCAATAAACGAGTTGTATGCAGCGTTGGGATCCGTTTCACAGTATACTTCAGAAAATGACATGTTACTAATTATTGTACTGAATTTAGTTATATTGTCAGCTGAAAAATCCCGCCTCTTGATTCGCCAATATTTAAGAATATTTTTGTTTCTGACAGGACAATGAATTATCTGGGCTGTATGGTCTGATAAAGCAAGATCGAGGATTTCAGTAGAGCATGATTTTTTAAAGCTATGCGCAAAATTATCTATACATGTGTTACTAGCGAGTCTTGTGGGCTGTTTCAGAGCAAGTGTTAAGCCAAAGTTTAGAAGCAAACATTCGAAATCCAATGTTACGTTATTTCTTTTTAATATGTCTACATTAAAGTCACCAGCAACTAGCAAGTGTTCATAATTTCTTTTAGTTAATACCCTTAAAACAATTTCTAATCGATTCATAAAAATTACAATATTGTTAGGATTCGGTACTCTATAAATACATAAAATAGCAATATTACAGTCTATCAACTCTACAGCACAACATTCAAATTTTCCAGGCACTGAATAATCTGCTATATTTTTTAGGTCTTTCCAGTTAGTTATATCATTTCGAACTAAGATACAGGTGCCTCCTCTAGCTCTTTTGGCATTTTTGCGACAAAAATAGGAAGTCAATGTATAATTAGGAATAGTTAAATATTGTTCATGTCCTTCTAATATAAAATGTTCTGAGATACAAATTATGTCTACTATGGCAATGCTGATGTGCTCCGCCAGATACTAACTAGCTAAATCGCTGGATTTCTTGAAGCACCTTGCCAGTGCCAACTGTCCTGTTACAACTACCCAGACATATTTATTGACTGACTGTCTATTTTAGTATGTACTCTACTTGCGTCTAGGTCACCCTGAGATGCCTTATTTTTTAGTTTTTTTTTATGAAAATTTAATGAAAGGTGTTAGTATAAAGGCTAACTTAAAGTATCTCTTTAATTAATTATATAACTTGATTTAATTAACGTCTTGTAACAACGTTTATTTCTTAACTTTCTATGGTCTAGTCTCTTATGTTTTTGATAATGAATATATTGTACCTATACCAATTTAAATAAGGGCCAAGACGGTTTTTCTGTTTTTTTATTAGAAGGTAAATTAATGAAAGGTCTTTAAATATAACTTTGTTAGCGTTTAATTAGATATTCCTTTGATATTTGAAATAAATACTTCAGTTTTAAAAGTTAATTTTCTCAGTTTTATTTTAGCTTTTATAAATGTAATGCTTCATTCTCTGTGGCGCTGTGGCCGAAGGTCCGCCTGCGACGCAGGAGGTTGCGTTTTGATTCCCGACACTCGGGACATTATGTTTGTTCGACCTGCAGAGATTTGTTCCGGGTGTTCTGCTCATTGTCTTTGTATAGTAAGAAAATATCTTTAGTATCAAGTATATCAGTCATCTAATACCAATAACACAAGCTCGGCTTAGCTTGGGGCTAGATGATGCTGTGTGGATTGTCCTGCATTATTTATTATCAGCGGTCCGCTTCGGCTTCGTGTTATTCACACGGTTGGGTTCCATTTTTGAGTTTTCATATAGGTCCCGAACTTTTTTGAAAATTTCTATGAACATAGGCTATATGTTCATATAGGTAGAATTCGAAAGGTGAAATAATTTTGCAAATCAAATTAAATTTAAACAAACTAACAATCAAATATTTCCTCTTTATAATTTTAGTATAGATTATTATCTCATGCTGAGTCAACAACCAAACCACTCAAAGTCATCACATTAGCTGTTATCGCTATTACTCAGAGCTCTCGAAAGTCATCAACAAACTATCAGCGCTAATGCACCGCTCGCATAAAACCGCTTTATCAAGGATCTTTGAACGAACAAAAACTAACTTACATAGAAAGCTTCTTACGACGAACACTATGAAACCGACTCTTGTCTTAGGATGAGATTGTGGAAGACATCGGTTGTGGGAGCGAGACGAAACGAAAGATCTCTATTATTAGTTGCCTCTCGCTCCCACAGCTTACTGTCTAGTAGCTACAGCCTCTATCAATCTGGGTAGAGGGATTTTATGGAAAAACGGGAGTTTGAGCGGATATATATTTCTTTTCTAAAAAATATTAAAACTGCACTCTCGCTTCCGCTGTACTTACCATTTAAACAAATTGCAGTTTTATATCGTCGTGTCGGATCGTGTGGATGTAATGTGGCTCTGTTCAACTAGTCGCCATACAAAATTTATGGGGACAGATCGGCGCACTTAAGCTAAATTTAGTGGTACCGCAATAAATTGCTGTTCGCAATTTCGTTTCACTAGCATTCGGTCTGTGTTTAATTTCGTGTTCACAAGCGGTTCAAGGAAAAGTGGAAAGTATTATCACACTGCTCAACATTATTAAGGTGAAAGTGGATGTAAGCCCATGAGCTTTACAAAAATATTGCCCTAGGCCAAGAATAACAAGAGGATTTTGTAGAAGGTCAATATCAGTAATGCCTTTATTTAGTACTCGTAAGTACTGTTGTAATTGCTGTTAATACATCGATTGAAGAAAGCTATATGTCAGCAAACCTTCCCAAAACATGCGCCGAAAACCGGAATCCGGTGTAAATGCGGGGTCGCTATCAGTATTCCCCAAATGTCCGCGCACGTTAATCAGTCCTCAATGTAGGACAGTTTAATGAGATTTCTTTCGGGAATCCGTTTCCGTTTCCGCGCCGTTTCTTCCAACTTTCAGCTCTTGGGACGTCGGTTTTGGCTGATTTTAATTTATCGAGCAGTTGAAGTAATATGCGACTTGGGTTGGTTACTATATTTTTTATTCTCAGTCGTCTAGCACCCATCCTAACACAAGCTCTGCTTAGCTTGTTGCTAAATGCTGTGTGGATTGTCCAGCATTATTTATTATTTATGTACACATATATGAGAGCGTTAGTTTGTACTAGTTAATACTTTAAATAGTCCTAAAAGCTAGTTCTAGTTGTTAGATTTCTGCTCAAAGTTAATTGCTTCAGTGTTAGGTTTCTACCCTCCATTTTGTAAAATCACAGTTTACCTGCTCCAATAAACGGTCCAGTAACAACTAAACACTCCGTGATATTGGAAATAACCGGTATTTTTAGCGCTTGAAAATAATTTTTGTTCTTTGGGTGCCGTAGCAAGCGGCTACAGCGTAGAGGGCTGACATTTCAAAGACTTCAACGGGCTCTTTGCTACGGAACAACACAATATAAATTGTTAACATTTCCATTACATTTTTATAATAAAAGTTACGGGAAAGTGTCAAAGGTTGAAATTCCTGGAACAGTAGTCGAGTAGTATGTTGTGTATACTTATGTATATTATAATGGGGAAAGATTTGTTGTTTGTTTGGATTGAACATACTACTCGTATATATGAGTAGTATATTTAATCCAAACAAACAACAAATCTTAACTAAAAGTTTAACGACTATTATATTAATAGTCGTAAAACTTTTAGTTAAAATGTTACCAGCTCTAAAAATTGTGCCTTAAGGAGAGGCAAATAATTCCAAGAATGAATACGAAATTGTTTCCTTTGTTTAGCTTCCGTTTTTTGTTCCGAGATTTTTTAACTGAATATTTTAGGAGGGCAGACTTTTTGATAATAAAATTATAGAAAATTCTGCACCGTAAATACCGCTCGCTAATTCTTGTTCTTTGCATTCTTTGTTCGTTAGAAATTTGAGAAATACCAGTTTGAATAAAAGCTTTTTTTTTAAATGTTACTTTTGTCTTCCTCGTCTAAGAACTTTATTCAAGGAGAATAACGTAGATAAAAAATGCTCAAACTACATCTTAAAATATACGGAAACATGCTAATCACTAGTCTTATTAAGAACATTATATTAACAATGTGATACTTATTTGTTATTATTCCAATTTCGCACATCACAAAAAATACCTCAAATACGGCCCTGGCTGTGTTTGTCGTATTCCGTTATAAATAAATATATAACTACGAGTAATACTGAATAGACTACTAATAGATAAATTAATATAGCGTCAGCTTGCCCCAAGCTAAGCAGAGCTTGTTTTATTGGTACTATACAGTCTAATAAACTTAATACAATAAATTAAATACAAAGATATTTTTTATTATATGTACATATAATATAATACTACCAACCATAACAAAGAAAATATTGTACTTAATATGCTTGAAACAAGATACATTATAAAATGTAAATTATCTTTACATGCATAAAAAAATAGTTAAAAAAGAATAGGTATTTAAAATAAACTTTTTAACTTATTATTCCCATTTCACACTTCACAAATAATTCCTTCCTAGAAGACTGACTAGCCGTTTCTTCGTCAAGTCTTGTGCACATAACATGTGAAAATATGTATAAGAACAATACACAAAACACAGAAACAACCAAGCATGGTGTTACAAGGGTCCAAAAAAGGTCCCTGTCTCAGCATTATGAATCTCCTGCGATATCTGAAGAGTCGGGACAGACTAAAGCAACCATGAAAGAAAGTCAGCAATGGCGCCATCTTCCGCTGAATCATAGTTGTTATTCCGTAGGCTGTGATTTATCGGCGGCGCGAGATTGGCATGATCGGTCTGAGCCAACTTCCTTGTTATCCAAATGGCGAGGGGGCTGGGGGATTAATTTTACTTTCTATTTGGGCGTTTGATTTACATTGCGCGGGAGTTACAATTTTGTTTTTGCTGTGTTTTTATGTAAGATTTCATTTTGCAAGGAGTAAACTAGCGGAAAAATGTTTTTTATATCATTTGTGACCATGTAGGTACACTTATTTTAAAAAGTTTTGAACCATAAAGAAAATCATACACCGGAAGTGTGTACCTTTTTTTGAAGTGTCGCTTTGGCTCAGGCGATACTAAAAATTATAACAAATCCTGATTCTATTAAACTTAAAAAAAACAGTTTTGGAAAGTACCAACCAGCCTTTGCAACGCCCCACACGACCGACCATGCTCAATATTAATTAATAAACATTTTTTAATATTGAGATTGTCTCAACCCTGCGACCCCGCTATCTCGTTAGATTTTCTCCCAACTGATATGTAGCCATCTATGTAGCTATAACCTTCAGGGTATTAGACAAATCATATGACACCTCATTGGCTACAATCGGATAAGTAGTTTTAGGGCTACGTTTGAATAATGAAATTGGCTACATACTCACATACTTTATCGTTAGCCTATATCAGTCCACATAATAAATATGATCTTAGAGAACTCTTCTTCCGGTACTTATCCCACGCTAGGTGGGGTCGGCACAACATGACATGTAGTTTCTTCCACTCTCCTCTATCAACCGTCATCTCCGTTGTAACACCTTTCCATGTATCTTCCATCTCTTTCACACAATCTATCCATCCTTTCTTTGGCCTTCCTCTCACTTTTTATCCACCCACATTTAAATAATATCCTAGAGTGTCTATAAACCTAATTTAGGATTTCAGATTCTACTTATCATTAAAAAATTATCTTTTTATTAATAAACGCTATCTATCTATACAAAGGGTGGTAACCTCATAACCCTCCTCCCGTAAGTAGTTGGGTATAAAAAATAAGAAATTGCAACGTTTCAAAATGTAGCTGAATACATGCATTTGCTGAATATCGGGGTCTCAGTAAAAGGGTAATAAATATCACATGGCAGAGACTTTGGTTGCGTTTTAGTGCGTTACTTTGAATATTCCTTAGACGGCTTACAGGGTAAAATGGTGGGAATTGGATTATTGGATCTTTTCAAAGTCAGCATTTTTTTCTATATGGTTTTATGAATTTGAAAGCCTTCTCTGAGTCTTTGAATAAACCTTTGAGTAGATTATAAATAGGACATAGATGGTTCCTTTGTTTACTACAGCAGTTCGCCAGTCTGTCACTCCGTAATGGAAGTGTGTAAAACTGTTAAACGTTGGGTTTTTTATTTATTTACTAAAAATACACAGGTTTTTTTTAGCCCCAAGGCAGTGCTAATATGTACCTAAACAAATGCGTTATTTTTTTTATAGTGTAATCATAATATTTATTTCGTATAAAGGTTCTTATTTAACATTTTCGTAACCAAATATGTATTTTTCTCCAAATTTTTTGTAGCCATGGTATATTGGCATTAACTATAAAAAATGTGCTGGACAATTCACACAGAATCTAGTCCCAAGCTAAACAGTTATGTTATGGTCTTCGCCCACCGCGCCGCCGCAGAGGTCGATAAAATCCGTTTCATAAACCTAAATCATTATCTACCCTAAGAAATAAAAGTTCATGTTCAACCGTTGAACATCCAAGGATTCTCTTATGAATAATTAACTGCCTACATCTATTGCCAATTTGTGGAATCCTGCATTAAACAGAAGTTACTTATTATTAATGCAGAGGCCTCTTGAAACGGAGGCTGGAGAAACCTACGTTTAATCGATATATGACAGGACTTGCTTCAGCACGCGGTTTTGTACGCGTTTTTCCGAGATGTTCCAACAACTGGCCTCATAGTCGTCATACATTTATTTATTAACTATCGTCTAAAGAACCAAAAATGTTTTTTTTTAGTCAGGAAGATACGTCTCTTTTCATCGCAGAACTTATTTACACGTAACTCTTAACTCTCGATATCGATAACTTTTCGATAATTCTTACGGTTTCAGAATTACAGCTATACAAAATTTCAGGCTATACCGTTCAGTCGTTTTAGCGTGAAGCGGTTACAAACATTATTGCGAGTTGAATATATTACCTACTTCATAAGTACACATACGATACAATTAATATGTACTCAAAATGTATGTAAACGTACCATATAGCCTGAGCCTTACGGCAAAATAGATTAATAAGTAATAATTACTGTAAAACATAAATACTTAAATGAAAAAAAAACATTTTATTTAAAATTATAAGTGTGATAGGCAGTTTTCGCAGGTTACCAAGGTCAATGCTAACTATGCCCTACCCTGCTATTAATAGTTAAGGCAGATAGTAGGGTTTGTTATTGAAATAAGCTTAATGCGGTAGTGGCTGACCTTTGGTATGAAGCTATGGATCTATACAATGTCTGCAGGCAGGTGGACTGAGGTCAGTGTCTGTTCTGACCTTAGGAATCCTACTAATATTATAATTTTTATTTTTATTATTTTTGTTATCATTTATTGTCTATAATATGGGTCCTTAATTTTTTATTATGTGCCGGAAATAATCGAGTATTATTTTTATTATTATAAACGCGAAAGTTTGCAATTATGGATTGTTACTCTTTCACGCAAAAATTACTAAACCAATTTTGATGAAACTTCTTGGTACACAGATTGTTTATGATCTGGAATAACATTAGGTACCTATAATTTTCTTTTTATCCCGAAAGCCCCTCGGGATCGAGAGTTACGCGGGTATAACCGCGGGCACCCAGCTAGTTACTAATAATAATATGTGTATCATATTATTTAATCAAAAGTAATTTAATTTTTTTTTTATATTGCTTGAACGTAATATGAGGTATGGTATAGATGTATATATCCCGTACCTACTTAAATTTGAAATGGAATGATTTGTCGATGTTTTTAAGCTACAAATAAATTTAAAATATTGTGCAACCGAATAAGGATAATCGAATAATCTCCGCTATGTAGGTATAGCCCTTGGCTAGGGCCCCACGCATGCCTCCCAAAGGACCGGGGACTATATTTGACCCGAGATCATGAAAAATACATATTACAATTTATTCTCATTTGTTATGAAACGGTAAATAAATTATATTAGAATTAAGATAATAAAATGCAAATTCATAAGTTACCTACTGAATAATATATTACTTTGACATCAGAATTAAGAAACAAAACATTAAAAATAAAAATAATTCGATAGCTTAAAAATTAAACTAGCAGGGTTTGGTGTAAAATTTCCTTGTATGAAAAGACGCCGCAAAAGTATAGTACCCAATCAAGTTCTATTGCTGTCATGTACTGGTAACGAAGCAAGAACCTCGGAAAAGATTGCCATTTCTCCTTTCATCGAAGTTGTTTTTTCATCCAACATTACTTAACCCAGAACTAGCCCACAAACGAGAATCGCTGAAACTTTGCGATTGCACACTGCGGTGTTGGTTGAACTGTCGATGGACTGAAAAAAGTTTTGAATTGCATCGTCTATTATTTCATTTTTAGTTTATTATGAAAACTTTTTTAAACACGGGATTTAATTACATAGAAAATAAGTAATAAAGGAAAATAATAAATAAAGGATAAAATAATTACAACTAGTACAATATTTATTACAACACTTTGTTTTATTTTCTATAAATCTGAGCCGTCACCAGAAGGCAGAGTGCCCAGAATGCTGGCAGCATTGCCACGTTGGATGGCGTTGTTGATTCGTTGACAAAAGCCAGCATTCCGAAGAGCTGTGGTCTCTAGGAGTTGCTTTATGAAATCACTATACATATTTGTTACAATTATTAGATAGATAGATAGAAAATACTTTATTATACCGTTAGGCTTTAGGCTTTATCGCTATGAACGATATCTTCCAGGCAACCTTGGGATGGACTGGACATGAAGGAACACTAGACGGATTAGATTAAATTTTAAATAAGAAACCTGCCAACATGATTCACGGTTGTCTGAAATCTTAATATAATGTTTGTAGTAAATAAACGTAAAAGTAGTGTAGGACGTCCCTCCTGCCAGGTAGGATGACGATCTGCGAAAGATTGCTGGCAGATGCTGGATGCGACAAGCTGAAGACAGGGCGCTATGGCGCTCATTAGGGGAGGCCTATGTCCGTGTGGACTAACATGGGCTGATGATGATGAGTATATAAACGAACCTACATTCCTGATTTGGGCTATCGCTCGAGGAATTATAATACTTTATTGATTATTGGCGACTAGTTGGCGACTTAAAGAGTTTAAGTTAGTAACGTAAACGATTCAGTACCTTATAGCGTTATTTCGAACAAATAAAATTTATTTGACTTTTAGCCTCCGTGGCGCGTTGAGCCACGGAGTGGTGTACCTCAATGGAATCCACAACCTGTCACAGGCGGATCATCCGCCTGTGACAGGTTGTGGATTCCATTCCTACCACGGGACGAATGTTTGTACGGTCTGCAGATATCTTTTCCGGGTGTTCTGGTCGTTGTCTTTGTACCTATTATCCAAATATATCTATATATGTATTATACTGTAAGCAGTACATCAGTCTCCAGTACACAACATAAGCCACGCTTAGCTTGGGGCTAGATAATGCTGCGTGTATTGTCCACCATTATTTATTTAGACACTATCTTTATTGCAAATAAAGTACAAATGGACGATCATAAGCGAATTGCTGGTTTAATTGTCAAAATTTTAGATTGAACTACAAAAACAACATTTTTAAAAGCGGAGCTTCAACTTCTTTGTTTATTTTGTCATTACCCAGCAAAATCTTTCTCCTTAGTTTGAAAACGCTGCTCGTATTTAGGCTGGATCTGCGAGACGTTAAGTTTACATTGTGTTTGAAATGTTTCAAAGTACAAGCGAGATTGTTTGAAGTTGTTGTTCCTGTTAGTGGATTTCAGTTTTAATTACGAAGATACACTATCGCCACCACTCATAAAACAATATTACGTCGGAAAAAATAAATAAAAAAAAAATCATTATCTAGGAGAATAAAAAAAAACCGTTTTCCTCGAATAACTTATGATTGGATTTAACAACATCGATTACAATATAGAAAAATAGCCATTAATTTGCGAAAGAATAATGTGAAGCAATGTACAGACAGAAGCATTAATTGGTAACCCCCTCACAGAATATGTCATAGTTATCATTCAGTAGCATGTAGGTTCAAACCCGTGAAGATTTATATATTCATTTTAATTTACATTATTTTTTATTCTTGTTTTTTTTATAAAGTTTGTTTAATTGTTTAAATAAAAAACAAATGTTTTTTTCAACACCTTCTTCTTCTATCAGGAGTAACGACACTGAAATTTCGAGCCTGTATCACATGTAACTATGGTGTAGTGGTTAGTGTAACCGAGATTCTGTCACCGCACATCGTAATGATCGTCATCGAATCCTTGCAGTGGATGTTTTTGTTTTTTAACTACTACTTAATTTTAGTAATGTAATGACATTTATTTATGTGTAATAGTGAAGTTTTTGTCTATTAGTATGAATTTAAAGTAATTGATAATATAAAACAATAATAATAATTTCAGGTAAACAATTACGTTTATTTTTTTCAAAAATTTGCCTACACAAACAACAACACAAAAAATTCAATTAATGTTTTATTTTATTATTTAGCCTACTTACAAATAGCTTCCTATCCTGAAAAATAATATTCCATTTTCGATTTAGTGCTCGAGAATACACATGTTTTCATTAGATTTTCGTTTACTTTGCTAATCTAATGAATTAAACAATTTGGATCTCGTGTAAATCATGGAATACTAAATAATCAGGTAGTTTTGAAAATAAATGAGGTCAAATGGAGTTTTTCTGACAATGTTAAAAGGTAAAATGGTAAAATGTAATTACATTAGGGTTTAGTAGGTAGTGATATTTATCGTCCTTTATATTTAGTGATACTTATCGCTTAATAGCTAATGGCTAACGGATCGGATCTCAATTTAAAACCATTTGACCCCACATATTTTCTATCGGATTATGGTCCGAACTTTTAGATGACCAAGAAATAACAGTAATGCCTTGTAGAGATGAACAACCCTTGAGAAACCATCCGCGTACGATGCACTGCACAATTATCATGGACAAAATAAATTTGGGCTTCTGGATACGCGATCCGCGTAGTAACCTTCAACACTTTCAAGCTCGTCATTCATGCGCCCAGTTATTTTTACTACCTCTATTTCTCCAGGACCCATAGAGGATATCCATCTCCAAAACCTAAAAAGAAAAAAAAAGTCAACTGTTATAATGTTAATTTAGTTCGTGTAAATACTAACTTGTTAAAAATATCATTATTATGATGAAATAATCATAGATAAAGGTGTTCGAATTTGTTGAGAATTATAAGTATTATCACTTACCTAAAGTTATTCATGCCCTACGATGGAGTTCAGCAGACAGTCCTATTTTTGCTGCTCGATAATTGTGTAAGTATATCAGCTGCATGCAAATGCCTTCTGTTGATGTTGATATCAAATATTGTTGAGCAGTAGAACGAGTGGATGCAAAAGGCGAACTAGTCTGAATGTCAACAATATTATTGTGGCGACTTCACTGATTTGTAATACACTCCTGTTGTTTATCTGCCATTGCTTCTTACATTCACATCCCCACATTACACTTAAGCGCACGGTTTTTATCTGTAAGACAACAAATCAATACTTAAATGAAGTTAAAGATAACAAGGTTTTACTAAAAAAATATGTATTTGTTTCGAAATGATTATGACACAAGAATAATAAGTTGATAACTTACCGTAATTCAAAGCTAACGAGCAATCTCCTGATTACTCATTTGCTGTTCGAATAGCACCGCGATCTTAGTTCTTACAAAATTCTTAATTTGCATAATTTCCTTCAATATTCTTCAATTCATTTATGATTCAAACCAGTAAGTCAAGACTAGAATTGAGTATGGCTAGTGACCTTTTCATTATTCACCAAGATTATATTTAAATCTACCCTCAAATACTTCTTTTTTTTCTTATCCAGTGTAAAGAGATCTCATAAATAAAAATCCGCTGTCGAACACTAATAACATAAAATTTCGACGCTCTGATAACTGGTTCGTTGGTTTAGTTGGTTGGTGCGTGCATTACTTGTCATGTGAGCGATTGGATGTCTGGTTCGATTCCCACTGGGTGTTACGTTTTTGTTTCTTAGTATTTGAGTAAAAGATTTGTAAATCGTACAGTGATTTGCAATGTAAACTTTAGCTATTAGGGGGGTTACCAATTAATGCTTCTGTCTGTACATTGATTATATGATCAAATTAATAACTAAAAAGAAATATATTACAACGATTAAACAGTAAAAACAATAGGTATAATTTTTTCGCGGGAAACGTTGATAGTGGCGTATAAAGTAATAAGTCGATCATGATATGACTCGTGATGACTACCTATAAAAACCATTGTTGACTGCATAGGTAATGTAATGTGGCCATATTATAATTTCTTAATTCTTTATTACACAGTAAAATAAACAAAAAAAAATTAAATGTAAAAGAAATGGCAAAGGCGAGCTTAACCCTAAAAAGAGTTCTCTTCCAGCAAACCTTATTGGGAGAGAGAGAAGTTACAAACGCGGGTACGTGTGCTAAAAAAGGGATACATGATTGAATTTATATTATAACAAGTTTATATTTATAACAAGTTTTTTGCATTCCAAAAGCTACAAAGGGTGCCCAACGAAAACACTATTTATTCGGTGCTTTAACAAACTAAAGTATAAATTAAGGACGTTGTTTTTCCATGATCCAGATTTGGCATGTTAGATGAACTTAGACGTTATATTAGCATAATCAGTTCGATGGGAATGGAAATGTCAATATCAGTGTTTCACCGGAATACTAATATGCACAGAAATTAGGTTGTTATTCTTACTCGAATAAGATCGTAATACAGTCTTGTGAATATATTGAAACAAAACAGACTTAGTCTTGATCTGTTGTGATATTCGAGGCTAAAAGATATTTTTTTCTGTTTAATACATAGCAAAAAGTTAAACTCAATTATCTACTCGTACGAATGGGCCTAAAAAACATCACCGGGTGTAATCGGACCACTTAGTTATTTTTTATATAGCCTGGTATGTCCCACAGCTGGGCAATGGCCTCCCCCTGGTTCACGCATCTCGTTTCTGAGACAGACGTGACCTTTGCATAATTATTTTAATAACAACCACTTTTATCGTAATCCATTATGATGATAATTAATAAAGGCAGCGATAAATTTGCATCTACGCAAATTTCACATTATTTTCAGTAACACAACTGGTCAATTTCGCAAAACAAAGAGTGTGTCTACCCAAATCATCTAGACGCTGAAAGCTTTTTATATCACGAACAATGAAATATTAATATTTTATTTCCCACTTCGTTACAATGATCTCCACGCCTTTAAAAGCATAACACGTAGGCGGTCTGGGCCTAAGTTAGGTAGGCTTCGAAACCAAACATTTCTGAATTTTAATGTTAGAATAGGGGTGAGTGGCATTTCGTTCATGATCAATATTTCGTCCGATAGTTTTGATTAGTGCCTTCATTTTGAACTTAAGACTAACATAGTGAAAATACCTCCTTTCTTTCATAATTCACAGTTCCTCGTTGCCCGTGACCCCGTGTACCAAACAACTTACAATAACGCCCAAAGCTAAAAGGCACCATATGCATTTTTATCTCCAGAAGAACCCATCAAAAATGTAAACGACTCGCTGGGAACGCTTTTTCATCATGCACAATTTAATACTCCGAAAAAAACAACTGTTAGGTCCCGACGGAGCGTCAATTTATTTCTATTTAGTCAGCAATTTAGCAATCTTCCTCGGATAGGTATTTGTTGGATCACGTCTTCAATATTGCTTTGGTGCTTGGGTTTTTTCTCTCGGCGTAGGGCTGGGGTAGACTATACGGTAGATTTAATAAAAAGAGATTAAAACAAACGGGTCTATTGATTTGAGATGATTGTGTCATTTTAATTTACGTTTCAGTTTTCAATGAACTTAAAAATATTATCTCAGTTACTTTAGATGTTTTCATAAGTAGTGGTATCTACTTATCCTCTTTTTAGGCCAACCGCTACCGACCTAAAAGTATTTTAACGAAATAACCTAAAACAATGTTGGCGTCTTTCGTATTATAATGTTGCCAGCACTACCCAAGTAATTTTCCTCCTTTCGAAAACTGAAATAATTTCGCTTGAAGGCGTTTATGCCGTAACTTTTTTATTATCTGCAGACTTGCTTAAGGGAACGTTTTTCATAGATGGATTATTCTTTTACACTGCGCTCTAATGAGACATTTTATTCTGAATTTTTACACTAATTCACTTGAACAATGGAGAACGAACGAGAAGGCAGTACATATTATTCGATTGGAAAATAATGAGGTGCAATAACGAATTGGTAGAAAAATTGTTAAGATTCATTAAGAAAGTTTCATTCTAACTTGAAATTTTCTTATCGAGTTCGAAGCAATAGATAATAGAACATTCTAAATTCATATGTTCTAAAACTAAGATGTACCCACCGTGATTCTCACGGCAATCCCAGCCGATTGTCGAATGGAATCAAAGCACTATCCACTAGACAACCTCTTACTCAAATTGGGTTAGAGGACAAGAGGTAGCCTCTACAATCTCTTGGGAGCACTCTGCGTCCTTTTCTATCCACTCAATGTGACGCCCCCCTTTGATATGACAACTTTAATTTTACCTTTCCTTGTGGGACTGTATTTTAAGTTGGAAACTATTGGTGATTCTAGTTGTGCAAATTTTATGCAATTTTTGAATTTGTTGGACATTACGTTTTTATTACAAAACTACGTAGTATCATAGACTCATAACCTCTAGTAGACTAACAATCTCATACAATCTTAAATACCCTGGAATTGTACCATTTTTGAGGAACAAAATTTTGTTCTATTATAGCGGTCTACTGTGTTTTTTTGTCTATGGTATATAAGTAGTTATTCTGTGCGATATCCGACTATGGTATGTAGGTAAGTGCTGTTAACAGTAACAGCACTTAAATTTTATTCTCAATTTTAATTCTAAATACAAAATACTTATACTTATGTAAGTCTCACTCTTCCTAAACAAATAAATGATTGTGTTTAATCAGCTAAACGGTGTCATTTTCCTATTCAAACTTTAAATAGATCTATTAGTTTTAAAGGACGATAGCAAGGAATAAGCACACTGCCATTTAGCCTCGGAACAGACAAAAGCGTAGTGTTTCCCTTCTTTTGTAAATAGTAAGAGAGACCTTAGGGACGAATTTGGGCCCTCCGTTGCCACTTAACTTAAACACGGGCCTTGAATGGGATGGCTTTGAAAATGGCGAGGCGTTCCTTGCTAAAGCCTGCTTGAGTGACACACTCGCTAAAAAAGTTAGTTTTTATTTCCTACCAAGAACAGGGTCATAGCATGTGCACAGAATGTGCATAGCTTAAAATTTTGTTACAAATAAATCCCGAACGTCTAAGTGACTTGGTTTTTTTAAGCAACTGTTTCTTTTATACCCATGCTGTGTAAATTGTCGACCTTTATTTTATTATTTATTATTATTGTAGAAACGTTTTTATTGTTCCCAATAGAGTGAAGTTTTAATAGCTGACATATATCCACGGATGTAATTTTAAAGCGAGTGAATTAGAAATTATGTTGTATCGTCGGCGATGCGTTTCCGACAAAACAAGTTTGCGTGACGATCAACCGAAAGGTTTTCTTTCTTCGCGACTATATGCAAGTACCAACATGCGTGCTGCAGGAAAATCATGATAACCAAAATGCGCACCTATTAAATTAAATTGTTCTATTATTGCCTATATCATATCAAAGAACGTTATAACTTTCCTTTGTCCACTTCCACTTTTAAAGAACAAATCAGTTTTTATAACTTTGTTTTATATTCTCCTAATGAAAAACCCATAGCGCATTTTTCTCAGTAATCGCTACGTGTAGTAAACCTGATCAGCTGCACTGCACTCGCGTGTCGATAAAAACATTAGTTATGTGGGCTAGAACATATCGTGTACGTGCGCTATACTTTTTACTTTCCCTGAGCGACACTAGCGCCGTTTGCAATACAAGGTTGCATAGAAAATGAAACCCAATTTGCTTACATTCCCGAAGCTATGACGTTTGACAATGTTCTGGCGACTTTCTCTTCACGGTAGAGCGGTGGCGGGCGGTGTCCTCGAGTCAACGCACGGACATTTGTTTTTGTAATTATGCCCGTAAAGCAGCAACGTGTAAACGTTACCGCATTCAGCTGGGTTCACTCCCCCGCGGGTTGACACAATACAAATTGCCGAGGCAAAGATGACTCGTGCCACTGAATATTTTATAATGGACGTAAATTTCGGCTGAGATCGCTTGGGCGCAATGTGAATGGAGATAATTAGGTCGGGGAACCGAGTGCTTGAGCGGTGAAATATAGGAAAACGTAAGTTTGGGTTAAGATTAGGAATCCCGCTGGGTACAATGAACGGGAAATAACGAATCCCGCTGCATAATATTGTGTTATATTACAGTCGGGTTCGTGATTTGGGATACTGTGTACGCAGTAACCCATTAGGTGGAGCTAAACAATTTATCACACCGGTGACCTCTTTTCCAAGGTGTCCCAAAGATAATTTGGGTGGTGCGCCCTCGACGGGGTCAAAGTGTTACCAAATTGACCCCCGGACGAGCCCGCCGGGAGAATGCCTCAAACATTTTGCTGCGTTCCTTGTGAATATTATAAAAACAGCATTTCACACGTCCAGGCGACATAAAAACATTCTATTCCGGAGTAAGTTTTATTGCGACCACATTTTAGTTTAGGGACTCCTTTTTGTTTAGAAGTTAAAGGGGTTTTGAGTAATTTTATCACGGTCTGGAATTGCAGAGCTTGATTGCGTTACATTCCGTGTTTTAGTTTCTGCTGTGAAAATTAAGATTTTGTTGCGTTCCCTCAATAAATAATGTATCAAGATTTAAAATTGTAAACACAATTTACAGCTATTATGAAAGATAAATTTCCAACCAATATTTTGTTTCGAATAAGTAAAATAAATGTTCACTGCAGAATCGTTTTTGCACGGCCTGTTTAAATCATTCGTGCAGGTGTTCGGTTTAAAAATACAGTCGTTTAATGAGTAGGAATACAATTTTATACGAAAATCGTGTGGTTTTCGTATGACGGAGGAAACATTGCGTTTTTCACACAATAAAGGTAATTTAGGGAACCATCGAGTTGAAGTCAGCCGTCACTTGTTTCTCTCCCCGAATACCTACTATCAAAGGATCCACCGTAATCAAGTTATTGGGAAATATTTATTGACTTCCCTCGACCTCTCTCGGAAGAGACCATATATCTTGGAAGAAACATGTTTCGCTGCCACAGTAATTTGTAGGCGCTACGATATTTTTGTTGGCGATTTTATTGTTGTTTGGATCCGAATGTAGGCATCTTTCATCCGCCATCTATCGCGCTCCCTTGCACGAGGCGAGCGGTCGCCCTAATAGGGGTCCACGTCGATTGGGCAACACATTTTGCACGCAAACGGGGGTAGGTTTTTATTAGCCCAGTTATCTGCTTTTATGAGTCATGTTCGCTACAATAAACTCTGTTTATCGAAATGGGTTATCTATTGAAACTTATACATTACAGGCACCGACTAGTTTAATAACAGCACACATGAGCAATTCCATCAGCTTTAAATTACAAACGGTAATTGCGATGCAGCTGTGGCAGGGCAAGCTTGAATAAACAACAAAGTTGTCTGCGGAGTGCTCCAGCGAAAGTCATTACTGTGATAGGTATAGGTAGCTACGTAAAGCAATCTGGTGAATGTCTCTTGTCAGTTGCGCTAGAGCTGTGAGTCCCCGACGTATAGTTGCCAAACAAGGTCCTGGGTCGACGTCCTGCTCGCCTCAATTAATCAGTAATGCCTGAGCAGGTAATAAGCGAGCGGCGACTGCGCCGTTATAATCGCACCACCGCACCACGGAATGTCGGAATACGATGAGACTTTGTAGTCATAACAGGTTTGTAACGTTTTATAACGTTATTAACTTAATATGTCTCCGTAAACTGTCCATCCGAGTCGCGTCCAGCTCTTAAACTTGTTTTTCGTCGTATTAATCTAGTTTAAAATTGTTAAAAGCTATCCCTATAAACGCATAACGTTGGTAGAGCCTGATAGCATTGGAGTGCGTTCAGATCTTAAAGATCGAACCGAAAATCTCATTAATTTTATTAATTCACCCAAGAGCTGGTGAGTATCAGCGAGGCAATTCAGCCAGCCAACGTCTTGGGGACGCTTCCTACTAGTATTGATATTTGAAAGTTGTTAATTGTATGCAGTTAGCTCTATTGTTTTAATAGTAAATACTAGCTGAAACTTCTTTATGTTATTTGATTGCAATTTACTTTGTTACTTAAATTTTAATGTCAAATAATAGAACAGCAACTACATGCTTTCCTTCCTGCAAAAATATTAAGGGAACTTACGATTATGTTCGATGTGTGTGTCGAAATGGACAAAGGACATACCTACTTCTGTTATGTACCTAATACGTTGTTTCGCTCTATTAACGAGTCAAGGGTCGCAGTGGCTTTACCGCCATATGGATGCGTCATCGAGTACGTATCCAGTAGACATAGGCATCCAGGCACTATAACCAAAACCTTAAAGCAGTACCTCGATCCTGAAATACAGCGCATTAGACAGCAGGCTGGCTTAGGACTTTACGGATTCAGTATACTACTAGAACATTGTAATTGTATCCATGAAATAATTTTTATGTTACATTCATATTCAGCATGACACAGATTTTAACAAACTGCAAAAAGTGACATACTCGCTAACACTATGCGGTCATACCGTACACTCAGAACGTCCGACGTGATCAAGGGCCGGACGGTAGCCGCAGTCATCAATCAACTATTAACTCGCTTCATTACTGTCCATCGGCTCGGACAAGTGTTTGGTCGCTGCTGATTACTGCCCGCTGTAATATTCTAATGAAATATCGATCACTGTATCTGTTCTAAAATTTGCTGCATAGAACTTGATTATATTAATAACAGGCCGTGTGGTGCCGGCATAGGCCATGTGGTGCCGGCATAGAATTTCACCACTCCCACTCTTCCCGTGGATGTCGTAAGACTAAGGGAAACACACCGGGGGGCGGGCAGCAGCGCCCTCTGCAGAAAAACTCCACCGAACTGCGATCCCCAACCCGCATGCCCAGCGTGGGGATTATGGGCAATAACCCCCAGATGAAAAAACGCCTCCTTTGGCGCACACTAGGGGAGGCCTATGTCCAGCAGTGGACTGGACATAGGCCACTAACCTAACTTTACCGGTGTGGCGCCCTCTGCGCCCGCCAAAAGTCCGGTAACGCTGTCATGGCCATCTGCGGTCAACAGCATTATAGTCCATTCGAAAAAAAAAAAAAAAATTCCACACAGCAACCTCAAGCCCCAATCTAAGCGGAGCTTGTGTTATGGGTACTAAATGACTGATATTATACAATACAATATTTTTAAAGATCGATATTTTTTATTTTACAGAGAAAACGAACAGAACTCCCGAAACAAATATCTGGATAAATATAAGCTGGGTATAAGTAATTTAATGATAATGAGACGCGTTCAAAATGTCGTATCAAAGATTATGATTAAGAGGCAACCGAAAAGCTTAGAAGGCACTCCGTTTATGCAATGGTTTGGTCACATATTATTATACCTGTAGGCATAGAGAGAGAATATAGGACTATAGTATAGACTCATAAGGGAAACTCCAGCCGAGTTTTTTCTACCAGGAATTCAGAAAGTTCGAAGGTGTTCCCTTAAAACGTAATGGTGAATTAAAATAGGGCGTCACAGAGCTCCCCATAGTCTCCAGTACATAATGAGTTCTCGGGCGGAATGTGGGGCAGCGTGCTTGTAGTTAAATGATACTAGTACTTTAGGGGAAACTAAAGTACTACGTGTAGTTGAACGAGTTTTGAGGTGAAATTTACCTACTTTAAAACTCATTCGAAAACCTGCAATAATCCACCCGCAAATGTTGCGTGAAACCATGGAGGCACAACGTCTCGCGATTGAAAAAGATACTGTTCATGGTAGAGAAAGGTGCGAAAGATGCAAGTGAGATTTTGATGGAGCAGCATCCTTTATTAAATGATATATTTACATGTTCACGGAGTTATGGAGGGGTTTTTAATAAATAAATATGAATAAATAAATAATGCCGGACAATCACACAGCTCTGCTTAACTTGAGTCTAGGTGAGCCCCAAGTTAAGCAGAGCTTGTGTTATGGGTTATAGATAAATGATACACATAATAAAATACGAGCACATAGATAGATATTTGGAAGGACCATGCATATTATGGCCTAGCTATCGGATATTTTAGAAATAATTACTTGAATTAAATTTGTATTTTCTTATCAGTGATTACAAAGTTCCAACAAAATCGATGATATATCCATTTGAAAACCTCAATGGCCGGAAGTTTTCCGTCTACCCAACTCCGCCACCTTGACACCTTCATTACTATGTACCAAGGCGCGGGTATCTTGAAAATAACTATCTATCCGCAGTATGTCATTCCAACACTGCGGCGTTTCAGAAGTGGGATGCGAAAATTATGCGGGCGCCGGACGCTGCCATAAACGTAGCCCCTATGATGGAGGAACTATGCAGATACAAAACTCCTTGGTGGTCGTTTTGCTAAATTTGGAAAGCGAATGGTTTCGAATTTAGAACAGTTTCAAGGCTCTGTTCATTTACTTTATTGGTAGAGTGCAGAGGGCTATCTTTATGCTAAATTTCGTCTACGAATATCCTTATTTGGATCGAAGTTTGTTGTTTAGAGGTTGTTGAGAACTTGAGAGTCATAAATTCGGTTATAAAAAAAAAGTTAGTGCCAAATAGCTCAATAGGCAGGGTCTCGCTCAGCTGAAAATTAGGGTACCCTTGCCAAAGTCCAAAAGGAAATCCAACTTTTTAGATTTTCTAGTCAGTGTTACCAATTCTGCATCTTCTTGTTGTTTTTATTTTCCTTTTGACATTGATTGATATGCCCTTATTAGGATGCCCTTTGTGGCTGACCTAAAGAGATATTTGGAATTATTTTTTTCTTTATAAAAATACAAATAAAACACCGCTCATTGCCCTTATTAAAACTAAAAGACGTTGTGTAGAGTTTCAGTTCTATTAGAAAGTTTTGACACGAGTGTCCGTCTAAAACTAAAAGACGTTGTGTAGAGTTTCAGTTCTATTAGAAAGTTTTGACACGAGTGTCCGTCTATATTACATCAGATGTCATTAAGTTATTACTGTCGTTACTTCCCGCAAGTTGGGCGACGTAGTTTGTATGAATCCTACGTTTACGATGTCTGTGAAACTGTAAACTGGAATATATTTTTGTAGTTCTATTTTTGTCTCACTGCTATGTACATCATCAACATCAACATCACCAGCCTATAATAGTCCACTGCTGGACATAGGCCTCCCCTTATGAGCACCATAGATGGCATTATCATTTGGGGGTTATTGCCCATAATCCCCACGCTGGGCATGCGGGTTTGGGAGCTCCGCAGTTCGTGGAGTTGTTCTGCAGAGGGCGCTGCTGCCCGCCCCCCGTTGTGTTTCCCTTAGTCGCCTCTTACGACACCCATGGGAAGAGTTGGGATGGTGAAATTCTATTTCTTAGCCGGCACCACACGGCTAATTTATATATTAATTTATATATTGTATACTATGTACACTGGAATACATTTTCGTATTATTTTTTGTCTTATTGCTAAATGATGATTACATTAAACACACTATTATTACAAGTGCGAAATTTTGGGTGTCTTCACGCAAAAACGAAAGAGTCGATATTGCCGCAGAGTGAATAAGTGTCTCATAGACCTTCGTGATACACCGTCGGCCACATCTTCGGTCAAAGGAGGTCTATCAGCTATAAAAAAAATATAATACAGTATCTTAGTAGATGTTGGCTTGGAATAAAGTAAGTATCTACTATGTCTGTACTCATATATTTTAAAAAGGAAAGATTTGTTTGTTTGTTTGGATTGAATAGGTTCCGAAACGAAAGGACCGTTTGAAAAATTCTTTCACGGTTAGAATCCTTCATTATCCCGGATGAACATAGGCTAAGTAATATTTTCAAAAAATTTGGGTTCCACATGACAATTTTTTTTTAAATACCGGTGCGAAGCCATGGCGGACCGCTAGTAAGAACAAAGTAATAATTATTAACATTATCCCAGAAAAGTGCGAAGCCACGGGCATAAACTATCAATTTTATAGCAGCAATATTCCTAATTATTTTACGAAGTGAATCATTGATAAATTGTTGTATTGAATGGTTAACCAGAAAAGAGGCGGCGTAATTGAACAATTACAAGTATGATAACATGGCTTTAAAAACTTTTCCTCGTAATAATAGACTTTTCAAAAGGTTAATGCACATTTCTTCCGAAACTTTTGCTTTTAAACAGAAGAATTCGTATTGTTTCCATAAGTTATGGCTTTTTCACGTTGAAATGATCACGTTTAGATGAATTTAAGGCTTTTTTCGGCCACAAGTTTTACAATAGTCCAGTTTTGGGGTAGGTAATAAATTTTCCAAATGGTATGTACTTTGACTAAGAAAGTATTAGATACTTATACTACCATACCTACTAGGCAGAAGTTAAATGTACCTTTTTACGGCAAATTATACGCGTGTATAGTGTTAATTATCAGGAAGAATCTTAGTTGTCTGGATTCTGATTAATGTTTTACACAGTTGTAACCCATAAAATAGTTTTTTGTGGCCAGGATATAAAAAGCACTATGCGTCAGGTCAAGCTGTAAAGTTTATCTAAAGTCCTACCACATAATTCATAATAGTTGCTAACTTAAAGCATTGCTATTTTTCACTCTGCCTGTTGTCATAAGTCCGGGTGAAAATTAATAACACTACTTAGCATCTGTTTTAGTTAGCCGTCAGTTATGATAAGGACAATAATTGGCTTATTATTATGTCTAGTATTAACTATATCATATTAATAAATCAATTGCAACTATCATCGTTAAAGTTATAATTTCCAAGGTACCTAGAAAGACTATGATAACACGAAATGATGTTATCGATATTTAGGTACATTAGGTACTAAGCTAAATTTACGGTAGGCCCAAAGTAACACCTAAAATACGGGAATTTATGTACTCGTATATTTAATAAACCCATGTGCGCATCAGGTTTAAACTTCCAAAGTCCTGAATGTACAATGCACAAAATCCTTATTGAAATATCAGTTACGTATAACTTGTAGAAAATATCTGTTATAATATCCGGGAACACGTTTCCAAACTCGTATTTACGATGTAAAGTTTGTGCTCGCGTTTCGACACCATATGCAAGTAGAGTTCACTCAGTGTAAGCGTGCGATTTTCTCTTGAATATTAGAAGATTTTAACAATAAGCTGTCATTTTAAATTTGTTTTTTACCGGAAATAACCAGTACCATTCGTCTCGATTTCATGCGTCGCGATCACGTTTACTTCGTCTTTTTGTCGAGTTATCGTGCGTCGGTTTGACGTAGTTCACTCAGTAATAATTGTGTGTGCATCAGTGGCAGTCTACTGAATGAATGAATCACTTTATGCACATTAAAAAAAACTATCATTGTAGTGTCAGTACACCCATGTAGTGGTAACAGTGTAGTCGCCGCAAGTGACCCTGCGCCTAGTCTTAATAACTCAGGTTAACTACTTACTATTTCTCAAAATAGTTTCACTCTTGAATACCTTATCCATTGTACAGTTTCCGAAACTGCAATTTCATGAGCGCTATCGTCGCTTTCGAGATAAAATCTTTGCTCCCGAATGTCGTGCTATAATCCCCGGTCCTGGCGAGTATTAAGTTTCCACTATTCCAGTTATTTCTTTGTTCGGCTTTGTTCGGGTCTTTAGTGAGGAGCTAGCTACGAAATGAAAAGTCGGAAAAGAAGTGCGTCATATTCTAAACCGGAATGAAACACGGTTGATTCATGCCGGTCCCAACTGGCGGACATTGTAACGTTTTTTACAGATAGATAATTCGCAGTAAACGCCAGTGAGGATGACTATCCCGGTAATGGATAACGGGAACAATTTGAACATGGCCCCAAAATACATATAACAAAAGATATATGAATACCTAAAGACATTATAACTTTCTGAAATAGTTTTGAACTGCTTGGCTATTGCGATTGGAAGAGAAAAATATACTTTCATGATTAAGTGCTTCGATCGAGAAAGATCTCAAAAAATACTGCGTTTTCTTCCAAGCGCGCTACGTAATCTCGACAAACGTTATCAAATTTTGCATCGGAAATATACGAAGTTATCCTACCCATTACCAGTTATAGAAATTTCATGCCGGATCACGTTCGCTTTTTCTATTTTTTGCAAGATAACGTTTTTCAGGACTTTGTTACATTTTTGTTTTACGTCAAAATAGCGAGTCGCGACCCTGTACCCATAAGAGTTTCTGTATAAGATATAGATCCTGTATAATTTTAGTTCCTAAAAAGTCGGACAATCAGACAACACCGCAATTTGTATGGTTTGAGTAAACAAACTGTTTTCCGTGCTTTCTTCCCTCAGTCTAGCGGTTCTTTGTTGGAAGAAATATTCCGTTGAACTTCAAAGCGGTGCAAAACAATTCTATTATTCCCAAGTTTTTATCGTCACGATATTTTCAACAGTTTGGAAATAGATCAAAGGAAGTTTCGTTATTGATGGGCTCAAAGAAATGTTGATATTGTATAGAATAAACATTTGTTAAAAACTTACCTACAACTATCGTGTAAGATTTTATGTAAAAACAAAGATATTCCTGGAAAACACGACTATTGTTTTGTAATCAATTTCCACGGCCAGCCTAATCTGCCCGTTATGAAATCTTAGACCCGCATGATGCAAGCTTACTCAGTTATGCTTGAGTAAAGCGTTACTCGTGTATAGATCGATAACTGAGTAAGCTTTTGTAATAAGGGCTTATGAAGGTATAACTTCAAATTCTTTTTTATACCGATTGTTTTTCGCTACGATTCTGCCAGTGTCAGTCAGGGAAGACGTCGGCCTAATTTCAATAGAGACAGAGGTTGGGACCTACCACCCGCTTGGAAGCCGTGTCTCCAGGAAAAGTCGGAGAGTATTATAGAGTCAGCTGTGGATACTGTCAGTTCCGTGTGCACGCAGAGGATACCTTCGCAATCCAACACCGAGAGATCACCGCAAGATGACAACCCTCCTACCCTACAGCATCACCAAGCAGCATGCCCCCCACCGCCTCCACCCCCTGCGCTCTCGGCGCGTTCTTTGCGCGCCGCACGCCGCAGTGAGCGCATAGAGGCGGTACGGGCGCGACGTGAGACGTGAGCCGCACTCACCCTGATGAAGTCCCTCGTTAAGGGATGAAACGTTGGTGTTCTTACAACATATAATAGGTTCGTAGTTAACCCGCTTACATTCATAATGAATTCATCAAACTACGATAGTTTTTATAGTAAAATAACGCTATTGTATATATAATTCAGAGGTAAGTAAGGTAAGCCGTACCTAATAGGATTTTTACAGATTACTCAGGGTTGTAAAAACCGTCTGTTACCTAGGCTGACGAAAATGAAAGGTCACATTATTACGGTTACTTTAATAATTTAACTTCGTGACCGCGGCAATAATCTCTAATTTACGAAATATAACTTTTGGTAGTCTAGCTAGTGTTAGGATTTTGAGAACGTGAATAGCATGTGAAAGAAACGTTATTGGAACCTGCTATTAACGTGTTTGAACGCGAAAGAAAGTACTCTACACTAAAGAACTCTTTGTAGGTTTATTTTTTGTCAATGCTCGATTAAGGATTGTTAAAGCGGACTCTGGTAACCTTTCGAAATGACTAAGGGGCTAATTCGTTCGTAGTCTCATCGTAGGACTCATTTTCATTAGGTTTACTAAGGATAACCTCAATACTATAATTTCTAGACTTTGTGTTATTTGTACCTATTTACGTTTTGGTACGTCCTTTTTGGGTTTTAAATAGACATTTTCTTTCTTTCCACTGAAAAATACAAATACTACTGGTTTCTATTTTTTCTAAAGCTAATGCTCTACGGTATTTTACGTTACGTTAACGTCACACCACGTTTCTTTTCGTTACGTTAGCGTTACTTTACGTTTCTCAAAGTTTCTCCACGTTACGTTAACGTCACACCCCCGCAGTGTGTTTATATTCTATAACTTAGGGGTATGTAATAGTGGAAACAGCGCCTTTGCTTAAACAAAGCGGCAATAAACAGTTTTATAGCCCAAGGCGGGCCAGCTGAGACTTGAAATAATTATACGATGGCTTTCAACGATATTTCTCGCCAACGACAAGTTCACCAGCTAATAAAACGGGCTATGAATATTGAGTTTTCATTAAAGTCATTAAAGTAATATGTATTAAGGTAATAAGATAGCTAAGTATCTAGTTACCAACGTTGCGAAGTTTATTATTCAATGCACGAGCTTTTACTCATAAATAACTTTTTGTTTCAGGTAATAAAATCTAAAATTATCGAGTATAAGCCAGAATTCTAATTGGTAAGTTTTAATAGGAACTTGTAATAGCTACAGCTAAATCGAAATGCTGTGTTCATAATGTACCAACCTCACCTAATCATACGTATTATTCATAAATACTAATATTATCAAGAGGAAAGATTTGATTGTTTGTTCGGATTGAATAGGTTCCGAATCTATTGGACCGATTTGAAAAATTCTAACACCATCAGAATTAAGATTTACTTTCACCATTAGAATTAAGTTTTACTTTATCCACTAGAATTAAGATTGTAATCGGGATAGTAAATATTTACATTATCCCTTATGAACATAGGCTGAAGAATATTAAAAAAATAGGGATCCGTATGAAACTTCGATAAGTAATTAATATAACCCAACGTGTACGTGATAAAAATTCATATTTTTTTAAAGTTTTATTCAATAACCATGCGGACTGCTTGTAGTGGAATAAAAAAAATTCACAAAAATACGATTTTTGAAAACATTAAACTCTGGTAGTGGAAAATATCAACCAAATCAGTAAATATTGATCAATTTTATATCAAGTCCATTAGTATATTAGTACATAACCATCATGTGGTGAATGGTCGATATGAATTTCAATTATACCATGAATGGGCCCGATGCGGACTCAATCTATATCTATACTAATATTATAAAGAGGAAAGATTTGATTGTTTGTTTGTTTGAATTGAATAGGCTCCGAAACTACTGGACCGATTTGAAAAATTCTTTCAACATTAGAATCCTAATAAATCCTAAATTTTCTGTGATGAACATAGGCAATATAATATTTTCATAAAAGTTAGGGATCCGCATGAAAAATTCAACAGTTGAACCGTTCGCTATACAGGGTGTTTGGTGGAGGGTTAGACGAACTCGGTGAGTTTGTAGGTGGACCTATTTGTGAAATACAAATTGAAGGAAAAGACCCCTAACTGTTTACAAATTTTTTAATTTTTTGTTTCCAATTTTTTTTTAAATTTTTAAAGTCATTTGAACTCCTCGATTGCTGTTAGTTTTTTTTTAAACGATGCAAAAATGTCCTTCCTGATTATTTTTTTTACTTTTTTTAACTTTGAGAGCTTATAACTAATTATTTACACGTTTTTTCAAATAAATAATGCCTTCAAAAGACGAAGGATACATCTGGAACCAAAAGCAAGTAAAATGTTTACCAGAAAACATGTTCCAAAAAAAAGTTCTAGGGGTAGAGACGTAAAATTTCGGAAAATATTAAAAAAATACAAAAAACAGGACTAGAAAAAATTGAAAGCAGTTAGGGTCTTTTCCTTCAATTTTTATTTCACAAATAGGTCCACCTACTCACCCACCGAGTTTGTCTAAACCTCCACCAAACACCCTGTATATTCAACTTCTTTTTCTTTTGTGGCTCGCTGTTTGCTTTTTCTTTATGGCCAGTGTCAGTTATGGAGTGTCAAGTCAATGTCAAAAACCCCAATGCTGCTAAAAAAAATAAGGTATCCGTATGAAAACTGTGAAACCCATCGTGTTAGTGTGTATGATTTCTGAAATTTTTGATTGATACCCGTGCGAAGCCGGGGCGGACCGCTAGTATATTATAAAGCACGTTGTCTCTATGAAATCATATTCGATGGGTCAGTACGGGATATTGAAGGGAGTTAGTAACCGAACAGAACTTGCTTTGCTGATGATATAACGAGGAGGTTGCGGGTTCTATTCCCGCCTCAGGACAAATGTACGATGTGCAGATATTTGTTCAGCTTCTGGCCGTTTCCTATGTATAATAAAAAAGTTATTAAGTATATCAGTCACCAATATCACAAGCTTTGCTTAACTTGGAGCTAGATGATGCTGTGTGGATTATCCAGCAATTTTTATAACATGGGCGTTGCGTCGTGATCAAGGGTACCTATACCTACATGAGTGCTATTAGCGATAAGGCTGCCTATTGTACCTATACATTTCCATTAGCCGTTTCTGTATTAGGTTTTGAATATTCTGTTTCTTTTATCTTGTTGTGCAATAAAGCCTATTCGTATTTTACCGAAAAGTTAGTTTTTTGTTGGATAATAAAAAAAGCATTGAAGATTTTCGAAAAATCCGAACTCCGAAGGCCGCTCTATTTACTTGCAATTTCACTTTGAGATTCCTTAGCTGAAATATTTTCAGAAAATGCAATATCAAACATTCACGAGCTCTCAATGGACACGTAAATGTCGCATAAGTCTGTTGCGAAATATTCTATGTACCGTGTTTATATGTCCCTTGTTGGGCGCCAGAATAGACTATGTGGTGCAAATAGTTATTATTTACATATACGTGTCGTACAAGATTTTAGTTTCTCTTTTGTATTGTTAGATTAATTATTAATTGGTATTTAGTAATTTGTGATAGGTAAGTAATTGTTTAAGTTGAATTTTAGTCTGATCTGCCTGTGTTTCATTTCATTTAATGTTAAATCTAATGGTGGAAACTTTGTTTTAGTAGTTTTTGATTTAGTTTTTAATAACTGTTTGTTTCCCAAAGAATTAATTTGAATTTTTTACATTTTGCTGCAGTTCTGCTTAGCTTGAGGCTAGGTGATGCTTTGTGGATTGTCCAACATTATGTATTTATTTGTACTTAGTAGACCAATATACGGCAACCCTGGAGTTAAAAACAGGTGATCATTGTTAATTTTAGTAAAACATATTGACATACTCCTCTCTCTGTATTAGATTTGAATAATCTATCATAGCCTGTGATTGTCTAAATTCTAAAACGTTTATCTCTACATATCTTTGTAAACCTATAGAATGCGATAAATGATTCAGTATCGAGTAATTTTAGAATCTCGGTAGTACCAATTTCGTAAACAACTTAAATTTAATGTTTAAATTTTTTGTCATTTAAATGTATGTCGACTGCAGGATAAATTTCCGTCATTCTAGCAATTAGAGAACTGTGCGTGGAAATTATAAAAAAACAGAAAATTTCCAGCTTACAGCTGACTTCCAGTCTACGAGTACTATTTGATTACTGAGACTGTTGTAACGTTGTAACCTACTTGTAATGTTATGGTAAACATGTTTTCGTCCTGTCGTCGCCGCCGCCGCCGAGTCGCCAGTGTTGCCGCCTCCAATCAATAAAAGTATCCACACCCCTGCTTCGGATATTGAATTTTAATGAGCACAAATTAAACAAAGCCAAAGTTTCTTACGTCGAAACTTGTACGTCTTCAAATGCTTTCAATACGTCTTTAACTGGAGTTCTTATCCAACATGCTTACAAAGTAATGGAATTTTACCAACGGGGCCTGTAGATAAGAGCTTATCGGAATTCGCTCAGGAGCAGAACTTGAATGTGAATTGCTTTTCTATACTGAGCTTGGAAGATTGGCTGTATGAATTAAGTTGTGGGTACCTCGTTAAAAATAAGTGAATCTTATGTTAGCTATCCCGGCCAGGTGGTAGAAAGATCTGCGAATGACTTCAGCCAGATGCTAAAGCAAGTTAAAGATAGGCTAAATGGCGCTGATTAGGTGAAACCTACGTCCAGCTGTGAACTAATATAGACCGATAATCATAATGGTGTAGTACATTAACAATACATATCTGTTCCTACATTTCTCCCCCGCAAGCAGTATTCTTAGCTACTACATGCGAGGCCACGTAAACGGTTATGGGTTAATATTTAATTTTAGTGATACAACTGTTTATTCCCTGAATAAAATAAAAAAAAAATACTATGGTATGTAACTACCAGCTGTTTCCGAATAATACTTAGCTAACTACCGATATAGGTAATCGCTATTATCGATATCTAAGCTAAGGTTTGATGGCAGCAATTTAATTTCCCCGGCCGCTTAGCTCAGCGATTTAGCGTTTCGTTTTCTTCCGAATGTTCACTGCCTAAGTTCGCTGGATTTGAGATCTGGGAAGCGGTTAGCAATTTCAGTAAATTGTTCTGCGCTCCACGTCCCTTTGTTTGATTTGACTCCTTTATGTGATTAAACGGTTGCGTCATATAGCGGCGGCAGTTAGGTCCGTAATATCGCGGAATGAATGTGCTCCTGAGAATTATAAGCTCATACTGGGACCATGTTACTGACGAAGCTTCTATCCTAGGCCATGCACCCAAAAATTACCGTATACTCAAACGCTAGACTTAAGCACGTCTCAAGTCACAATTTTTTGACAGATTTCAATGACAAGCTTACAAAAATTGTTACTTAAGACATTCTTAAACCCATCTTAAACCTGGTTTGATTACCTATTTGGACGTTAGCCTTCGCTTATAGGTCTTTTAGTAGTCTCTATTCATTAAAGAGCAGTTGTTTCTATGTCATTCATAATTCTGCACCCGCCTAGCTCCAGTATACGAAATTCATTATGTAAGTAATCTTTTTCATCGATATACAAATACGTGAGTTGGAAAACACATACTAATGTTCTTAAAATACCATTTACTCGGATGGAATATTAAGAAGTGTCGAAATGGGAAATAAAGGTCGTAAGGTATTATTAGCGCCATAAAGGCAAGCCGTGCGTATTTCTGGTAATACTGCTGATTCCTTTAAAACTCACCCGTGGTTTTTGTGGTGCGGTGGGCGAATAGCATGAGGTTTGAATGGTGGAACGGAAATATTAGCAATCTGCTAAAAGGATGCTTATGGATGAGCGTGACGGTTTTGCGCGAGATAATTTGTTTGTTATTTATTTTTTCTGCTTTTTATAAGGAATACTATATACGTTTTTTCATTGTTCTCAACATTTTCCCAAATGGTTCCAAAGTACTATTGAGTACGCACTACGGTGTACGATTGATACGATATACAAATTCCTTGTGCAACAAAGACAAATTTGTAACCTTGCAAAATAATTTATCTCGCGCCACCTGCAAACCTAATTTGTAAAGTGCAGTCCCCATTAATATTTTCTCAGGGAAAAACAATAAACCGTGGGGACTGGACTTTATAAATTAGGATTTAATTTTTCTAAAGCTGTAAACTAATATTCCTCCTCAACTGTTTTTCTCGTTCCAGTATGAAAAAATATGGAAAATTTGTAAAGATTGCTTGACTTAAATAGATCAAGTTACCGTTAATGATCCAGAATAACCTCGCAAAACTGACTGTTGTAACTTGAGCCAGTTCTTAAATTTTGACTTCGGCAAAAATATCGTACATACGAAACGGACGGCTTTGCTTGTCGCCGCCGACGAAAGTTAAGGAATTTTCATAGCATCCATCGATTTTCAAGATACATCGCAACTTCAGCGTTCCATAAGGGAAGAACCCCATAAAGCAGAAAGGGTCTGCCATTCGCAAGGAAAGGGTTGTTGCTTTGACTAAACATTTGCATTTTTATGCTCGCTTTCTGGAGCCGAACAAGTTATTAAGTTTCTATATTCTCTTTTCGTGCCAAAGAAATTGAAGTGAGCTTTTGGCTTTTCGTGCGCAGTGTCTGTGCTAGTAACCGAGTAAAGTTTTCAAAACTATGATATTATCTGAAATTAGTTGTCTGGCTTGATCACCTTTATGATTTCGCCAATAATAATAAATAATAAAAAACTAGCTGCTTCTCCGTCGGCCTGGAATTCCTTCTTAGGGTTTTGTGATCGGTTTCGAAACCCTTGTGGTCTCTCTTTGTCAATCTTTATAACTACCGCAGCTATCAAGCTAGCAGTTTTAAATTTCACTTATTCATTCGTGAGAATGAAAAGATTTAAAAAAATTATAATAAATGAGAGTCGATAAATTTTCCAGTAGCTACTCCCTACAACCATACTGGCATGATTACTGATTACTGGCATGAAACTATAATGTATTGACTTTATACCATGTTGGTAGGTACCCTATAACTATATGTAAACTATACTTGCTTAGGTAGCGTCTAATACCTAGCTATAGCCTTTAGGTATCTATGAATAACTTCGAAAGAACTCTCAAATTCTCATAAGGACCAAAATAAACTAAACAGACAAGTGGCCGGCCCTGTGAATGCCTCCCTCGGCAATTCATGGAATGCCTTGAGTTCTCCCAGACTCTAAGCAATATCTGCGCTCTTTTAATTTCTTATGCATTCGTGCGAATAATTCATTTTCGTCCGTCTAGACTTGCTTTCATTAAACATAAAAATTAATTATGATATTGTTCTGGTCCATTTTAGGGTTCCTTATGAAAACAGAAAATGCGTAGGTACACTAAAATTTTGTTGACAGTAAGTAGCTCTGGCAAAAAGGTCCTCGGTAGGTTGTGCAAATTGTAACTGGCCATTCGTTGTAAGTGCTTATTTTGTAAGCCTAAAGAAGTAAAGTTATTGAATTCTGTAATCTGAATTTGTTCAGAAAAATATTGTAATAACTGTAAAATTAACGTTGTTGCAGAAAATGTTGATTTCAGAAAATAGTATAAGCTGCTTTAAGTCCACAATGAGTGCAATAAGTATTATTGGTTTATACCAATTATTGGTTGCACTATTACCTATTATAATAGTGCTGAGAAGTAAATAATAATAATAATTGTTAGCTACTATTCACAATCACACCTCAAAATCTCATATATATTGTAAGAACTCTTACGTTGTTGCATGAAACGCTTATTCCCATAAAATATTATAAGGTCAACAAAGAATTCAAAAAACTATTTTAAATATATTATTTTGGCTGGAAAGTAAATAAAAAATACTTAAAACTACTTTTCACAACCACGCCTTAAATCTCATAAATACTATAAAGAAACTTTGTTTTACACCAAACGAGAATTAAAACAAACTTACAGCGTTACAAAAAGTCCGCAGCTGTAGGAGCAGCCATTTATTCGAGTAAAAGTTGACTGAACATGATCATTTAACCTGCCATTCCCCTCGTTGTTAAAAGGAAAGCATTTTTCAGTGTAGGTCGAGGCGCTACTTTACTGTACTTTACAGCCTCCTGTAGGCGTATTTTCGTATCGTGGTACATTGTTTTAAATGAACTCTGCTGAAACTCAGTCTTTTACATGGTTTTAGTACCTGCCGCTATATCTTTTAGGGCGGTACGTATTACGTATATCTGTACTAATATTAAAGAGGAAAGATTTGTTTGTTTGTTTGCATTGAATATGATCCAATACTAATGAACCGATTTGGAAAATTCTTTTACCGTTATAGGGTCCTACATTATCCCTGATGAACATAGGCTATAGAAAAGTTTAAAAAAGTTAGGAAGCCGTGTGAAAACTTAAATAATGTAACCCAACTTGTACGTGTGTGTGTAATTTTTGTTAAAAAGCCGTGTGAAAGGCTACTTGAATAGCTACCTAGGGTAGGTAAGTAATATATTGTATTACGTACATCAGTCATCTAGTAACCCTTAGCTTGGGGCTAGATGATGCTTGATGTGGAACTTATTTACTTAACGAGTCATTTAAGAAGAATTACACAGAATTTACTTAGCTCTTATTCACAGGTTTCTCGACAGAGCCTGAAACGAAAAAGTTTTGAGCATGCAAACATTTCAATCCACTCTGATTGATGCAGGATTCCATAGCGGATGCTACGAAGATCCCTAATACTTAAGATGATACTTAAATACGAATCCCCTGATACTTAAATACTTTAGCTGGAAAACTTGCGGCGAACAAAGAGAGAAGTTCCCGAACAAACTAGAAGTGCTGACGCAATACGAGTTTTTCGGCATCTCGAACGTATCTCTACAGGGTGACCCAGAGCATGCGAATAATGGACATCGATCAACATGCCCAAATTGACGTGTCAGTGGTTTTAGTTGATAAAGGATTTTTAGTAGCTGTTGAACTAAAATATCAGCCAAACAAAGCTTAAAACTTTGAATTGCTTATTCGATGGTAAATTTAAATACTTTTCCAACTCCAAAGAACTGTATATGTAGATAGATAAATACTTTATCTGCAACTTCAGAAATAATCATAAAATTCAACTATTATACAGTACCTACATTTGTTAAAACGACGATATTATGATAAAAATCTAGGTAAAATATCTGTGTGCTGCAGAAAGTGAAAAAGGCCTTGGTTCAACCTGATATTTTGAAGCAAAACATTAAACTATTATTATGGACCACCCTTCCCATTAACCACACGTATCCCGGCCCACCTTGTATAATTTGTGATAAATAACAGCGGAAAGTTCGTGAAAGTTATAGCGCCGCTGTAATATGAGCTGGGAGCTGGGGTCAACATTACTTACGATTGTGTTCCGCGAGATTTCTACAAATAATCCTATTATATCTAACGCTATACGTTTTGTTTGTTTATGTTTATTGTTTATTTGACTGAGTTTATTAGGTCTAGGCAAGATTCGGATTGGATTCTACGGGAACTCTGTAACTAAATGATTTCTCTCATAAGTTAGGGCTATTGGGCAGATAGCTGATGGGGGTAAGGATTTCAGACTATTTAGCAGGGTTGATAAAAATCATTGATTTTTTAAAAAATCACTTGATTTTAATCGCGATTTTAATCACTGATTAAAATCAAGTGATTTAAATCATATCAACCCTGATATTTAGGCTTACAACAAAAGTACTTAGACGAGTCAGATTTAGGGTTAAAAAGGGGTACTTATATCATTATAAATGTGACTGGGATAGCAACAATTACTTTTCATAAATCCATGGCAACAATATTGAAAAACACCGAATTTCATCCCTGTACACCATGAGGGTGAGTGCAAATGTCCAACTTCACAAATCAATTTATTAGTAGAGCAAAAGTTGACTCCCTGGTTGACTCCATGGTCCAGAATCACCCCCTTTCGACTTAATGCACATGTTACGTGACACCCTGTATATGAGACCTTTAATCGTTTTGGAAATGATCAAATAAAACACCCACGCGCTCCCAAAAGCAACAATATAAACCCAACTGCGGCTTTCAGGTCACCTAACAAAAATAATTGCAATAGCAACGAATTCAGAAAGGCAACTTCAATTTTCGTATCAACCGGTCCGACCGTACTCATTTGTCACGAAACAGCAACAGTCAAGGATCCTACACGTTACGTACTCTCTTTCAAAAACGTATTACTCAGAGCCTTTTGTGTGAGTCCCGCATTTTTCAGGGGGACGAATGGAACGTAATTTGTTACCAGCGCTCATCATGTCTGTATTTACTGATCTTTAAATGTAAAATGTAGCGTGTTTGAACGTTGCTAAAAGTGTTTCATTGCATATTAAAGAATATTAAACGCGTACCTTTTGTTTTATTTTGTGACCACGTGGAACCTGGATGGAAACGTAGAGGTTCCATCGCGTTGCTGCGATCGTGGTCACGGGGCAACTGGAAGATAATGTGATAAATACCCGATAAATATTATTTATATGTCAACAAATCGTGAAAGTGTAAAAATTGTTGGTTGCCTCTAAATAAATGAATATTCTAAATACATACATATACTTATTATAATAATAATGTATGAACATGAAATCATCTATCTATTACATTACAAGAACATAACAACACTTTCTTCGTAATTAGATAATGCAAGTATTTACAATTTATTCTTAAATCTTATTTACATCGATAAATTTACAAAGAAATGCTTACATATCCTCTATGTAGCTCGTATTGAATGTCGCTGCGAGTGTAGACATTTGACAAATCGTGCCAAATGCAATTTATTGCTCGGATAAAGTCGGATCAGAAGCCTTCGAGATAGCTTCGTCGTTGACATACCTACTCTATCTTCAAGCACTGGTATTTATTGAGCTATGGTTGGCCCGAGTTACAGTCTACACAAGTACGTTTTGCTGTAGGTAATCTACATACAGCACAATTTTAACATTTTCAGCCCACGTCATACATGGACATGTCCGTCTAGCCCCGTAGCAGCATGTACTGAATGCGTTAAAGAGAGGTAACTTTTTAAAAATACTAGCCAGCTAATTTCTATCCCATAAATACCCTGCCTGCGACGCTTCGGGACAAATGTTTGTGCGATCTGCAGATATTTGTTCAGGGTCTTCTAATCTAATCTTTTTATTACTTAAAGAAAATATGTAATAAAAAGATATCTATCTATTTAATATATTTTATTGTGTTTAATCAAGCTCTGCATATCTTTGGGCTAGGTGATGCTGTGTGGGTTGTCCAGAACTATTTATTTATTTATTGATCGTAGGACTAATCCCTGAGTAAAATGAAAAACCTATAGCGACCAGGATTCATTTCATTTTATTTATTATCTAGTAAATTGGCAGTGTAGGTACAGTATTACGTTGATTTAGGATCTATCGAACGTTCTCGAAAATGTTCTAATCTTTGAGTTACCGCTAATACTGTAAAGCCAATATTGATAGTACAATAACGTGCTGTGTTAATTAAGGATGGTTAGGTATAGCAGGTCGCCGGGTGTGTCTAAGTGCTTGAGTACGCTTATTTTACGTAGCACAGGCAGGATTAATATGCTTTGTAGACTGGGGAATTTGAGACAGCCCCAGGATACAGGAGGACCTAGAAAATTCCTTTTACTAGGCTGATGAAAGCACTGACGTCACATCACTGGGCTATTCGTTAGGGAAAATATTATACGGATAAGTACGTTATTATATTAGGTATAGTAGGTGTTTATCTACGAATTGCTGTTTATTGTAGAAAAAAGTCTTTAAGTAGGTATACCTATGCCGTTTTGTGTAGAGAATTTGAAGGAAACTGATTTTTCAATATAAAAATCTCCGATTTTTTGGATGAAAAATTCTGTTTTAGTACATTTTTATGCGCGTCTTGACAACATTATTATCAATTAATTAAAATCTTAATTTTTAAATAACCTTACACGAATTTAAATTTAATGCGACACTTTTTGTAAGGGATGAAACCACATCAAAAATGTTATTTATGAAATTTTAAATTTTTGCAATAATATTAAGATCTGTACCTTTTACCCGATCACACGGGTTAGGTAAAGGTTAAGGTTAAAGGTACTATTGAATGATGAAAGAAAAAAAGGCAATTTCATTTAAAGCCCTGTTATTATAAAGGTGAAACACCTCTCTGTCTTATTCTGAGAAATTCGAATTGCTAATCTTGTGTATAATTGAACCTACACTGCCTACACCTACATGCCCGGGGTATCATTGAACCCATGACGAATTCAATACACTAGCAACACCTATAGAAATTTATTTTACGCTGGTTCAGAGTATTTTTCTTCTTGAGCCTCTGGTGGTGAGGTCACGAGTTCAATGTCCTCAGCATCACCGTGATTTGCATGATTCGGCTGATTTCATGGCCTCCTTGTTTCTTTGTTCTCGAATCGTGATAGATTTGTTGCATGACAACCGGCTTTCTTTCCAAATATGCCTCATAAATAATGTTGCGAAAGACAGGCAGATGCTGAATGCTACAAGCTGAAGATAGGGTGCTATGGATCTCATTAGGAGTCCTACGTCCAGCGGCGGACTAACATGTGCTGATGATCACAATTAGATGATTAAAGGCTAAGGTCTTCGACTGTATTAGTGTAGTTTAAATTTGATTCAAGGAAGGTTAGGTTCGAAAATAAGCTTCTTCAACAATAGATGAGAGGTTAATTTTCTTTGTTTGAGATAAAATGGGGATTCAGTTTGATATAAATGGAATCGTAATCATCGGGTGCATCGAAAGTTACACATGCGGGTCCGTATTCACGAACATTCCAAACCAATAACGCGCTCTGTTCTTAACTTGTAAGGATTATCGGTACCTAGAAGTACTTCAATAATCCAAATGTAATCTCCACATTTGCGTGTTGCGTCGCATGGTTGAATTAAACCTCGACACAGATAGTTGGTCATCTCACTACACATTCACTCTACTACACCCTTTCTCATTTCATTCTCATACATTCTATCATTCTTATTTAATTAATTTTTTGAACAATTCTCAGAAATAATTATTGAATCTGCAAAGTTTTCTTGGACACCCTAGAAATAAGTTAATCTTCTGACTATTATGCGCCGTACCTCCGTACTCCTACAAGTACTTTTCTATTAACTATGCTTTAAGGTTTACTTATTTTTATATTTTTTTTGCTGACAAATATATTTTTGTATTTAAATATATATATATTTGTATTTGTTTTCTTTGATTCGATGAGCTGAGATAAAATGGTCTACATGTCCCTGATTAGGTAAGTGCATTGTGACACCTAGGCTGTACAAACGGAATACCCTACGGTAACCTTCGTGTTTGCCTACAAAATACACATAAGGTTTCTTTTTATCGTCTTTCACTAGACGATAAAAAATTAAGTAAATGTTATAAAATTTGTCTTTTCCAAGTGCTTATTTTGTAAGCCTATAGAATTAAAGTTATTGAAATCTGATATGCCTACCAACCCACGCAGTGACCGGTGAACGGTGGTCGGTGCAGAAAGAAGAAGAAAAAACTTGGTAGTGTACGTGTGTTTCGTGTAGGCGTTACCACTCTTAAGGGCACAAAAAGAAACACCCCGCGTTGCTGCCCAAAGTAGATTCAGTGAATAAGGGTCCGGCGTCCGGTGAAGTGTAACGCCCTGAGACAGCTCGCGGTTGCCAACGCCTGATTAAATCTGTCGGGAGCAACATGCGCTCGGGTCATTCCCATTTGTTCCACGTCCGTTGGGGACGAATGGACATGCTCTGACGTTTCCACTTCAATTCAATTCAATTCAATTCAATTTATTTAATACCATGGGCTCACAAGGAGCACTTAGTCAAGTCAAATACTTAGATTTAATACATATCAATATCAAGTAACATTAAATCATGGAAAAGTGGTAGCTGCAATAGCATTGTCAAAAATGTAAAGATATAATTGTAATAAAAAATTAATATACCTAATAAATTTATATAATAATGTCAGAATTAAATGTCAATTTTCAACTGCGAAAATATTTTTGTCAGCAAAAGTTTCCTCTAGAGTATAAAAACTCTTATTAATTAATCGTCTTTTAATAAATGATTTATAATTTAGATCTGACATTATTTTTACACTGTTTGGTAACAAATTGTACAACTTTACAGAATTACAAACAAAACTTTTGGAGATTTTAGTTAGTCTTGTTTTTGGGACCAATAAGTCATTTTTATGTCTTGTATCGTAATCATGTCCTTCTTTAACATACTTGAAATTATTTAGGTATTGTTTTGCATAAACCAGATTTTGATAAATATATTCTCCAACCATTGTCAAAACGCCTATATCCCTAAACTTGTCCCTGCAGGATTCCAAAAACCGTAAGCCTAGTACATAACGTATAGCGCGCTTCTGTAACACAAAAACTCTGTTTGCTTCGGCTGCTCTTCCCCAAAATAGTATTCCGTAGGTCATAACGGAGTGGAAATAGGCGAAATAGACCATACGTGCGGCTGTTTCACCCCCTATCTCTCTAATTTTCCTTATAGCGTATGTTGCCGAGCCTAGTCTTTTTGTTAGTGTGTCAATGTGCACATTCCAAGTTAGCTTTGTATCAAGCCAAACACCTAGAAACTTGACTTTATTACTAAGAGTCATGCTCAACTGCTCTAATTTACCTTTCATAAGGCGTTCAGAAAGGTCATTCGGTCTATTGCTTAATGAGAATGGGGTTATGTTTGTTTTGTCTACGTTAAGAAGCATATTATTTACAGAAAACCAAATTTTTAACTTATCTAAGGATTCTATTATGTTATTACTTGCGATTTCATTAGTTGAGTCTTTAATAATCAAACTAGTATCATCAGCGAACAAAATAACATCTATATTGTCAAGTACTACAGATATGTCATTTATATATGTCAAAAAGAGCAACGGTCCCCAAGATTGAACCCTGAGGGACACCTAACTTTACTTTACACTCAGCAGAGCGGTTTCCTTCTAACTCGGTTATTTGGATTCGGTTTCTGAGATAGGATTTGAAAATTTCTAATTCAACTCCAGAAACTCCGTAATGTTCTAATTTTCCGACAAGTATGTCATGGGACACGCAGTCAAATGCTTTGGAAAGGTCACAAAAAACGCCAAATGTTTTCTGTGACTTCTCCAGGCCGGCATAAATGTCCTCCACTAGTTTAATGATAGCATCACTTGCGGTGCATTGAGGTGTTTAGTTTCACTTGTCGAACCAGATCTCATGTGCGTGTGGATTGAGAGCTCACTTTTGAATCTTTGGCAAATCGAATTGAAAAAAATCACAGATTTAGTAATGAATTTGTAAGAAATGATGCATAGGTCCAACAATTTGTTAAACTTATATCAAAGCCGGTATAACCCTTAGACTGGAGCTCTCAGTCCACACGCTTGAATAATAGGCATACCTCATATCTCAAGAATTACTACGTCTATGTTTTTTATTTATATTAAAGCATTTAGTTATAAATTATCAAAGGTCATTCGGAAGTTTTCAACTCACTAGAAAACGCTGTTACAGAGTTATTGAGGTTCAACTAGAGCTCTCAGAAACGAAAAAACAAATTGTCATAACTTAAATTTTAATACATTTAAAAATTATTTGACTATCATAACTTATACTTTCGCACCTGTGTAAATTAGTTAAAACGAAATAATGACTTATAATTGAACAGTTTAGAAGTTATACAAGATCATAATTTTCAATCTGAGAGCTCTATGTTTTCGACTATATTGGTTAAATTAAACCTCCAAGGATGAATCAAGTTAGGTCAATATATTTACCTCATTTGTACAAAATATTGATGTAGCATCCTTTGTTCTACATGCTATACTTTAGGAGAAAACACTAATTAAATATTTGTATGTAAGAGAACGACTTAGGGTGTATATGATTTTTTTTTCTTAGGACTGAGGACTGACCAAAGTCGTGATTTATCTCCTCTACTCGTATATTTTTTTACAACAAATCCGCAAAATGAGGCATTCGGATACCTTTGATTTTTCTTTCAGGGTACATTAGATTTTAACTCTTTTAGAGACCCGCAGATTTTGTGACCAACTGATATGAAAGAGCCTTTTATTTCTAATCCATACAAACTTTATACCTACTAATAGATATCCTTTCTAATGCCAGACTTTGATTTAGCTATGACGTATGTTGCCAACGCTTAAATAACCGCCAGACTTTTACTACGTCGGGCGTTTAAAACTGAAATTAGGGCTGTTTTATGTTAGAAATGATACTTTAACCTGTATATTTTCGTTATCTATGATATATTATGTAGGTATCCGTTTGTGTAATTTTTGCAATATAATAATTAAACTTAGGTACCTATTTTAGTTCTGATACAGAAATCTGACATTACATTGATTCAAAGTCAAGTGTCACAAACACCAAGTAAAGACTGATGTTTATGAGGTTTGAATCAATTCGAGGAGTGCTTGACGTCAGATATGTAGCATGATATCGCTAGCTTATTCTTTCCTACGTCATTGGTTCAATGATGAAAAGAGAGCGAATCAACAAGGAATTAATTGTTAGCGGTAAACACAGCCGCTAAATTTCTACACGCCACGGGTGCGTGGCAATCATAGTCGTTTTTTCACCCGTGGCGGGAAGCCTGGCAGCTAAAAGCAGGGCCGTAGCCAGAAATACTTTTCGGGGTGGTAATATTGTAGATTGGTGCGGTATGCCAGCAACAAAAAAAAAAAATGAGAGAAACACAAAAAATAAATAACTTAGAGCGTGACACTTTCGGGTGACAAAAAAGTTAGCAGTAGTAGTTAAGGGCAGTGGCGTAGCGTGCCATCTCGGCGCCTGGGGCGGGAGACCCATTTTGCCGCCCCCATTCTTTAGGTGCTTAATTAAAATTAAATTTCACATGCAATGCAACCTTTTATTGAAGTTAAAATAGGATGAGCGGTTTTACAAGCGGATTCTACGGGCCTTATGAGCAGCGAAGTCGGAAATAACTTTGTCAAAATCAATATTAGCAGCCAATTCTTGTTCAATCGACAATATAGCCAAGTTTGATAGTCTTGCGGAGCTCATAGTAGATCTGAGGTATTAGGGTTTTGACATCGGTTTCAAAACCCTAACGGGGCGTACTGCGTGAGCGATCTGGACGCGAACGCGACGCGGCGCGGCGCGGCGCGAAAACAACAAACAGTAGAGACCTACTGAAGAGTCCAACGTGACCAAACGCACGTAGGGTGCGGCGCGACGCGGCGCGAAACAAAGTGAACGCGATCAGTTGGCTTGATTTGTTCGCGCGAACTGGACACGTCGCCCTGTCAAATGGAGGCAGATTAGCGTTATTTGTAAACACTTATTATAAAAACTTGAATATACAACCCGTTTTTAAAATTTTCACCTAAATACGATTTTTTTTTTACGTGGAACAACACTGCTCAGAAAAGTCAGCGTTGTTCGCAGAACACTTACAAAACGTCTTTCACTCCCAACTCGGACACAGGTTCTGCTAAAGCGTCTGAAGTTTTGGATATCCTAGCAGAAACCTATCAGCTCTCTCCTCCTATAGACAAATTTTCTAAAAGTGAAGTACGACATGTCATACGGAACCTAAAACTTAACAAAGCCCCTGGATACGACCTAATCACGGCTAAAGTCTTAAAGGAACTACCGGAAAAAGGCATCACTTTCCTAACACAAATCTTCAACGCTATCCTGCGATGCAATTACGTACCAGCACAATGGAAAGTGGCAAAAATCATTCTTATAGCCAAACCTGGAAAAGCGCCCGAACAAGTAACTTCTTACCGCCCAATAAGCCTGCTCCCAGTTGCCTCCAAAGTTCTGGAGACACTCTTCATGAGATGTCTAAGCCTGGAAATAGCGAAAACCCAGCTTATCCCTTCTCATCAATTTGGCTTCCGCGCGGCCCATGGTACAATTGAGCAAGTCCATCGCTTAGTCAATGAGATAAATAGAGCCTACGAAGGAAAGAAATACAGCTCCGCTGCCTTCCTGGATATCTCCCAGGCGTTTGACCGCGTCTGGCATGACGGCCTCTTCTACAAAATCCTATAAACTTTGCCAACCAACTACTTCCTCTTTATAAAATCTTACCTAAGCCAGAGAAACTTTTACGTAAAGCAAGGCGAGGAGATGACAAATCTAAATAATATACGTGCTGGTGTCCCCCAAGGTAGCGTTATTGGTCCAGTGCTGTACCTAATATATACCTCAGACTTACCAACGACAGAAGGAGTACTCGTGGGAACATTCGCCGACGATACTGCCCTAATTGCCACCCACGAAAACCCAAACACGGCATCAGATATGCTTCAGAGAAGCCTAAACGACATCTCAACCTGGCTAAGAGACTGGCGCATCAAGGCAAACGAATCCAAATCGGTCCATGTAACCTTTACCCTCCGACATGGCTCGTGCCCCCCTGTAAAACTGAACGGGATTCAAATACCACAGGCTGAAGACGTGCGGTACCTTGGTATTTATCTACAGACGCCTGACCTGGAAGAAGCACACCTTTATCAAAAGGAAAGCACTGGGTCTGCAGCTGAGAAAACTGTTCTGGATTACGGGAAGAAAATCAAATCGGTCACTAGACAACAAACTCCTTATCTATAAATGTATACTGAAACCGATATGGTCTTATGGTGCTGAGTTATGGCCTGGGGTACCGCGGCAAACACAAAACTGGACATTCTGCAACGTTTTCAATCAAAAATGCTCCGCCTTATAACAAATGCTCCATGGTTCGTGACAAATGACCAACTCCACCACGACCTACACACACCGACGGTTAGGCAAGATATTTGCTTGACGATATTTGCGAAGCAAGACAATAATAACTTTATAGACTGCGTACTCGCTGCCGCCCCGCCGGCAACAGACAGTTTGTCGTTTATTGGTTCTCTCGCGGCGCGGCGCGGTGGTGGGGCGGCGAGAAGTGCGATTGTCGCCACTTCCGCTGCATTCGATTCCACCTCGCTCGCCGCCGCCGCCTCTCTTTCGCACGCTAACTTACCCTTTCACTTGGAACGTACGTAACATTGCGCGCGCGATTTCCTATATTTTCCTAATTAATAATAATTTGGCGCTTCCTGCCGCCCCCTTTCATATGCCGCCTGGGGCCGTGGCCCCCACCGCCCCCCCCTAGCTACGCCACTGGTTAAGGGGTAAGTTATTAACATTTTACTTACTATTTATTAGTATGAAAACATAAATAACAGCGAGTGGAGCGACATATTGTAGTTTTTGCGGCCATTGGAAATGGTTGAGAAATGACTAAATGTCGTCGAGTAGAGTGAGCCACATTTTTTTGAAATTGGTGTGTTCTTATTTTTCCTTTCTGGTCTATGCTGCATTGACGATTTAGTTTTTTTGAAGATTAACAAAACAATGCGAGAATGGCGAGCGAAGCGAGCCGTAAATTTTTTGACATATTTTCGGGAAGCTGGTAGAAATGACCAAAAGGCTACAGCCTCAGCATTTTTTTTTTGCGACTTTTCGGTGGTTCTGTAAAATAGAATCAAGAGTGACAAAAGATTATGATTAGCAAACCCCGCAAAATTTTAGAGGCTTGGCGGTGGTAATTTTGCAGTTTGGTGAAGTAAGCAAGGTAAAAAATTTTTACGGATGGTCAAGTGTAGTAGCAGTGCAAGAGTCTTGTAATGTCTAAAGGAAATAAAACACTTTGATTTTGATTTAACAAGATTTGAAGAAACAAGGTAATATTTATCCAAACTTAATTTTACGCTTTTTAATTGTTATTACTTTGTAAATAAAAATTTTACCCTATAGAGTAACATACCGACATTTGCATGTCAGAACAGCTGGAGAGTAAGGCGCGGCGGCGGCGGCGCGGCGGCGCGGCGACAACGGGGCGGTGCGGCATTGCGTGGCGTAGTCATTGTTTATATTATGCCATGGTATTTTGTTACCTAGTATTTTAATTATTGAACTAATTACCTATCTGCGTGACATTCATTCGATATTAGAATGTGTTGTAGAAAAATACCTATACGAGTAGAGAAGATGAATCACGCCATAGGTCAGTCCTAAGAAAAAAAAATCATATACACCCTAAGTCGTTTTCTTACATACAAATATTTAATTAGTGTTTTCTCCTAAAGTATAGCATGTAGAACAAAGGATGCTACATCAATATTTTGTACAAATGAGGTAAATATATTGACCTAACTTGATTCATCCTTGGAGGTTTAATTTAAAAAATATAGTCGAAAACATAGAGCTCTCAGATTGAAAATTATGATCTTGTATAACTTCTAAACTGTTCAATTATAAGTCATTATTTCGTTTTAACTAATTTACACAGGTGCGAAAGTATAAGTTATGATAGTCAAATAATTTTTAAATGTATTAAAATTTAAGTTATGACAATTTGTTTTTTCGTTTCTGAGAGCTCTAGTTGAACCTCAATAACTATGTAACAGCGTTTTCTAGAGAGTTGAAAACTTCCGAATGACCTTTGATAATTTATAACTAAATACTTTAATATAAATCAAAAACATAGACGTAGTAATTCCTGAGATATGAGGTATGCCTATTATTCAAGCGTGTGGACTGAGAGCTCCAGTCTAAGGGTTATACCGGCTTTGATATAAGTTTAACAAATTGTTGGACCTATGCATCATTTCTTACAAATTCATTACTAAATCTGTGATTTTTTTCAATTCGATTTGCCAAAGATTCAAAAGTGAGCTCTCAATCCACACGCACATCCAGATCTCTAGGTACAGATTTACCCCGCTAACTTGAAGCATTGCATTTCTCGGTTTGGAGAAATAATACTACTAGGCAACTGTTTTAAGTAAACAGACCCTTATGAACAAGGGAATCGGTTCCAAGTAAACCTGAGGTTTACTTTTCTTCCTGTGCTTTAAGTACCCACACACAAATAATACCTACTCGTAGTTACTCTACAAATAGGACTTTTTGATGACTTACCTAATCACCTACCATGTATCTATCATTTGATATTATCTTGCATTTGAATTATCCGGAAATCCGGACTACGAGTATTCAGACTTAAACATAAAGGACGCAACTTCCTCCTCGATATAGGCCCATAGGCCCCCAAAAATGTATACTAAGGACAAAACAGTTGTATGCAACAACAGAACCTAGGTAGGTAATAGATAAATATAATTATTTGCTTTGTGGCTAGAATACCCATAGGTAAAAGATTATTGGATAGACAAGTAACATTAGTGTGAGGAGAATGGCCCATTCTTAGAGCAGCGCAGTCCGTTAGTCCCCGACTAGCGATTAGTTTTATCACGGTAAAACTATCCCGAGAACATTCGCATGGTCGTAAGCACGAGGTCGACGGCTGAGATCACGAGCGGGTCAAAGAGTCGCTTTGCTATGGGATATGCTTCTTGTCCAGCGTGGGGATTATGGGTTGACCACCCAAATGATTAATGCCATTTTTGGCGCTCATTAGGGGAGGGCTATGTACGTTTTTCTATCGAGAAAATTTTATTGAATCTTGTTTGGTTTTTTGGTCGGTAACGCGCCCGTAAAATCAAACGAAAGTCCTTTCTATTGAGCAATAAGATTTAAGGATAGTATTACAAACGCTAATTTGATAGCAATAACCTCTGTAACGTTTACCAATTTCAGATATTTTTCGGTGGTATTAGGTAAGGTAGTATTAGGTTTAGGTCTAAGTAAAGCAGTATTTCTAACAAACGTTTAACATCGAAGTAAATAGCTGGTTGCTGACACGAGGGTCTGATCTAGGTCTAGTCTACCTTTACTTCATAGAGACTATGTAGGTCTTTGCACAGCTATTCCATGTTAGAATGACACCCAAGCTCTGAGATATCAGATTCGAAGAGATACTCTAAGCTAGAGTTTTGGCAATCTCTACATAGAGACTAAGTAGGTCATTGCATTTTTTCATTTTAGAATGACACGCAAGCTCTGGGATCGTAGATTCGCAGAGATACTCTAAGCTAGGTTTTTGGCAATCTGTACACTTTCATATGAAATACCGCTTCGCCATAACTCCGAGCTTACCAAAAAACAGCATTACATTTATCTTATGGACATGCAAAGTTTGCTACATAGAGACTACGTAGATCTTCGCACTGCTTTTTCATTTGAGAATGAGAGAGATATTCTATGCTAGGTTTTTGTTAATCTTTCATATCTCTTTCATATGAAATACACTCGAGAGCAATGAATCCGGGTCACTCAAAGAATCCAAAAAATCTCGGAAAGTAAGAATGCTAGGTTAATGCAATATATTGTATTTAATAGACAATTTAATACTGCTTAAATGAAAGTTAAAAAAATATGAGTCACCATACATTTTATTTACACAAAATTACATAAAGAAAAAAAACTGCTGATCTCTCCTTAAAACAAAAATAGGAAACATGAAATTTTTGAACTTTATAACGATTTTCTTGAATTTCAATACTTCGTATTACCTCCTCGTGCTTCCATTACTGCGTTTACGCGGTTTGGCATGCTGTACACCAAGTTCCTTATACGATTATGGGGAATATTCTCCCATTCCTCTGTGAGAGCAATTTTGAGCTCAGGAAGCGTGATTGGGGGAGGGTTTCGTTGTTTTACGCATCTCCCTAGCTCGTCCCAAGCATGCTCGATCGGGTTGATATCCGGGCTGCGCGCTGGCCACTCCATACAAGTAATGTTCATCTCTTGAAGGTAGTCATTCACAATCCTACCTGTATGAGGTCGGGCATTGTCTATACTAATATTATAAAGAGGAAAGATTTGATTGTTTGTTTGTTTGTTTGTTTGAATTGAATAGGCTCTGAAACTACTGGACCGATTTGAAAAATTCTTTCACCATTAGAATCCTAAATTTTCCGCGATGAACATAGGCTATATAATATTTTCAAAAAAGTTAGGGATCCGCATGAAAAAATCAATAATTGAACCGTGCGCTGTATATTCAACCTCTTTTTCTATTATGGCGCGTCAGAATAGAAAAAGAGGTTGCGCACTGTTCTTGCTTTTTCTCTACGGCCAGTGTCAGTTATGGAGTGTCGAGTCAATGTCAAAAATCCCAATGCTGTTAGAAAAAGTAAGGGATCCGTATGAAAACTGTGAAACCCATCGTGTTATTGTGTATAATTTCTGAAATTTTTGTTTAATACCCGTGCGAAGCCGGGGCGGGCCGCTAGTCATGCATAAATATAGCATCCTCACCCAAATTGACCATAAATGGACCAACGTGTTCGTTGAGGATTTCTTCCACATATCTTACGCTAGTTAAAGAGCCGTTTTCTATGATCACCAGCTCTGTGCGACTTTCAGAGGAAATTCCGGCCCACACAAGTACAGACCCACCACCGTAGGCTACTTTTTCTTCGATGCATGCTTGCTTGAATCTTTCCCCTGGTCTTCTATACACTCTGTGTCTTCCATCGTGCTTGTAGAGCATAAATTTTGATTCGTCGGAGAACAATTTATTGCATTAACCTAGCATTCTTACTTTCCGAGATTTTTTGGATTCTTTGAGTGACCCGGATTCATTGCTCTCGAGTGTAGGTATTTTAGAATCCGAGTAAAGTGGGACTTGTGCATAGCGGAACTAACCCGAAATACCGCATCACCATAACTCCAAGCTTATTAAAGAACTGCATAACATTTTATCTTACCTACATGCAAAGCAAACTCAAACTCTATTTAAAAACGTATCTAGAACCGGTGGAAATAAAAAATAGTATGCAACCAGCGAGATACGCGCCTGCATACACCCTGCTAATTAACATACTCGCACTCGGTCCCTGGCTGCATGATTAAGGACCACCCGGGGCAGTGAAAAATGGACCGGATTAATATCGCATGGACACTGGTGAGCCATGATGCTTTGTTCCTGACAAGCAAGTACCCTCATGTAATTAAAAGGCGTAACACCTCTTACAACAACACAAGTTACGCGTAGTTTTTAAATAAGATTTTAAAATATCCAAGATATTTTCGACCAACGTTCTGTAATTTTAATCAAGTAAATAAAGAGAAAGCCTCTTATTGATTCAAATCGGAATTATAATGAGTTAGAATTTTGGTGTCACGTATTTTTACAGACGAACACTAATGTTAGCCATGATACTAACAAAGAATATCTCAAAAAAAACACTTAAATTACAATTCAAGAACGACCAAAGTTTAAAATCATATCTCAAAAAATTGCGGAACACTCGTACATTATTTATTGGTTTTAACTACTGAATAGGGTATTGGTGTGCCCAGATTCTTCTTCTTTGGTACAGGTTGCATAGGACAATCTGTGTGTATATTGAAATTTTACATAGATAATAAAGGGCTTTTGTAATCATATTTGGACAAAGTTTAAAGGAAAAGAATTATCGAAGCTTATCATTATTCTTTGGGTGTTGAACGAAAGATACTATACTTAGCTGTAGTTATTCTGAGACGTATGGCAAATAACTTCGAATTTCGTTATATTTGCTGGCATTGAAGATTTGGAGTTAAGAAGGGATGTTGGTGGGGAATCTAATAAAACGAAATGTGCGAAGCGAAAGAAATTGGAAATATCGTTTAATGCTCAAAGTGAGGGTAGAGAAAATTATTGCGAGATGGTTTCTATACGGCGGCGGATGCTGGCCCAACAATATAAATAAATAAATAAATAATGCTGGACAATCTACACAACATCATCTAGCCCCAAGCTAAGCAGAGCTTGTGTTATGGGTACTAGATGACTGATATACATAATACAATATTATTAAATAGATAGATATTTTTTATTATACATAGAAAACAACCATAACCCCTGAAATAAAATAAATTAAATTGTTATTAAATATAAATGTAAGGTAACAGTGGAAAACTGATACACATTATAAAGTGGCTCAAAGATAAATAAATAAACTAGCGACCCGCTCCGGCTTCGCATGTTAATACATAAACCTTAAAAAAGCTTACTCAGTCATAGATCTTGTTACGAGTAAAATAACGAGAATACTAAGTAACGATTTTCTAACGCTAAAGCATAGATCGATCACTGAGTATGGATTTATAATACGGGCCTTAAAGCCTAAGGATCTCCCAGTAATCAGGAGCTATTATGCAGCCAGCGTCTTGGGGACGCTTCCGACTGGTATTGATATGGAGCCTGTAGATTATTTCCAACAGTCAATTGTTTCAATTGTAATTAAAATAATAAATTAAATTAAATTTAAATAAAACACCAGCACAACGCCTACTGGTTCTACCAGTACTTAGGGCCTCCAGCGCGGCAATCCAGGCAGAATCTTGTCTCGTCCGATTAGAATTCACATGGATCCGTTCAGCTACCTGTAGATTGTTTGCAACAATATGTAGTTAGCTCAATTGTTTTAATTGTAATTACTAGTTCTGTATTGGGTCTCTAAATACTAGTTACAATTCTATATTGGGTTTTTTGGTGGTAGTTTTTGGGAACCGTGGTTAGCTTGAGATCTTTTGACTAAAACTCGCAGATACCCGCAAAAACAGATTGAAAAACATTTCAATTTACTAGCAAAGGAAATAAAAAGAATAAATCACCGTAAAGTAATCGAATCGGCATGAACTCGTATTCTGCGAATGTTCGAGGAATTAAACGATATGAACTAATTAATGAACGTGAGCTTTTCATGTGGAGTTGTAAATACAATAAAATTTCTCGTTAAAAACTTTAATGTGATATATATGTTTTTGCTTGCTTTTAGCAGGAAGTTTATTAAACATATACCTTTTGTAGCTGAACGCAGAAGGTTGCGGATTCGATTCCCGAAAATATTCTTTATCTTCTCTTCAAGGTGAAAAAAATTTTAAATTCATGTCGGCTCAGTAGCATCAGAGCCTATTCAATTCAAACAATCAAATCATTCCTCTTTATAATATTAGTAAAAATAGCCCTGAAGAAATATCTTCAGATTGTACAATAATCTGTCCCGAGGCAGGAATCGATCCCGCTCATGTGACCCAATTATGTGAAGAACAAAATAAACTCGGGGGGTCGAAACAGTAGGTATGAATCTGCGTCGTATAACTGGAACTTAGACTGTTTCTTAAACTTATAACGAGATCTTGACATAGTTTTCAATCCAATTACCGCCAGCCATTGTCTACAAACAAGGCTAATTTATAATGAACTAGCGGCCCCCTCCGGCTTCGCACGGGGGCGTGTTATACATATAGACAGACAGTCCTATTGAATCACTGGATTAAAAACCCGCATCTAAATAAAATTGCGAAGTTTTAAAGATCTAAGCATATAAAGGGACTGATAGTCAGCGGAAACTACTTTGTTTTATACTATGTAGTGAAGGTAGCGTAACATAGACAAGCAGAAAACTATATGATCTCAATAAATTATTAATTTATACATAAATATAGTAATAATAACTAGCTAAAAACTAAAACTGTGCGTCCGTCCCTCATAGATCTAGTAACAAAGACTATCTAAGAATCAAAAGAATGTGATTAGGACAGTCTGTGAAAGCTAGTTTAAGTGTTTTATGTAATCGGGTTTTAGTGTTTAATTAGGTATTATAGTATAGTTAGGTATAGTTTTTTACATTAAAAGTAATGGTTTACGCGGCGCACGGTAGTATCTAAAGCTCCAAGTTGGAGTAATTTTCCCAAGAAATAATGAACACATAGTGAACTAAAAACTCACATAAATAAATATATCTTATATCTAAATAAAAATACAGAACAAAAGGTGGCCATAGCGCTGGCAGCGTTTTCTCCCAGGCCACCTGGGATAAAAAGATATCTTGAACGACCAAAGCAGCACGAGCACGATCCAAGCGGCCGACTTGTTTCAACATTCGGATTTGTTGAAGGTAAATATAACGATTTAATGAAGAGAAATACGTATAAATGCTGACCGCATTTAACGATTCCCAGATTTTGAGGATATATACTTCAGAGAAATTGTTCAGTGTAATTTATTATTATTATATTTCACGAGAAATGTTGATTATGAATGAAACGAATCGGTCCTTCCAGGATTTTGATGTGTAGGTCTTATTATTTTGTAAAAATAGCGTCGTGTGTTGTGTAGCTAGAAATACTTGAAATGTGTGTGAGAATATTGTTGTGGATGGCGTAAACTTCAGGAGGCATGTAATAATTGCAGCCAGTAGTGAGAAATAGTAGATTGTTTTACTAGGGACTAATCCAATCCATTATAAACGAGGTTGTTCGCTACCGAGCGTAGCGAAAAATACCATTTACGTCTAGGGAAATAATGCACACGATTTTCACACACGAATTTATCGTTAGTCTTATATGTCACGTGTTTTTGACGGCAATAGATTAATATTAATTATTTTGTTGCCCTTTCGTTCCATTTGCATATTATTGTCCTAAATTTCACTTGATGACGTTCACAATAAATTTTAATCATAATTTCACGTTTAGATTCAATATTATTTTTTTTGTTGTTTACAAAAAAAAGAGTTTTTCCGATAATACTTTCCTACAATTTTTTTATTTTTATATCTTTGTAAAGCACTGTGCAAAGTACCTACTTACGCATTCTATCATGGAGTTGGAATTACACTTCTTTTAAACATTCAAACATCAACGAGAAGTACTTTCAATTCTATTCTCAAGAATAAACTAAAATAAAATGTTTTTCTTTGTGTATGTATTAAACATAACCAAAAAGTTTATTTGTGTATTGATTTATATATTATACACTTAGTATAATGATGGGAATTATTGACGAGCCGACTACCATAGAACAATATACATTTTTGTAGGTAACTGGTAGTCCATTTATGTATCAATAAAGGGGCTAGGTGATGCTGTGTGGATTGTCCAACATTATTAATTATATGTTTAATCTGTGGGTACTGTTCCTTTTATTACATTCTTCTTCTTCTTGTTCGTAAAACTTTTGTCAGAGCGGTCGTGGTCATTATGTTCGTTCTTGTTGTGTGGCTGTTGTGATTCGCCTCACGATGTCTCGCCATCTTTCTCTATTTTCCGTATTTCGACTGCACTCATGTAAGGGATCGCCAACTGCGGATTTAATTTGGTCGGTCAATCGCATGGGTGATGTTCCGCGCGGCCTTGGGCCCTCCACCCTGCCCTGCACAACCAGACGCTCTATAGAATCACCTTTCCGCGTTTGAGTACTTACTATCTTACTACATGCTTAGATATAATTAGATGTAGAACCTTTGTACACCTACGCGACACAAAACAGATCCAGTTCGTTTACTTCACGTTTTACTTGCACTCCCACACGTCACACGTGCCGTTGCGACACCGACGGACGGAAGTACCGATCCAAAATGGCCGACGACGCGGAAGGATGTTGAAACAACTTCATTAGGATCTCTCTATTCTTATCCAGTGGTTGCTAAAGCCAATATTAAACGAAAACGACGAAAATCATTTCGAAAATGGAAGGTGTCAATTTTTTCAAAGGTCTTCAGGGAAACCAACTTAGTACGTTGTAGTAGTTTCAGAAAAAAAGCCAACTCCTTGCTAAGCTTTACTCAGACATAAAAACTAATAAAAAATCGGGCCCGTGATTCTCATAACACCCATGATTATTAACCCACAGAATCACGATGCCCCGTTTTAACCGTCCAGTCGGAAGGCAAGTTGAACGCTCTCATTAAATCCATTGTCCAGTAGGTGGCTCCAGTGCCTGTGGTCACGCATGGCCACACCGCCGACATGACATTGATTGACGCAAAGTCAAGCAAAACCTACGTGAAAAGCGAAAATTATTGCGGGGAAAGAAAGTTACGACGATAAATGAAGCTATCGTGACTTCTTACCTGTAATTATGGGTTAGTAAAGTCATTTCTGCTCCTTGATTAGACAATTACGGGCTTTTATTTTCAAATTACGCAAAATGTTAGTTATAATGTTGGTATTGTTTTATTGGAAAGTTAAGTTTGTTTTGTTTTATGTTCTTGCTTCGGAAACATTTAAATTTCTTATAAAATTTTTGGAATTGATTAGTTCCAGTGAACTGATCCACGTCGACTACTATGAGCTTAAAGAAAATATCGCTGATCAGGCAAAGCGCAGGTTAATTCACTTTCTGCAAGTGATTCTAAAAATATAATACAGTAGGACCCGATTCTGATACAAAAATCCGTTAATGAGGGCTTTTCAATGCCTGTTAAGTGGTTGTCTAAACTAAGATAGATGGCGCTGTTTGAAATTCAAGTGTTAAAAATCTGCCAAAAAAAAAGAAATAAAATTATATTGTTTTTTATTTTATGACACTTGACTTTTGTGCAGCGCCATCTAGTGTATATATTGCCATAAGAAGTCAATAAGCAATCTTGTATCAAAATAAAAAGCGTGATTGCTTTTTTTTGCGCTGGAAGCCTTTATTCGCTTCTCTGTAAAATATAATGTAGGTTTCGTCTATTATCACAAAAATCCGAGTTTGTGGTAAATACGAATATTAGTTTGTTATCATTATTTCTGCATCTTTTAATTTTATTTTGTTTCTATAAGTAAGAATTGTTTAATAGCCACCTGTAAATATCTATTTCTGTGCTAAAAATCTCCTAAAACAAATAAATAAATAAGATTTTAAATAAATAATGCTGGACAATCCACACAGCATGACCTAGTCCCAAGCTAAACAGAGCTTGTGTTATGGGTACTAGATGACTGATATACATACAGATAGAAAAGAAACAGTTGTTCGTGGTCGGGGCCCCGGTTATTCAATATCTGTCCCGTACTTAGAGTTCCGTAGATCCAAGTCATGCATCTCCGCTATCAATCATTCGCGACAAGCGACGAGCGTGTCTTCGGGAAACAATACCGTTACGTCACAATGTCTGTTACCTCACCTTATCAGTTCTAGTTCCCACCGCTGGGATCCCACGACCGATATCGACAGTTGTTATCTGATTTGCTGTTTTTGTCGTTTTATGCCTAGGATGGGTCTTGATAGATGATATCAGTGTTCTCCATGTAACTTTACTAAGCCCGAAACGTAATTTTAACGTTACCACGTAACCACAACCGCGGTACACGCGACAAACACAACGTTTGTGTTTGTCGCGTGTGGCCCGTGTTCGGCGACCCTAAGATGAAGGCTATTTATGAAGTTTCCACTGGTAGCAAAATTTCAGTGATAATGGACGACTAAAATAAACTTGATTAAATTAATTTGTCAGAAATGAATAACTTTATGTAGAAAGGTCCGAAAGTAATTTGTCAGATGAGTCGTTTTATTTTAATAGTGAAATTGTAAAAATATAGAGATAGAGACACATTTATTTGGTCTGCATTTACCAAGTTGTAGGCACTTGCTCTAATGAGAAGGTTCTGAATATTGTAGGTTGCTGACCAAACTTCGTCAAGTCGTCGGCGGGCCGGAAATTTTGGTGTGTTGACTTTTTATCCACGGAATCACACAGTAAACAATAAAATCAGAAACGCAGACAAAACAAACTGCAATGATTAATAGCTGCCGCCCGTGCCGATTGATTTACGAGGGGCGTTCACGTAATAAGTCAAAAATACGGAACATTCTCCGTATGGAGGTCGTGGCTTTTGCTTAGGATATGTCAAGAACCTCTCATAGAGCTCTAAAAAATTAGAGGGGACATTAATATTTGAATATAAACCTATTAAAATATAAATCATTATAAATTAAATAAACAAATTAGAACTAATTTTTGTGACTGGTGTTGGATCAGTTGAGCTACCTGTAGTTTGTTTGCTGTCTGCAGTTAGCTCCATTGTTTCAATTGTAAATACTAGTTTAATTTGGTTAGTTAGTTGTAATTTTCTTTGTAAATAAAAATTATTTTCTTCCCATGATATTAGATATATTTATTCGGTCTATTATTTTTATTAGACAGTTTTCAATAAAATATTATGCTATGAAATGAAACTATGCCCCTATGGACTTGTATAAAAAAATAAAGGTAGGTCTAAATTATCGGTCTAGACTTCTAGGCTGACGTCATCCTTGGCCAACCATCCTGAATGAGGAATAATGGCAACCAATTAATATGGAAATTGGGGAGATGTGGTATGGACTGCAAACTAAGTCAGCCATGTTTTGCTGTGCCCCTGGTCAACTCTTGCTTCTTGAATATCGCAATAGTGAAACTGCCGCAAAAGGCTAGGTGTTTTTTTTTTGCTATTTTATGGTTCAATTTCGTCCATTCCAATCTTTACGTCATGAATCGGGAGCCTTTACGGCCGTAAAACTAGCTGATACCGCTAATAGAATGGGGTGTGGCTCATTTGGGCTACACCGCTCCCCTGTGCTCGGTTTAGGGGATTAACGCACTATTACAATCCTTACTAATATTCCCTTTATGTTATCTGTGCTAATATTATAAATGCGACAGTAAATCTGTCTGTCCGTCCGTCTTTCACGCCTAAACTAGAGAACCAATTTTCATGAAATTTGGACTTCCGGAAAAGGACATGAGATAAGTTTTTACCCGGTGTCATCTTCCTGCGGTATATAACAGGGTCACGGGATTGAAGAGAGAGATTGAGAAGAAAATTAATAACGTTATAAACCAATTAAATACTATTCGAACCACTTTCGACTTCTACACCGACGAAATCGCGGGTGAAAACTAGTTCCATATAAGTGAAAGAACACAGTCTCATTGGTCTAGCTTTCACGTGTTCGACTGCTGATAAGGTACCGGGTTCAAAACCCAGGTCGATACAAAAATTAAGTAAAAAATATCTAATCAGTAATCTAGTGTCAGGAAGTAGGCGGTACCTACACCCCCGTGCCTCGGAAAGCACGGTAATCCTTTGGACCGGCGCCTGCCCTCTCCCTGGTCGTTGCAATTTGTCGTCCCATCGGACTGAGAGTGAGGGATTAGAGTGCATCGGTGTTACTCACACTTGAGACTGATGTGACCGAAAAACTGAGGACATTACTTGAAACGAACTTTGATATTGTATGTCTTAACTGTTGTTCGACAACCTCTGTAGCGTGGGCGGAGGCCCGTCTAAGGTTCCGAGTAAGATTCTGATTTGAAATTATTTTGTTACGTACCTACATAACTAGAAGTTTTCTAATTAAGTGTTGTAAGGCGAACATACCGAAGTACGTTCGTAAATAAATGTATTGTATAATACTTACCTACAGATATAATTCGACGGTTATTATCACATAGAGACGGATTAGGATTGTTATAGCAGATATGTTCCGGGTATTCTGGTCGTCTCTTTGTATAGTAAAAATATCTAACTATTTAATATAAGTACTCCATTAAGTATATCGGATATCTAGTACGCATAATATAAGCTCTGCTTAGCTTGGGGCTAGAGGGTGCTGTGTGGATTGTCCAGAATTATTTATTATTTACGTTTACGTTTGGCGTCGTTTGCGGGAGGCATTATGTTGAGCAGGGTGTGTTTGATAATTGGATTAACAAGTTCCCATAATAAAAAGGTTAACTTTGTCTGAGGTTACATCGGACAGTGACGAATAACCACAAAACAGTTTAACAATACATATGTTTCTCTATTAAAAACAAATATGTATTTCTTACTGAAAAACATAAGATATGTGTTAATTTTATTTTTCGTATTTCTTTTATTATATGTTTTTAAGTAAGTCCAGAGCAAAATCAAAGTGCTACAAGCTAAGAAGACTTATCTGAGAACATGGTTGGGTTCAAAACCTTACGTAAAGTGATTTGAGAGGAGATACACAATCTGCAAGAAGTAGGTCGCGTGAGGACGCGGGCCTAGATAATGCCATACATCACGAGCCGTGTGCGGTCATGTTACGTTGTATGTTACACATAGAACTGCAACTAAAGAGGTTTTATGTTTGACAACAATGACAAACAAAGGAAAAAATAAATAAAAGACGATCATGACAAAGGAGGATCGCTAAGTATGTGCAAAATCTAAGTTTATTCGACTGCTATTGATGTGGATCAGTTAAGCTACCTCAAGTTTGTTTGCAACAGTCTGCAGTTAGCTCAATCGTTACAATTGTAAGTACTATAGGTACTAAATATTGTAGTTGAGTTTTTTATTTGTAATTTTACATAATAGTTCTTCTTTGTTAATACCTAAAGTATCAACAAAGATTTTACTGAATACCCATAGTCTTTGTTAAACCTAATATCTATCAACATCAGTTCCACATCTATCCTACACTCTTTATTATATCTACCGGGCAGATACATCAGTCTGCCCGAACCGACGACGTCTCGACTGCCCATGTCAATACGGCAGTTTGGACAGCCATAAATCGACGGCTTTATCGGCTGTGGTCGACTGTAGGCACCCCCACTTTGAGGGGGAGTCGTGTGTAATGTCTTCGTTTAGAAAGAGTATGGACATCCTACGTTTTATACTAGATTCCTACTACTTCTACTTTCTTTAAAGCGTATCAGTATTTAGATGTTTTGTAAAGAAGGCACTCGCTATCCCGAGTTTCGTCGAGGATCATTTGTTATGTTTTCGTCTAATATTATAAAGAGGTTTTTGTCTGTACTAATATTATAAAGAGAATTGTTTGTTTGGATTGAATGGGCCCCGAAACTACTGGGCCGATTTGAAACATCTTTCACCATTTTAAAGTCTGAAGCGCTATCCACACATTTCCGGGTCAGTTCCGGGTCAGGGCTATCCATCCGTGTTCCGAGTTGTGTGAACAAGTTCATACAATTCCCTGACGCCTGACACGGAGCTGTGTGAACAAGTTCATACAATTTGTACGTAACCGATTTTTTCCCCGTCCCTGACGGAACACGGCTGGGACGAGTTCCCGGAAATGTGTGGATAGCGCTTTATCTGATTAAATACAGGATATTTTATAACATAGACAAAATGTTGTAAGATAGATGATCATGAATATTGGAATTTACCACGTAAAATATGGTTATGAAAATTTGAAGTAACGTCTAGCTCAATTATGATCCATGTTGTACCTACATTGTATTATTAAAGAATATTAAATAGAAGAAAATTTTATTATCTGGATGCTTTGCTACAAACTGGCAGTTTCCAGGCTCAAGTTGAAGCTTGTACCTAATTTAAAGACCTTTAAACTACAACATGATTGCAATACAGATCTTGAATCTAAACTCTAGAGTTTTCTAAATGGAAATTTCATAGGCCAAGCTGGATTAGGGTCGGCGCAGACAGAGAGGAGCACAGCGGAAAGGATTTTTATAACGCACTCGAAAATCAACTTTAAAGTTATTAAAATAAAATGCATACATGCTTGAACCTAACAAAAAATCGTCGCGCGTCTTCGAAGATACGCGCGAAGCCCCGCGCAGCGTCGAGTCTGCGCCCGCGTCGTACGCGTACTTTCAGTGTTGTCACTGAGGGAATGTACGGTAGAATGGTACCCAAAAGCGATTTACTCGCGCAGGCTCGCGAAGTCGCGCGCAAGCTCGAGCATACGCGAAGAAAATGCCCGTGACCGCTCGAGGATTATTCCTCTCTGTCTGCGCTGACCCTTACTGTTGTTTGATTTAGTACAAGGCATGTCCATGAATTGTATGGCAAAATAGCAATAGGTTTTGTAAGGCTCTGCATGCTATCAAAGCTTCGTATCAAAGTCAAGTCAGGCGAGGTTGTTCACCTGCAGCTTAACCTGCAGTACCTACAGCTCCTGTCATAAAGCATGAAAAACTTACCCTGCCTCTAGTACCTATTGGGGTGAATAAATTAGACTTATTGGGTTTTTATTATGTAAACACAAGGAATTCCAAACTCATTCCTTTGGGTACAGTTGCAGTTTACTTAAAGCAAATGCAAAAATCCATATTTTACGTTAGTTATATTTTTTTTAAAGACAAGAAAACAACAGTATGGTCTACTATGACTAATTAAAATAATTAAAGAAGCGGCAATTACAATGTGTCACTACAAAGAATAAAAATCGCTTTCTGCTGTCTATCCCTAATTATACTTAGATTTTTACAACTAAGCAACGGCTTTTGATACGGTTATTAATAAATTGGGTGATTCAAGAAGAAGCGGCGGGTCGATATTCTAACATAATAACTATGTTCCACCTAAGTGAATCCAAAGACTGTGCAATTTGGTATATCTGTACAATGGTCAGGAGCTTTGGAATTTAATCACGTTTTAAAGTATGTTAAAACGAGCCCATAATTTTACCACCCTAATTCCCCTGAATCAATCGCATCATAGTAAGGTATCTCAGAACCACATCACCTGTCTACCTGTAAGTTGTTTTCTAAAAGGTTTTGACTTATCTTGTTTTCTTTTGTTTCAGGTAAAAATAACAGACAACCGTACCTACACAGTCCCATGAGTCTGTCGGGACTCGGGACGTTTTAGGCCGCTCATGATTCAAGACCGCGACGAAAGTGCCCGTACAAAGTGCTGGCAGCAGAATGGTAAATACAAAAAAAACATAAAGGGGGAAAATGGATAGGGAACCTAATTTATGGTGAAGGGATTAGACTGTTCTTAGAATATGTAACTCTAAGAGGCTTCACTCTAAGAGGTCTTTCGATTTTTGAAAATACATAGTTTGTATTTCTAAGATCATACCGCTGACGGATTTGACGACTAACGTAACGATAGACGAAACTCTATTAATTTTTTTAGATATGTCACTATCGTTACTATTAACGACCAAATGAAACCAATTGAATCCTTTTATTATAGGAATTTAATGGTTGTATGTATAACTGTAATCTGTAGAGTACATTTTATTAGAGTAGGTAAGTACCTACTGTGTGAGACGATCCGCGGGCTGAAGCTAGTCTATTATTATTATAAAGAGGAAAGATTTTATTGTTTGTTTGGATTGAATAGCCTCCGAAACCACTTAACTAAATTGAAAAATGATTTCATCACCAGAATCCAACATTATCAAACAACATTATCAACATTATCCCTGATGAACATAGACCATATAATAATTTCAAAAAAGTTAGGGATCTGTATGAAAACTTCAATAATGACACCTAAAGTATATTTGTGTGTGTAAAAAATTGTAATTTTTGAAATTTTTGTTAATTTCCCGAGCGAAGCCGGGGTGGATCGCTAGTAAACAATAAAGATCCCTCAAATCCAGACAAAACAGTAGTCATTTAAAAGGAATCATAATTTAAAACAATTGTAATTCATACGTCAGAAAGAAAGATGGCGGATTCCCGTAACAAAGTCATATCCCGTGATATCGGGTGATGGATGCCGGAGAGTCCTTTAATTGCAAGTCTCCATCATGCCTGTCATTCCGCTTAGTGGAGGACGATAATACACCATAGATATAATATGATATAACATAGGCTATAGAATATAGTCAAAAAAGTTAGGGATCTGTATGAAAACTTCAATAATGACACCTAAAGTATATTTGTGTGTGTAAAAAATTGTAATTTTTGGAATTTTTGTTAAACTCCCGAGCGAAGACGGGGTGGATCGCTAGTAAACAATAAAGATCCCTCAAATCCAGACAAAACAATAGTCATTTAAAGGAATCATAATTTAAAACAATTCTAATTCATACGTCAGAAAGAAAGATGGCGGATTCCCGTAACAAAGTCATATCCCGTGATATCGGATGATGGATGCCGGAGAGTCCTTTAATTGCACGTCTCCATCATGCCTGCCATTCCGCTTAGTGGAGGACGATAATATTTATTGTGAAGCTAATTGGGTTAGGGCATTATGTCGGAGTCATTCATTGAGTCGGTTTTGAGATCGTGGTAAGACACAAGAGATTTGCCATGTCGCCCTCAATAATAATATAATATAAGCCTTTATTGCTGTTTGTATGTTTTACAGGGTATTTTTAAACTATGCCTTATTACTAACTAATTATTTTCTAAGTTTGTTATTATTATTCTAAATCGGCAAACGTTGAGTTGTCTGTGACAGCTTGTCATCCGACATAGGCCTCCTCTAAAGATTTCCATTTAGTCTTGTCCTTTGCTGCACGGATCCATAGTGGACCTTTTAAAACCCTGTTTAAAGTCGTCCTCAATATTTTGGCTTAAATAGTTGGTCGGTAAGAATCCAACTTTTGTTTCATACATTTTAAACTTTATTTATTTTAGGAATAACAAACAACACTACATTATTATTACATACGTATAAATACTTTAAATAATGTAAAAATTTTAAGATGTGGACCACTGCGCTATCCACATATAATATTTAGGTTAGGTAATACATAAAAATAAAAGAACAAAACAGAGCTCCTCAATTATAAGTACTATTAATATAAAGAAACATCGATGAGTTATGACGAGGCAGTTTAGAGTTACGAAGACAGAAATATTACTCATACCACTCTCTTATTTTCTGTTTGGTAGTTCGACTAACAATCAAATAGTCACGTTTTGTGCATAAACTTTGCGTCTTCATTTATTAAGACAATGGATTTCGTTTGTGCATAAGTAATCGACCTTGTTACTTTTTCTCAACATTTTGTTTTTATAGTAATATTACAGACATATAAGTCGAAAATTCAAAACAATAAAATAAAATTATTTTTGTTGTTTTACTTGCTGCTTGCCCGCAGGCATTACACGTGTTTTTTCGGGACGAAAAGGAAGACCGATTTAGTTGTGTTAACGAATATTTTTTAAAGGAACAATTATCGAGAAATTATCCTCGTTGAAATTTTCTGAATTCCAATATTTCCGAGTTGATAGATTTTTATTTGTTTTCAAGCCCATGGAGATTTTCTAAGCGCCCGGCAATACATTTTAATGAGCCTTTTGAAGAGATACCTATATGATAAAATAGCGTAGTTTCAGTACAATACCTACCTGAAAGGCCTTTCTAACTTTAGGTAGATTACCTTTTGGACAAACCCTACATTAATATCCATTTCAACAGTGAATGGTATCGTTGTTTTGTGGGCATTGTGTTAGTTATCGTAATAAAGTAGTTCATACACGGTGTGATGTTTCGAACCGTAGTTCGTTTCACATAGGAACTGTTTCATAAAAGTTCGCTTTGCTTCATTTCGTATACCTAAGTATAAATGGAGTACGATGGAAATCACATCTAACATATTACATTCGAGTTCTAGTTAATTAATTTCGCGGAAGACAAAGGAAAAGTAACATTTCAAGGAACACTTAAGTCTATATGACGGGATATTTACCATTAATTCAGTTATGAGTTTCTCAAAATCACATCTAACATATTACATTCGAGTTCTTGTTAATTCATTTCGCAGCAGACAAAGGAAAAGTAACATTTCAAGAAACACTAAAGTCATTTATGACGGGATATTTACCATTATTAGTTATGAGTTTCTCAAATTACGGTAAATATCCCGTCTTAAATGACGTTAGTGTTAATAACCATAATTGTTTTCAAAATTTCAGGGAACGCCTACCATAATTATAATGGTTTATTTCCAACAAAACCATGCCGAGTTAAATGGCGAAATGTGTCAAACTAAACTCAGCTGACAGCCAATAAATACTTTTATCATGTATTAATTTAATCCAGATGATATTTAACGCAAATACTGTAAAATTTTACAAATAGACTTAGTGAGTGAGGGAATAGCGAGGTCCGCACACACTTGTGCATTATGTGTGTAATATGACCCGCGCACATGACTAGTCTCCGTTGAGAATGGTCACAGCTACTTTGTCCGCCAAAATTTGACTACAAAGACATTAATATATCATAAAATAGTAGTCTAAGCCTGGACTGGATCACCCAAAAACCGTGTATCCGGCTTAACAGTTGTACCAGCGATCATAACTTACCTCTAACAAATGAAGCGGTGTATTATGATAATAGAGGTACGAAGGTTCGGTGGACCTACTGGGAGATAAAACTGCTGTAATTAACGAGAAGACTAATACCTGTGTTTTATGAGAGGTCGAAATAAAATTTGGGGCTTGCGCGGGGATTATGACCCTTTTGTAAGCTGTTAATAAGGAACTTTTTAATTACTTTCAGGATCAGAATCTAATTAAAAACAAAAAGCAAATTGTTATAATTCTAGGAAGGAAGAGGTCACTGGAATAACGTTCTTCGAATCATTGAAAGAGTTATAAGTAGGTAGTTACGCAACCAGTTCCAAGGTACTTTATACCTACTCTTTCAGCAGGATTTATTTATTAAAGAGCTTTAAATGACGATAATAATTGTAAATCAAATCCAAAATAACAATCTCTATTATCTATATTTTTTATATCTATACTAATATTACAAATGGTTTTTTGTACACCAGAAATAGAACATAACAAAAGACATTACAAAAGACAAGTACAATGGGCGGCCTTATCGCTTAGAAGCGGTCTCTTCCAGGCAACCTATGTATGGAAAGAATTATTATAAAGAGGAAAGATTTGATTGTTTGTTCGTTTGAATTGAACAGGCTCCAAAACTACTGGACTGAATTGAAAATTCTTTCAGCATTAGAATCCTAAATGTTCCCTGATGAACAAAGGCTAATATTTTTTTCAAATAAGTTAGGTGTCCGCATGAACAATATTTATTTATTAAATACTATATAAATTGTTATAGAACTTTAGATGACGATGATTATAAATCAAATCAAAAAATACCAATCGCTATTACGTTAAATATTTTTTTCATCACCAGTTTGTTTACCACTGCAATCTAAACCAACCTCATGGAACCGTCATCATGGCAACGACGATGATGGATCCATCAGGTAGAAGGAAGGCTTATGTAGTACATAATATATACATAAACACAACTAATGGAAACCGATGCTAAAACAGCGCCGCAGATGCATCACGTATCTTGGAATAATAGGATTAATAATTAAATGCTAGCAGCATTGCATTATTAAATTATTTGCCACTAACGAAGCTTGTAGGCAGCATATGAATTACAAGCATCTGTCTGCGGTTTTGCTCGGTATAGCATATTATATGTATACCTGGTAGATCCATAGATCTAGGTAAATGATATGCTATGGGCACCGAACAAAGCCTGTTTAGCCTTATTGTAAGTTTTCTGGTGTAAATGGATTTTATTTTCATTGTTATTGGTAAAGTTGAATCTTATCTTAATAATAGAAGAATCTTATATAATACACTAATGGTGAAATAATTTTTAAAATTGGTCCAGTAGTTTCGGAGCCTATTCAATTCAAACAAACAAACAAACAAACATATCTCATCATCTACACTAGTTATAGTTAAGTTTGCATAGCTTCAGCCTCTTGAAAAATTCGGAAAATTTAGTTGAATAAATAAATAAATAATGCTGGACCAATCACACAGCACTATCTGTCCCCAAGCTAAGCAGAGCTTGTGTTATGGGTAGATAACTACTAAGTTCCAAGACTGCTGAGATAGTTCCTAGAACAAAACTAGTGAATACCAGGAGAACAGAGTACGTGAGGGGTATTAAAACCGTGCATTACCACCATTACCACGTATTGATTTAACTGCAAAATGCGACGTTTCACCTTCATCGCATTGGAAGGTGTTTTTCACTATGTTTTCATTAAAGCGGTACACGCAACCTTTTTCTACCATGGGTTAAGGGCTTTTTTCCTGTCATGCGGATTTCCACCCGCATGCGGATCTGGTCAGCATGGGGTCCCACGATGGCTATATTTGGTCCAGCGAATCCGCGTTGCGTGTGCGTGTGTTAGGAAAAATATATTATGTTACATATGAATGAGATACTGTGTTTAAAATTAGATCTTATTTGAACATGTCCATGTAAATCTTATTTGCCTGTTGAGACTTAGGTCCAATTCTACCGTTACAGTTAAGCAGTAAAACGAGTTCAGTGCCTTTGACTAACATAGAGTTAATCAAGTTCAAGCACTAATCTGAGTTAAAAGAACTGTTATTTGATGATTGTGTCAAAAAGTTGAACTCGATCAAGCTTAACTTAGTTTTGACAGCAAGCGGTGAAAGTGCACCTTAACCTGCTTAACTGACGATAGAGCTGCGACGGAATAATTTCAGTAGTTCAGGTTTACTTAAATTGTATTTTTATTTATATTATTATTATGAGACTAGATTACTTCAATTCATTGTTCTTAATCATATATTTGACATTTATTAAAATAAAATTCAAATATTTTTTTGCATTAACTTCTTTCTGTAATTTCATTGGTGTATTATCACAATTCTTTATCTAACCAGAAACGTATTTTTATAAATAAATAACCAGAAGATAAGTTGTTTATTATTTTTGCTTTTCCTTATGTCGGGATAATATATGGCCTCAGTGGTTCACATCGAATACGTTTTTCGTTTTACATAATTTTACACCAATAATTTTCCCATATAATTTTACTGAAATTAACGACATGTTTTTCTATTTCTTAGGAGAATTTTGCATAGTTTAGCCACAGATAACATAATACTAGGTTTAGCTTATTATGTAAGTACTACCTATGCACATGATCTGTGGACTTTTGCAGGCTGATAATAATATGGTGATATGATACGTTCGGCATAGCAGTAACTATCTTAACTAGGAATTTAATTCATTGAGTTGGATTTAAGTTATTGTTGAACGGAGCAATATATTCTACAAATAACAAAAACAAAAAGAAACTAACAGTAAATAAATTCCAGCCCTTGTAAGGAAGGAAAGCTTTTAAGTTTATGCGCACTAAAATAAAACCCGCGGTAAGTAAGTAAACAGCAATAGTTGGGTTTATTGAGGTTTGTAGCAAAAAGGTTTTATATTTCTGGTACCAAGTGAAATTGAAGCTCGGGTACCGCATTATGGATGTTTTAATGAGTTTAATTTCCATTAACTAGTAATGCGTTTGTAGCTGCCTACTAAAAAACTTTATTCTTTAAGGGATAATATATGTATAATGGCCAGCTGGCAACACTCACTGGCTTCTTATCTGATACCTATCATTTATTTAAAACGTTCTATTGTTAATGTTTGGAAAATCTAAGTCTAATATGTAAATATGCAGAAGACTGGTTCATAAACATATTGTTTTCCAGTTTTGTACTATGGGTATGTTCATTATGAAAAAAGAAATTTAATTTTTTTACGTATTTTTTCGTAAAATATGTTCAGAACCATGGCCCGATTGTTATCCTTAATTTTTCGGTAATAGTCTAGTTACGCCCAGTATAATAGATATTATACTTAAATCAAAAAGCTTTACCTATATCATACTGTCTCAATATTGGATACAATAGATCGATATCCCAACCCACAACTCAAGTAAATTGAACCTGCGAATAAATTGAGCACAAAATTTCGATTATACCATAAGAGTGATATTTACCGTTTTCTCCGATTTACGTACAAAATAAATATATGAGAAGACCACTCCTGTGCCCAATCACGAGCCCTATTCCCAATACCTTCGCCGCCGTCCTAAATAAACTTGCGAGGGACCAAAAAAGGACCAAAACGTCGATCAGAGATGCCTGATGTTACTTCAAAGACATTTCGCTTTAGATCATTACATATTTGAATAACCTTTACCTTTGGGACACGCATGAGGTCATTAGAAAGTCAGATGGTATAACAGTTAACGACATAAATTGGTAAGCAGTGATAGTGATTCTGTTATATCATACATAAGCGATTTTTTGTGGAAAAAAGTGGCACCCATTTTTGAAAAGTGTCACAGTTAGATTTATTTTTTAATGATAATGGTAAAATTTACCTACTCGACTTTTTTATAGTTTAGCAAAATATTGTGGTTCATTCTTCACCTTCCTCCTGCATTAATTACTTGCAACCTGAAAATGAGGGAAAGATTTTTCTCAACATTTACGGCCAGATTTTTTTGTTTCCCAATCATGCAAAACGTGAACCGAATTTCGATTTTATCTCAACAAGCATGTTATGATTAATCGTTTTGTTCATCTTATTACGATTTGGCATCTGATAAGTTCGTCACTATTGTGTTCACAAGAGAAAGCAATTGCTTATCTAAATAGATCTTCTGTTCAGTCAATCAATGGTAAACGATTTTGTACTTAGGTAGCGAAATATTAAGCTCCATTTTGTATTATCCCTGAGGGCCTGAGGGTTATGGAAGGAACACACGAACTCCGTCACCATATTTGATATTAAATATTTGGGGACAGTGTTCTTTCTGAATTACGAGTACTTTTCATTATGAATCTTTGCAGGAACTCCGATTTATTATTTTGTTTGAGTTATACGATTTCAGGTTATTTGTTGTCCAAAGTACACAACATATAAGACTTTACTCGTGGTAGGTACTGACCACACAGCTTTTAGGTCTTATAAATTACTAGCTTTTGCCCGCGAATTCTTCCGCTGAGAAGTCTAAAATGGTTCGAATTGTATTTTTTGGTTTGTAACGTTATTAATTTTGTTATAGTAACATTATAAATATTATGAAAAAATGTGATTCGGTTATATCCCTGTACTATCCCGCGGGAACATGACACTGGAATAAAAAGTCTTATTCGTCCCTGCTGTGCTGTGGTGAAAGACGGACAGACAGACTGCTTTATAACATTACTTTTGCGTTTATAATATTACATATAGTAAGGATTTTTATTCATCTATACAATTTTTGTAAAGATTTGGTATCTATGTATAATTTTTTGTTAGTTTGGCTGGAATAGGCTCCAAAACTTTGAAAAATTCTTTCACTATTAGAATCCTACATAACCCTTGATTAACGTAGGTGATAGATAGAATATTTACAAAAAAGTTAGGGACTTAACTAACCCAAAGTGTGTAAAATATAACCAAAGAAGTTATTATTGAAATTTTAATAAAATACCAGTGCGAAACCGGGACAGGCCGATAGTGTGGTAAAATGTGGAAGTTTTATATAGTCTATTCTATCAATACAGCTCTAAATCCAATCAGATGGGAGCATTTCTGAGACCACCCACTGTTCAAAGCCGAGTGGCAACCCATGTAAACCTTAGTGTCTCTGCCTTAAGAAAATCTAGCTCTTGTATTTTTCAACGCTCAGTTATTCTTTTCCAGCACCTAGGTAATGTAACCCTTTAAGTAAAATTATTTTACTTTCCATACATTATTGAATACCTTTATTTTGTAGAAAGGGTGAAGCTCTGTATTTTTTTGTGCATGATCGGCAGTCATTCCTATATGCACTCTCCTCAAGCCCCAATAGCTCAGTTCTCGTAATATATGTAGCTAAACCGCAATTTCCACCTTAATCACATTATAAATAATTTGGGATGCGACCGCAACATCGGTCCTTTTTGCAGCTTAGGTGTTTGTAATTAATGTAATTAGGTACCCGGACAGTGAGCTTGCTAACAATTTTCAACATTTTTAGTTCAAAAATAAAGTGTAACAAGGCAGGCGTGCCGTTTACGAGGCAAGCTATCAGCATTGGACTGGACCACAGCATGTGTTTACTGCGGTGCCCGTAAACGAGCCTTTATAGCGGCTACAACTGTCTCCGCAAACTTCGCGGATACGACTCAAAAGCCTCGTAAAAACTACACAAGTACTGCTCTGCTGGCTAATTAATCCCAGGACTCTAGGGTTGTCGTACATTGACGGAGAAATCAACGACGCGAATTTATTTTAATAAAACTTTTCTAAGAAAAAATTAAGTCACATGAACTCTCTTGCTAAAGTCTTGCTTTAAAACTTCAAAAACAGTACTTCAACAAAGGACGTTGTAACCCTAGGGAGAGTGCTTCAGAACAGGCACCTTCATTAGCAAGGACATGAAAGTAAGCTGCAGTAATCTCGGACGTTCAGTTCACTTGTAACTTAGCTTGGTCGTGTAACGTGCAGTGTTGGGTGGGACCGACTTTTATGTTCCCGAGTCTCGGCACGTAGGGGCTTTCAATCAGATGAAACAAAGTAAATATACATATCCTACATCGCAGAGCAATCTGAAAGTTACATTTTCAATTCGGGAATAGTGACTCGTAAAATTCCTTTTTCGATATTTGAAGCTCACTATCGACATCTGTGGTTATATTCGAAAATTTTGTTGTAAGGTCAATGTTTTTATAAGCGAACTCTTCAGTACATTCCTCAAAACTAATGGCACAAAATAGGGATGCGAATCCTTAGAAAACTTCTCAAACTTTTTCGATATAAATTCGGCAGTGTCACGCTAAATAAAGCCGTACCAATATCTATAGTAAAACTGCCTTTCATCCCTTTATTGGAAAGTTCCCAGCATTTGTCCACAGCTCTCTTACATTTCGGAGGAATCGTTGTCTATTGAATTATTTTTATTTGGGCAAAATAAAATAGGAATCTTTTATTTTGCATGTGTTGTGTCGGGAGTTCATCCAAGCATTTTATAAAAATAATCAGGGCAATAATAATTTTTTGGTGTGGAGATGGAACAGTGTTCATCTCTAATTGCTCGTTAAATGTGTTCATTAGATTCTGTTCATTAGGACTGATTGTGCTCATTCGCAGAATCCTCAAATTATATTATTTATACGTAGATATTATGTAGTCTTTTGAATGTAATTACTTTTCATGAGTTATGGACAAAAGCTGCCAAATATCAGGTCTGTAGGTCAAAACCATGAAGAAGACTGGCTCCCCTCCAGCCTCCGAAACAAGGTCACCTTGGAATCTGTTTTGCGTACACCAAGGACGCGTTCCTGATGTACAATTTGGCCGCGCACCAAACAGAAGAAATCTTAAGTCAAGGTCGCACGAAAGTAACACGGGTCACCCATTTTCTACATCACTTTTACGACTTTTTTATGTTAAACCGATGGAACAAAGATGCTAAGACGCATCAATAAATAATTGAAGCCATTGTAGGCGTCTGCATTGCCACTTATATTTAAATACCACTAAAACCTGATCGACCGGCATGAACTTCGTACCGATACTAATTTAGAAATGTTCATTCTCGTAATTGGACAGATTTCTAAAGCTGAATTTTCGCCTGCTAAAGGCAAATTAGAGTGCTACGCCACGTCCTAATTAGATTCCGCGAGATTAAATCTGGATGTAATTCCTGGAGCGGATATGAGTTTTGGTGCTCTGGTGTTTGGAAATTTCCGAAGTTTTTTACCAATTGCCATCCAACGTTTGTAATCTGAGTGCGATCAGTCTTATTTACGCCACATTACTCCCGCAGACGGCGCCGTTAATGGTGGCAATCTTGCTATACACTTAGTGGAACTGCTAGAAAATGGTTCTCTATTTCCGCTTACAATCGATACCATGTATTGTTGAGACAGCAATTATGTAGGTATGTTTTTGTATGATGACGAACCGGTCTCAAGGCAGTCCACAACTGTCCTGTTCACCTTGTGACCTTAGCTAAAGCTGTCAGGTAGTAGGTACCTATTGTCGTTTAAATTCTGCATGCTTTTAAATAAGCGCGGAAACATTAAAGAGTTCTTTCCGAGTTTTTGTCCATTAGTCTTTTAAGAATCATTAGTGTCCGAATGTCGTTTCAACTGCAGCTACTTCATTTGGTGCTCCAATTACCAGAACAAATGCTGCGCTCGAATGTTTAGGAGAGAAGCTTTATTCATTTGTTTTTATTTTGTTTCCGTTTGGGTTGAGTAAAATCGATTGGGTTCCGGAATTGACCGCGGCAATAATTCTTGTGTTTGAGCTGTAAATTCCCAATACCTTTACGTTCTGCGTACTCGAGCTAGGCTAATCCCAGTATATAATTGTCGCAGGTGCCCGGGGAGACTGTGGTGTCACGCTCTCAATTTCCTGCGCTATCCAGCCTCCCCCGAAGGCACTGTTATTGGATTTTTTCGCAATATTCCTCATTGCGCGCCGACGCGACGTGAAGTGTCGATTCTCGAATTACTGGCGGAGGCAAACACGCGCCAACGTAACCCGATAAGGCCTCTGATTCGATGCCTCTCGGTATGGAGCCCTAGCCTCTCGTAATTCTTAGGTTACACAGGAATTCACAGGATATTGTTTAGATTTCGTTTTGGGATTGTTTTTCTTTCGAAACGAATTGGAGCTTCGCGATACGGAGAATTGAAACCTATTATTTGTTTTGGAGCTTGTGTCGTACGATGTGAGATACACAATACGTTTATTGGAACGTGTTTTTTTCCGTAAACCTTAAACAAGTAGGTTAGCTAGGTATCTCTAGTTTTCGAGCTACGTGTAGTTTGTTTGCGACAGTCTGCCGTTAGCTTAATTGTTTCAGTTGTAACTAAGTCAGTATTTCCAATTGAAACAATTAAACTAATTTGAATTGTAATTTTCTTTGGTAATAAAAGCTTTACCACACTTTAAAAAGATACCTTTATCTATTATCGATAACAAGAATCACGATGTAAAATATCTTTAGCTAACCAAACCATTGATTAATAACTAACGAAATATTTCAAAAACCTCCACGTCATTATTATCAATCTATAAAACAATTACCTACGCCCTAAAATTTTAATTTTCACGGATTAAACCTATTATAAAGCTGCAGAATTAACTTTTATCTGCATATAAAATTGTTTACGGGGCGTCACGGATAATTTTCACGCAATCCTGTGCTGAGAGGGGCAAGCCCGATCTGCGAGCGACGACATGGGGGCGCCTTTGGGGCATCAGCTGTCGCCCTGCACATTGATATCAAGTGCCTCGTAAATCTTAATGCCCGTATTATCACACTTACAGCCTCTTACTGACAACAGAAATAAACATAAGATGTTGTCTCTGGAAATTTTATAGGGGCCGTTAAGAGCTATGCTTTATCGAAGTTAACAAAATATGTGCATAATAAATGTTTTACGTGCATTGTTTTTTATGGCATTCAATTCGTGCGGGCTTACTTGAATAATGGGTATCATGATTCATCTCTGAGTAGGTAGGTACCTAAAATATCTTATTGGTCATCGTGGTTTTCTACATCGATATAAAGTACCTTTCGATTAGGTTTAGCCTAATTCTTCATCACAAAAATGATAAGACATTACTTAACTCATTAATAAATTAATTCAATGGTTATGTACTATATTTTTTTAAGTACCTATTTAATATTGTCTTATATTATAATTTACAATTATTTAAGCTTAGATTTTAATTTAATTAATTTTTTTTATTACCTTTCTGTTTTATTACTTAGGAAAGATTTGATTGTTTGTATGTTTGTTTGTTTGTTTGTTTGAATTGAATAGGCTCCGAAACTACTGGACCAATTTGAAAAATTCTTCCACCATAAGAATCCTAAAATTTCCGTGATGAACATAGGCTGTAAAATATTTTCAAAAATGTTAGAGATCCGTATAAAAACTTCAATAATAAAACCATAGCGCTATACATCATTTTCTTTTTTTTTTTCTTTTTTTTGCGCTGCTCACTTTTGCTGTGACCGCTGTGACTCAACTGCAACTTCTTTTTTTATGGCACCGCTTTTGCTACGACGACTCCGCCATTGTCAGTTATGGATTGCCATAGACATCACAATTCGTTACTAGGGTGCAAGAGGAAACTCAATGTCAAAAAATATAAAAACTTCAAGATTGGAACCATGCGATGTAGGCGATATAGCGGTGCGAGAGAAAAGTCTTTATATAATTAAAGGAGGTAAAGGTACAATTTTAAAAAGGAAAGATTTTATTGTTTGTGGTTTGAATTGAATAGGTTCTGAAACTACTAGACCTTTTTGGAAAAAAAATCATCATTAGAATGATAATCATAGGCTATAGAATATTTTTAAAGTTAGTGATCCTTATGAAAACTTCAATAATAAAGTACCATAACTAACGTGTGTGTGTGTGTAAGAACTTAAAATTCTTTAAAATACCCGTGCGAAGCCGGGGCGGGCTGCTAGTGGATGATATAACAATAAATTGGCAGTGTAAGTTGGTTACCTATATGCGTTAAAGAAAGTAAAAGCCTACGAGTAATTTTCAACGACATTGAGCCAGAACGATATTTTCATTCAGAATTATATATGCCTAGGGTTCTAAACCATGTTCGTTCCGAAATTCTTGAAAGCAATTAAGCAGCAACAACTGTTTCAGAGGGACGCTTTCAGCTCGATTGAGTATAAATTATTCAAGCGGTCCCAAACGGAACATTATTCATTTGCAGATTATTGGGTCACTCCGAGATGCTTAGCCGCGCTCAATGATTTAGATAATGATGGTACATTTGGTACAATTTCACTGAATTTGTAGTGACGGGGAAGCTAATTTTAGCGGAGTGATTTTAATGTAAGACATATTGTTTAACTTCATCAGGAATTAGGAATGTAGGTATTTAAAGATCATTTCATTTGATCGTATGCAGCATGTCTAGATCAATATGGGCGAAGGAAGTCCCAGAGCAATACAAGACTTTCACGTGTTGCCTGACGTTTATGTAGACAGTTTTGGTCAATAATTCTAGTCAGTGCGTTTATTTCAACTAAATAATATACAAAATTCGGTGAGCCATTTATAAATTTAGTAATTAAGAGAAGTAAAAACATATTAAATTGAAAAAGACACATGCAATCTGCGTTCACACACGCTTGGCAGTGTTATCGTACATGAAAGTTTCATGAAAGCGCAAGCCGTGTCCCCCATTCCAGCTAAATGTTTAAGATAGCAAAATGAGATCAACGGTACCGCTACAGCAGAGCACAAAATAGATCATTTAAATATGAGCTGTAACTCGTAAAATTTAGATGCATTTCATATTGACAGCATCAGATAACAGACAGCTCGCGGTACTCGTTAAGCTTGTAGGAAGCCATTTGAAAAAGGAAATCTGTAAAATGTATATAAAAATAATGAATTTTTGCACATTTTTGGTTTTGTAATTATGTAAGTAGAGCTGTACAATACAACTCATTACTGCGTGACATGTTACTGCGATTGTCTAAACTACAAGACACAAACGTACAAAGGTACTTACCCACTTAGATTTGTTTGGGTCGTCAATCTCGTAGCTCATATCACCTCTGAGACCCCGCACCCAGCGCCCACAGACAAACTCCTTTTAAAAATGGAATATTTTTAAAAACTTGCAAGCTGCTAAAACATTTTCCGCTACCCGGGACGTATTGCTGTGATCTCAGGTGCAGTATTAACCAATAAATAACCGGAGGGTGCCTGGTGATCATCGTAATCTAACCACCCGTGGTATAGGAAGCTAGATGTTGGTGCAGGGGGTAGATGTTTATAGTAAACTTGACTTTAAAGTGGCTGGGGTTGGTAGGGCGTTCTTGTTGATAGTTTCGTACTTTGATTGAATTTTTGCTTGAAACAAAAAATCTGTTTAGAGTACTTATAGGTAGCGATAACTGAACATAAATTGTGTGCGTTTTTACAATAACTGCGCTATGTGTTTACCGGATTACTAAAATGTATGAGATTTTTTTTTATTACGTCTAGTATTACCCTATATTTTTTTTTGGTAAAACAAAACCCACAGGACTTATAATACTTATACTAATATTGATACAAAAATTACGTTCAAAAAAATTACATTTTATAAACTACGATCCTTATTATCATGTTTGCCATTTTGTGGATTTCGGGCCTAAATTTTATTACATTTTTTTAACTGACCACTGTAAGCCTGTTAGCGCAAATAAATTATTTTATTAATATTCCTTGTTACGGGCGCGAGGTGAGACGCACTTACTCAGATGAAGTTCCTCGTTAAGGGATGAAACCTCGGTGTTCTTTTAACACACACTAGGTTCGTCGTTAACCCACTAACATTCATTATAAAATGATCCTTAAATAATCCTGAGACTAGAAAACTATTAAAGCAACAGAAAGTTCAGTTCTTAAATATTTTGTGAACGGTTATGGATTCAACGGTCCCAGTAACAAAACCACTATACAGGGTGGAATTTTGTAATGCCACCTGGAGGGAAAGTACTCTTAATACTGTAGTTAGAAAATTGTACTCAAAGAAAACATTCCTTTAATTTTGAAAAGAAAGAAAACTGAATTCAAAGATTTTCGAAAATTCGCTTGCCACACCCGGGAATCGAACCGACTAAAATCTGTAAAAATTACACCCTGTACTTTTATTGCATAGATCGTTAGGGTCAATAATAAGGATGAAATCTTTCTAACAAACTTAATAAATTAAATGAAAGGACAACCATGAAATCTTAAATTATTTTAATTATTTACAATAAAAAGTCAACTAACTAATTAGTTGCTCGAAATGGGCTCCATTTTCTTGGATACACAAATTTATTCTTCTAACGAATTCATTTCTAGTAACTTTTAATAACGTGTTGTGGTGAATATTATAAATCGTATTCTGAACTTCAACTCTCAACTCGTTTACATTCGCATAAGATTTCATGTAAATTAGATTTTTTACATATCCCCACAAAAAAAATCTAAAGGGGTGAGATCTGGTGATCTCGCAGGCCATCTGATTGTGCCGTTGGTACCAATCCAGGTATTAAAATGGTTATTAATGTAGGCAGTAGCGATTCTGCTGTTATGGGCTGGAGCACCATCTTGCTGTAGAATTATTTGGTTTCGCTCTGCCTCGGGGAAACCATTTAACTCATTTCTTAAGAGATCCAGTATTTCAAGATACTTGACAGTGTTTAAATGACCTTCGTACACGTGGACTAACACAACCATATTTCTCATAATTCCGCACCAAACGTTGAAAGAAAACCTTACTTGACTGTTAGTTTCATGGACACGAACAGGATTCACTCGAGACCAATAGTGATTATTACGGCGATTAAGAGTCTGCATTAGGTACAAACACGTGTAAATTTCAATCTTCTTATCTAAATATTATTTCGTCATTTTTAATGGATAAATGACGTCAATGATAATTATTAATTACTGACACAAGTAAACAGATGGAACTTTAAGTTAAAGTGCTTAACTTGGCCCATTCTATTTATAATTTAAGATTTCATGGTTTTCCTTTCATTTAATTTATTAAGTTTGTTAGAGAGATTTCATCCTTATTATTGACCCTAACGATCTATGCAATTAAAGTACAGGGTGTAATTTTTACAGATTTTAGTCGGTTCGATTCCCGGGTGTGGCAAGCGAATTTTCGAAAATCTTTGAATGCAGTTTTCTTTCTTTTCAAAATTAAAGGAATGTTTTCTTTGAGTACAATTTTCTATCTACAGTATTAAGAGTACTTTCCCTCCAGGTGGCATTACAAAATTCCACCCTGTATATGTATTTCCAAAGAAAGTCTAAATAATACGGCAATAACGTTTCGCGACAGACTAAAGTTTAACTACTACCTACTGACTAAAGTAACTAACTAATGAGTTAATCTGTTTTGTTTATGTTTTTATTTATAATTTTGATCCGTGAACTAGTACGTGAAGTTGGCAAAAGTTTCCTCAAAGCATCAACAATAATAAAATGGCAAAAAAAAAGAAAAGAAAGTTCGGTTCCTAAACATTTTGTGTATGGTTATGGATTCACTGGTCCCTGTAACAAAACCAAAATATTTCTCCATTATAATCCCTGATAAAATTAGCCTATAAATAAATATTAAAATTAAAAAAAAAATACTAATATTTTCCAAAAAGTTCGAAGATTCGTATGAAAAATTCATGTAACCAACGTAAAATTAATAATTTTTGTGAAATAAACGTGCGAAGGACTGCTATTATCGTAATATATTATTTCTATTGAATTTTTGGTAACCAAAAATAGAGAACGAAAGAAGCCTCGTTCTCTGGTAAACATTTTTATAAGTATTTTTTTTATTTTAGATGTAAGAAGAAATACCTAGCTCGTTCCGTGAGGCTTTCATATTCCTTGCTTTGAAACTTAATATTTTCGCTTCTTCTTTGAAGTTCAGCGTACCTTTATTCTCGAACTGCCTAACGAACCTAAACTTGTTCAAATGTTCCTTCCATACGAAGCGAACAAGTGGGTCGAATTGTTCGTTGAATAATTCAAAGTGATTTTTTCGAGTTCCTCTAAAATTGGCGCAGAAATCAAAAGCTCGTACAACAACCTCCAATTAGGTAAGAAACTCAGTTTCTTTTGATTGTGTTTATAAATATTTATCCTGCCTATTGCTATGATAACGAATGCATGGAGTTGGACAACCGGACCTAGGAATTATAAATAGCTGATTCACTTTTATCACTTTACCTTATTAAAAGCTCCTAAATCAAAATATCAGTGAAATAAATAGGAACTTTAATTACAAAAGTGGAAACACACTATTAAAATATAATATTTTCGACGACGACGTTTCCTCTCAGCGGGTGTAAGACAAACGTTATAGGGTGATTATAATGTGATTCTATTGATAGAGAACTCAAGAATGAAATTACCCTTTCATAAAACTGAGTCCAGAAAACTTATCACTTTGACTATTTTTCCAAAGCTATATTCCCAGAGCAATCAACAGCAGAGGATGCTCACTTCTCAGTCCAAAGAGATGGATTGTGTTTGTTCATAAAAAATACCAGCTGTGTGGTCTGCGAGTCTGTCTTAACGCAATGGAAATAGATGGCTCACTCTGAAGCAACTCGCATCCCGCTTGTTGGGTCACGTGGCGCTTTATAATGTGTTTCCACCTTTAGAGTTCTCGTCCGCGGCATCACATACACCACCAGGACATGATACAGGGCTACTTAATAACAGTGCTTTAGCATTAGGTAAATCTTTTCTTTCTTCGCGTTAGGAAAACGGCGTTTTGGATCACTATCGATGATGTCAAGCAACACAAGTTTACCAGCTGAGTCTACGAGCTTACGGCTCCGCTGGCTACACGGCAGCTAGCACATTAGCAATCTGATAAGGCAGAATTGATTTAGAATGGGAAATATCAAACTGAGAACAGTTCGTTGGCTCATTTACGGGCTTTTTTTACCCAAAGGATGTAAAGCACTGTAGTGTCCTAGCTGAGTCCACCTGGCAATGTTGACCAGCACAATAAGGCAGAATTGATATCAAATCGACTTATTGTAAATAAATTTAAACAGGTTGTCAAAAATATTCTTTACAAAAAGACTTACTATAAAATATCAGATTATCTAGACAATAAAAAGGTTTGGGACGAGTTTTGCTCCAACTGAAACTGGTTTCTTGTTGGCTTCTTCACTTTACCTTAAAAAAATTGAATTGAACAAAAAATCTAAGTGATCTCTTTGTTTCCCAGTTTTACTTATGTAATTTTATTTGTATTTTGTGACGTGTCCAAGAGCCCTGTTAGGTCTAAAGGAAATAAAGCACTTTGATATATGGTATTTGATATGAATTGGAGTTTCTTTAAACCTCAAGTAGGGTTAAGCTTAAGCACAGTAGTGTCTCAGCTGACTATACCTGGCTATGGCGACCAGAACATTAGTAACCCGATAGGGCAGAATTGATATCGAATGAGGGAACGATCAAATGAAGTTCAGATATGGAGAGATATTCATGAATTCCGACCAATACATCAAAGGAATACCTATTGACGCTTTCTTGTTCAGTTTCTTGTTTTGTTATTAGGGCAATTATTTAACGGTTTCCATCTTTATATAATTATCAGGGTTCTCATGACATTGAACAATGAACAAGAATAGTATAATGTTAATTTGAAGACCTCTGTGACGCGGTGGGCGAAATCCACCTGCGACGCTGGGGGTTGCGGGTTCGATTCCCGCCACGCAAACGCCAAATGTTTGTACGATCAGTAGATGTTCAGAGGGTTTCTGGTCGTTTTATGTTTAATAAAAACACTATTATGTAACATATTTTATTAAGTATCTCCTCACTTCAACTTTTATTAATCTCCAGGTATATTTTCATAAAGACTATGTGAACCCACGCGAACATTGATGAAATTCTAGAATTAATATTTGTGTGGTTCCGCCGTAAATAAATAATAAAATAATAATAAATAATGCTGGACAATCCACACAGCATCATCTAGCCCCAAGCTAAGCAGAGCTTGTGTTATGTTATGTGTTATTAAATAAAACCTTCGATAACTTTATGTAATTTACTAATTCATAAAGCTATAAAATGGCTGACTTATTGACTCTCCTCGGGATTGCACCTCTTTTTACGCCGGAAGTACTGCGCGACGGACTTGGCATAATTTTACATTGATGTTATGTCGGATATAATTTACGTAGGAATATTTCATACGCGGTCATCGCGCAATGCAAACACACATTGTTGATTTATGGCCTCTTTGATACACCAAAACTTTTTCAATTTAGTGTGAGACCTAATTAAAATTAATTAAAGTAGTCAAAGTCATACAGATTCTGGCCGATAATAATTTTCAATGCTTTTCAATTAATGTGTAATTAATTCATTATGGAAACGTAATGACCAATTACAAATACGTACGTTTTGACCTAGAGTTAACGTACAAGGTTCTTTTGCTTCACTATAGGATTTGTTTGGTAGGTTGCATTATACGAGTAGATATACTTTATACAATGTATATAAAATACTCTTGTAACTGTTTAACTATGATGGCGTCATCTACACGTCGTCGCCGCAGCAATTATAACGTGTACAATTTTAGTAAGTAAACAAGGTTCTTATATTTTTATGTAAGTATGTTAGATTTAGATAAAAGATACAGATCTTTTTTTTTGCTACTGCAATACACGGTAGTAAGGTTTTTTAATTAAAAACATATGACACAACATAATAAAATTAAACAGGTAGATTCTCTGCCCAAAAGAGCGATAACACAGCGTATAGTTTTCCTCCAACACTGATTTTCAGTATTAATTTAAGATATAAGGTATCTTGCCTGAAATATATCAATATTATCTTTTATATTTTAACCATAGCCCTCCTTCTTAGGATGCTTAAAATCATACGACAGCCTCTTAAAGCTTTTCAGCTTAAAAGGTTTGCAATTTTATTTTCCTTGAAGAGCCTAAGTGGAAGCAGGAAATGTTTACTCGCTAAAGTGCAGTATACACTATACTTACATATATTTAAGTATACCTAACTCTTTTCAGATGCAATCTTATAAATTGATCTCCTCCAGGATCGTAAAGTAGAAGTCTCAAAGACAAACTTAAACGAAAATATCATTTGCTAATAGATTTTAAAAGAAGCTTAATATAACGAAATTCTTCTCAACAATCATACAGGAGTGGTCAGCGACCCTTAATGAGGACCGCAAAACGATCAGCTGACCAAAAATACAACAAACAAAACCAGTTCGGCCTAAACTGTTCTTTTCGCACAGAGAAACAAGAAACGGAACAAAACCATCCAAACAATTCACACGACGACGTGTTTACAAAGCGAAATTTCATTTATATAACGTGACCCACTGACCTAACGCGACTGCCACAATATGTGGTGCGTAGATAATTTGGTCGCGTCACTAACTATCACTATACCCAAAATCTTGCTCTCTAAAGCCTATTTTACTCTGGCACGTCTGTGCTTTGACCAAGCAGAGTGAAAAGTTTTAGAGTTATCAAACGAAGCCTCGCAACGTTTCATTCACTAGATTACGTGGTGCGACTGTGAAAGAATACTAATCTTTGCCTATAGAGTGCTATGGAACAATGGTCCCCACGGTAGCTTTTTTCCTAGAAACCTCATCTATTTATTTTATCACAGCCATTTTTCCTGTTATTTTTTGCTTCGAACCTCCGTTGCAGTATTTTTTTTTTTACCTTGAATGCATTTCCTATCCGTTAAGTAATTTGTCTGTTAGTTTTAAAGTATTCAAAATAATCGACTAAAAAGCAAACTTCGCTATTGGATTCTTCACAAGGTACATCAATAGCCGTCACTATACATATAGTCTACTGCTCGCCATAGACTGAAAGGCTTAATGCCTTCGGTGAGCATGCTGGTTGGGGATCGCAGTAGATGTTTTATTATACATACCTCTAAACACCGCAGAAAGTTCAATATAAAAGGGTAAGATTAATACGCCACGATACGATTTTTTACTAATGAAAGCTAGTAGATACAGCTGGAAATATTTTAAGATTACACCGAAAAATAGGGTGCCCAATGGTGTAAAATGACAAATGATGTGAAGTTGAGTTGATTTGTTGATAAAAGGTTTGTTGTTGTTTTTCAACTTCTTAATTTATAGCGGCGCTGGATTTTTGCTTCGACTCTGCTAGGGCCTGTGCCGGAGGTTGTTAAACTTCGAAGACAGAATCGAATATAAAAAGGAGTATAGATGAACTGGACAACCAGAAAAGTGGCAATAATAATATTGCCATTACAACGTAGTCAAGTTAAAAGGTCAAAAGCTAATGTAAATGTGATATAATATTTTATTTCAGTGAGTCTATCATGAGTTTTCACAACCTACACTCGCTAGCGACAGTAGTAAAAAATGTATGAAAACTTGAGCAGCGCCTCTAGCGGATAGTTGGCTAATAAAATACGCAGTATGAGTCACGCAGATACAGATATCACGTAGTATCTGTAGTAAATTTAATCTTACCTAACCTAACCTTATTGTTTGGACTAATGCGCTAAGAATTTGGTACCATATACAAATATGACAGATCAGACACACAGATAAACTTTAAAAAGCGTTTCTAAGTGATGAAAAAACGAGGTTACTGGGGCTTGTCGGCTAGTTAGACGGAGAACCATGGCCTTTGCGAGCCGCGGGGGCATGGCTCCGCTGCGCACCAGTGAATTGGAGCCGCCGTAGCCCTGACCATGTCCGTCTTCCTATCAACGGCCTTGCTCGATTCCTATTCTTGTTAGTTATACCCAAGAAATACTAAATTCAGACTGACTTACCTAAATCTAGAAAGCTATTGTTTGTCCTTAGAAAATTCACCATGACTCGCGTTACCCAAAATTAATTTCGCTCAGAAAATCTAGGTGCTTTACATACAAAATTACATTCCTAATACACCGAAGTATAGCACACTAACTTAGAAAATCTCATGAATTCGGATCGGTCAGAATGAACCTGATATTCGAGGGAATAGATATTGTTACTGATAGATCTAGGAATGCGCCTGGGTGACCTGATTTGTCGGTATGCATTACGGGCCATGCCGGCATTGGAACGCACCTGAGATGCCATGAATAAGCCAATGTTCCAGCCTAGTTCAATTTGCACGAGCTGCTTGATTATACAGGCAATTCTGATGAGATGAGGGCCTCGGGTGAGAAGACAGTGTCTTTGAGAATTATATCTAGAGCTGGTGGACCAGTAGACCAAGTTCTCTGATATATATGCGTTACACTCAAATAACAGCCTCTTGTCCACCACTACACTACATATTTATGTGTATAGGAACTATGATGTTCGAAACCAAAAACGAAGTCAGGCAGGACAGCAAATATACAGTCTGCTAGAAGTACCTTGTGTGCTCGATTTTGTTTAACCAATGATTTACAAACTCTATATTCTGCTATCGACCCATAGAACCATTATTAAAAATGAAATCCAAGCATTTACAAAAAAATGTAAAACAAAGCTGGCTTACATTTTAAATTGATGAATAAAAATAACGAGATATCGAACACCGCGTCGGCTCATAGAGGCTCGGAGGCAAAAATAAAAGTGTTTCTCTTCATTGTCAGTGTGAATACAGCTTCTGAATGACAGCTGATACACTCCATCGAACTGACTCCTCTGTACCAATCTTGTGGTAAAAAGAGTAGATAAATGTGGGTTCGAATAGTTGTCGGAGAAAGCATTAACTTCTTGACTCTGTGGTGTAAATGTAGGAATGTTGATGAAAGGTCAATTATTATCTGCACTCCTAGAGGAAAGGTTAAGATGGAATTAAAACTACTTTGTCATACATTTGAACAGGAAACAGTGAGGCTGTTCTGTACACACGCTAAACTGAATGTTTTTCCTGTTTTTGTGATCTAGCTTTATATACAACTAGCGGCCCGCCCCGGCTTCGCACGGGTATTAAACAAAAATTTCAGAAATTATACACACTAAAACGATGGGTTTCACAGTTTTCATACGGATCTTTACTTTTTTTAACAGCTTGGGGTTTTTGACATTGACTCGACATTCCAAAACTGACACTGGCCGTAGAGAAAAAAGCAAGCACCGTGCGCTATACAACCTCTTTTTCTATTCTGACGCGCCATAATAGAAAAAGAGGTTGAATATACAGCCCACGGTTCAATTATTGAATGTTTCATGCGGATCCCTAACTTTTTTGAAAATATTATATAGCCTATGTTCATCACGGAAAATTAAGGATTCTAATGGTGAAAGAATTTTTTAACTCGGTCCAGTAGTTTCGGAGCCTATTCAATTCAAACAAACAAACAAACAAACAAACAAACAAACAAACAAACAAACAAACAAACAAACAAACAAACAAACATACAAACAAACAAACAATCAAATCTTTCCTCTTTATAATATTAGTATAGAAGATCAGCTGTTACTGGATGGTGTCCCAAATTGTTTCGGCGAATAAACACCACCCCTTATCTTGCGTCTTTGTCCTTATTTATGCCTTTTATTTTTAAGCGTGTGCCGCATGTCAACATCCCCGCGCTTTGTTCGTGCCAATTCCGCCTGTTTTGTTCTTCTGTGACTTTATGATCTGTTTCCACCCCTTATTGTTGAGTGAGTAGAGCCTCTGTCGTTGTAAAATTGGCACAAAAGTGTAATTGTGACGTCATTGTGCGCTTCCTTCTCCACAATGGAATCTAGAGGAACGGCTATCGAGGTATATTAAATTTCATTGTCATAAAAATGCAAACTAGCATGCATTATTTTTGGACAAAGGTTCGGACAATGGTTAGGCCAGTTTTGAACAGTTCAATCAGTTTTTCTTAATTCGGTGTAGTCTATGTTAGAAGAGACTATCTTTGTAAAGACTAAAGACTCTTACTTAGAATGCTTAGCAGAGACATTTTATTTGGAGCTCTAGTGGAGTGGTCTCTTGTAACACACCGATTATGAAAAACTGACTCACTGACAGCTGACTCATCAGCTATGCGAGCCAAACTTTTGGTTTGCAACCTGCGTAAACTTGACTTTGTTATGACAATATGTATGTGTCTGGTTTTCTACTCTTCTGCCAGTGTCCAGTCAAAGCTTCAAGTGTGAGGCTTCAACTATTTTGCTACTGCTATTTTGTTCGACTGTATCAAAATCCGGAGAGATGACAAAAGCGAAGTGAACATAAATATTAAATGAAAAGTTGTGTTCAATGAAAAGTTCGTAGGCTGTCAAAATGGAAATGGCAGCTTTCACGCCAGTTTATCTCGAAACTTGCTGGGGGGGAGGGGGGAGAAATTAATAACAAAGTAAACGAACTGACATGAACGCGGATTAATTATTGCAATCTACTTTTAAAGGGTTGTTCAGAATACGTGGGTGTCACAGAGAGGGCGCAATCTCACTGTTCGAAATATGGCACAGAAGTTCAAATTCTCCTTTGAAATTGTATTATCCCTGCTGAGATTTTCTTCAATTTGTAGAAAGCGAAATTAAATTTAAACAAAAACGTCTGACAGGCTTACCGTTACCTATTTGCGATGTATTGGCTTCCAAAATCCGAGCGTTTTCAGAATGGGATGAGATTATTGGACCTCTTCGGACTGAATTAAACAGGTAAAGGCCCGTACCATCAGAGGGTTCCGTACCATCGTACAAAACTTTTTCAAAAACAGATAAAACTGATTTTTTTCTGGCCCTTACAACAGGCCAATTAGTGCAAAAATCACTATTTCTGTATAGAAGCTCATACACGGGCGTACGTGCAGACAGCGGAGGCTTAATTTTATGGTCTCATTTCCAAACACCCTGAAAAAGTTATTAACTGTAAACAAGTAAAATATTATAAATATTAACTTTGAGAATTACAAAGTTCCGTCCCAATCTGACAGCGCGGTATAGACTTTTAACATCGATACTGAAATATTTTCCGACACAAAATTTTAATTAAAGTTACGGACATCCCCCGGGGCAGTATCGGCTTACCCCATCAGCTGAGCCCCAACAGGAACTATAAGCCGATTTAGAAAAGGATGCTACTAATTTAATACAAAGGGGATTCTAGTCAATTTAGATCCAATCAGCGTGCTCTGATTTTAATTCCTCTATCATAAGTATCCGGTGAATAAAATAAGAGTGCGCATGACCAATTTTGTCGGGGGACTTTTTCGATATTTTAAGTAAAGTCACAAAAACTGGTGCAAACTATCTGTTAAGAGAACGGTCATTCGTATATTTGATTTAAATTTTTACTTTATTCATATTCTACGAAAAACATTTGAATGTATTCATAGAGTTGTTAGGGAATTGCTTTGATAACACAAATATTCAAAAATGTCCAAACATTTTCAATGGACGGCAGTGAATGAGATGCCTACAGGATGCATGTTTAAATTCAGAGCGCCATGGTAAGCTTTGATAAATTTCAACTAAAAATTAAATAAAATATTACATTTTAGGAACCACACTGAAAAGTGTATAAGTTTGCGGTTTTTCTTTTGCTGATGTTGCAGAAAAAGCGCTTTACTATTTTACATACATAATCATATTATGTAAGTTAATTACTATTTTCATCTTATTTTGACTCCAAGTAATAGGAAGGAATCGTTTGTTTCCTTCTGATAACATAAGACAGTGAAAAACAAGGTGTACACTCAACCATTAATCGAATTTTTTTTATATTAAAATATATAGAAGTGAAAAAGTGTTTTTTAATAAATATAAATACGCCCATTGTGTAGCTTAGTTAAGTTCCTGTCTTTGTATATTTTTCTTTTTTGGTGTGTGTTCATTAAAGTGAATTGTAGTGTATTGTAAATAATGTTGGACAATCAACACAACATTACCTAGCCGAGCCAAGTATTATCTAACCTAGTTAAGCAGAGCTTGTGATAATGGTGCTAAATAACTGATAAACATAATAATATACGAGTACATAGATATATACTTTTTGTACATAGGAATCGACCAAGGTAAAAAAGGAAAAGGTCAGGTAAATAAATGTCAATATTATTTATAAGTAATTGAATTAATGTCACAAGCGAAGATTTAAAGTTTATGTCATGAAGAAATTTATTCGATTTTAAATTACTGGTGAAGTCCATACTCGTATAATGCCTAGTGGTTGTAAAAGCAATGAAAACAGTTTATGTTCATGGAAAATACATAATTACCGTACATTATACATTTTCCCTCTACCCTATCTCTAGAGTAAGGCCAGACCAGAATCTAGGTAAGTCCAATTAAGAAAAAAACCAATTGCTTCGATAGCACTCGGCTAACCACTCATTCAAAAGCCTGAAACACTGCTCGAAATCTCACTCTCAACTTTCAACATTAATTGGTTCAAACTGAATTACCACTCAGGCTTTGGGGTAACCGAATAAAAAAACAAAATCTGCATAGTTACCTGGGTGGGTACAATAAAGCTTTTATCTTCATAAATAAGGTTTGATTTAGTCACTAGGTTGAATAGGGTCGAACACCTGAAAATGGTTACCATCAGTGATACTATTCTGTCCTGCAAAACACTCATAACATTGCAATAACTCTTTATGGTCATAAGATGTACTAAAAAGGACTCGAAAAAGAGTTTAAGGTTATTTTTTTTTCATTATTAAATTTTCGAGAATTTCCTAGGAACAACTAGACGCAAATAAGCCTGATCAAGTACCTAAGCACAAACCTTCTACATACGTATCGTCGTCAGTATTTATATTCATCATCTAGGTACATAGCGATAATCTGTCAAATACCCTCTCGAATTTCAACATTCTCAAACAAACCTCATCCCTTTAAATACTAAACGCATGAAATAGCAATCACATTGAGAGAGCAAGTTGTCGTAATTCCAGCAGCTTCGGTTTTAGTGTTCGCGTTCCCAAAACGCCGCATATCCCCTTATCTCCCAGCGCCCGTGCAGGAATGTGAAAGCTAACTACCGAATTCTATGTCAGTTTTCCACTAAAAGAACTATCTAAAGCTGCTTGTGCCTTTCCGAGCTGAGCGACGCAGGTTTGAGTCTCAAATAACAGAGGATGCATCGCACATCAAAATTAAGGCACGCTAAGCTGTATAAGTATATGTGAAGCATATTATGAAAGCAGAGGTTGTCTTCTGAAGGAACATATATTTTGTACGCTATTTTGCAGAATATACCGAACTGCGCGGATGAGAGCAATGGATAGACAACGTACCTACTCGTATAAGGAAGATTCCTGCCTTTCTTAGATGTTATTGGACGTCTTAAGACATTGCTTCCGTGGATGTTCTCGTACAACCAAAAACACAGCCTTTGTCCTTAATTTTCGACGCATTTGGGCGTACGTACACTTCTTGCGTCACCTTTCCACGTCTTGCACAGTCGTAAAAACATTGCCTAATGAGCGGAAAAATATTGTTTTATAAAGATGTATTTAGTGAAAGCATGAAATAAAGGCAATTGCCTGGAATTCATTCAGTTGTGTGTGTGTGCGTATTCATTGAAGCGCAATGGGACTTAAAGAGAGATTGACAAATATCATTTGACGATCGATTTTAAAACTTACAAACTAAACTAAAGTGTGTTCATTATAAAATCATTTTATTGAAGGAAAAAACCAAAGCCTTAAGAAATATGACTTTCTATACTTACTTAAAAATACTGAACTCGTAACGCTCTAAGCTTTATTCGATCATCAATCGAAGAAAACCTGCTGCAATTTTCAGATTAACGTTTTTCATAAAAATATACACATTATTTCCACGACACTGTCATCTGTTGTCCCCTTTAGGAAGATGACCTTCTTTTCTCTCTATCAATCTGCTGGGTTCTTACTGTTATAATTATAAACCATTATTGTGGGCTGCATCATGCAGTGTGGATTGTCCAGCATTATTTATTGATCCTGTCCGGTCCTGTGCTACCATTTCTCCTGCAGCATCCAAACTTATTGGGTTCGAGTAAGGAATGTTTTCAACTTTCCTAACTCGAACCAAATAAGTTCTCACATCGCTAACAGTGGACTACCGCCACAAAAGCCATCCCGACAATTTCAAGCATCCCGTACTATTTGAGCTTATCTATTTACCTGTTCTACTTCAACTTTGTCCTTTGATGAGCTTTAGTTTCGCGAAACCTGCATTTCTCGTTTTACGAGTGTTTAACAATTTTGACTTTGTAAATGATTTCGGCATGCTACTATTTTATATGAAAAAGAATATTTAAAAGACCGTAAATCATGCTATTCATAGGATATCCCTTCTTAGTTTGGCTAGGATAGCTCAACACCTTCATTTCACACCTCATTCGAAGGAAATGTTTTTTGATTGGTTCTAATTTAGATTCCCTTATTTTCAAAACTTGATTGGGCGCATAAAGTAAGGCAAATTCCTCAAGACCAATCTGCAGTCCCATCTATCGCGTAGATGGACCGAATCAGTAGATTAGAAGTAATGATTTAACAAATAAATGAAACATACGAACAAAGCTATATCAACTAACTTACCACTGAGATCCTGGATCGCTTCTTCGCTCGATCAATAAAGAATATCTAATCAAACACAACAATACACTTATAGCTACGAGGTCCTACCTGCTTACAAGGAAAATACAGGAACCCATAACAACATTACAGAGAGCTGAAGCAGACGGAAATTTAGTAAAAGGATTCCAGTCCCCATAAAAGACTCGAAGACTCAATACCGAGGCAGAACATAAACAATATTATAACCCATAAAATCTGTTTTCCGATTGAGCAATATTCCCCGAATAAGGTGAATAAAAAGATTGTGTACTCAGTAAACTATGAAAATGTATTCGCAAGCAGAGCTACGGTTCGAGGCGCCTCGTCTACTTGCCAAGATGCAGCATCTAATGGAAAATCCATTTATGCCGAACGTAGCTACAAGGAACGAATGCTACCGCTACTTTAATAAGATCTCTCGTGCCCTCACATTTTATAAAGAACAAAAGGTGCTTTTACACTAGTGGTCGCAGTGGTCGGTCGTGTGTGTTGGGAGCAGCAGCAGGGGCGGTTTTGTTGCAGCTTTTAAAGAAGATTCTCTCTCTTGCTGCCAAAACTCGAAAGTTTTTAAAGAAAAAGCTAAGAGTTTTTCAGACGAAGGTCTTTAAAAACAGACTTCGAATCCTTTAACTTTACACTTTTTTTATCTTTTGCAGGACAAGTAAGTATATCATTATTTTTAATATAGTGAATTATCAATACATCTCATACAGCCGATTAAATAATTATATTGCATTTATTGTGTTAATTTTTCTTTCAATTATTCATTCTTAGGTCTATTTGAATTGTTAGTTGAGTTGTCACTAGGTTCATGAATCCAAAGTTGAACTCAATTTTGTAAACAGATTTCAACTTTATTGAAACAGTACCTACGTCAAAAAGAATTTGAGTTACAAACATAATTTAAACAATAATATAGCTTTCATGAAATAAATAAATTGATGAATAATGCTGGACATTCCACACAGGATCATCTAGCCCCAAGCTAAGCTGAACTTGTGTTATGGGTAGGTAAGTACTTGATGACTGATGTACTTATTAAAATTAAATACAATAATTATATTACATAGATAGATATTTTTTATTACATAGAAAACGGCTAGAACACTCTAAAACAGATTTAAAATTTATGTATGAGTAAGTAGTAGTAGTATTTATGTTTGAGTATTTAAAATTTTAGTTAAAAAAACTTTTAAACAGTGTAATCGAACAATAATGAGACTTGCCTTATCATCATTACCAAAGATCTTCGATCGTAAGCTGTTTGAGATCTAAAGTTCTTTAACGTGTAACCACTGACATGGAAATAATAATATTCAGATAGCTGTGTGTGGGCGGTTTCATTAAAGTTTGAGAATGCATGGTGTGCAAACGCCTTAGGATCGCGGCGACGACGGCGGGTGGCGCGTTAGTCGCAATAAACGTTCAACCAACCATCAAATAATACAATTGGAAACTAGTCTTTCCGATTCTTAAATTAATTTTTTGCATTGTGACCCTATTATGGAAATAAAGCAGACCTGAATTGTATACAATTTCGTTTTAATGAGGTCTGTATGTTGTGCTATCTAGAGCTTGTACGAGGTAAAGCTTGTTATGAAAGGCACAAGCCCTTTCATACCTTTCAGGCTGCACTGAGATTATTCAGTATTCATATGGCATTATTTTGATTTTCCCGTAAAAACCAGTAGAAAATAATAATTTTATTCTAATGCTAGAAACAGTAGGATTTAATAAAGTGCCCCGGGAAACGTTTAACAAAGGAAACATGAACTCGACAGTCCCTAAAGGTTCTTCATTTTGATAGAAACCGCTACGTGGGCACGTCGAAACTCCTTCAATATTGGTACCGGCAGTAAAACCACCGAGTTAGTACTAAAATCAAATTATCTGACTCGGGGAACGCAGTCATGAAGAAATCTTTGCGGGTCCAAGATTGCAAACATTAATCGAATCGATGCGAAGCTTCCGTTTTTACGAATCAACATTTAGGCGTTCAAAGAAGCTGAAAAATCAGAGATATTCAAAGTATTTGCGACTTTTCTGCCTTACTCTATAGTACATTTTACCCGCGGCTTTAAGCATGTTAATCTAAATAAACATTGCTTAAAAAAACAAACAGCTTGTAAAAACAACAAGGATAACATAACAGTCCCTAACGTAAGCCTATTTCTAGAAAATAAACATACTTTTATCCATAGAATAGGTACGGCCACCAAAAATATTGCCACTAACAAGCCATCCAAAAACCTTAACAGGCGTTTATTAACGAGATGTATTACAGTACAGGTGGTATTGAAAGACAGTCGCTGTTCAGCAGTTTTGTCGGTAACTACCCTTGGATAAAAGAGGATATCCCAGTCATTGGAAGCTTCTTTATGCTTCCAAGTACAGGTACCTCTTTCCCCGAGTCAGCAAAGCTTATAAGCATCGAGCCTTCATTAAGCCAGGATGGGAGGCTATTGATTTTATTGAGTCTAATAAAGGTAAATTTGCCTCAAAACTTCGCGGCTTTCAAAAGAAGCCATTCTCTTTGTCCGACCAACGGAGGTCGCAATTATTAAAGCCTTGATAACTGCGACCTATTGAGCTTTCATGCGAATCATATCTCATTTGACTGTGGTTCACGAGATACAGAAAATGAACAGGACTGTTTGATTTGGGGTCGTTTTGCACAATTTAGGAGCTTTGCTTTAACTTTGCTTCTACTAAATATGCTACAAAGATATCTTAAAAATGGAATTGATTTGCTCCGTCTACCAATGGAAAATCGTTTCCATTTCAATTTGGGATTAACTCCCATAATCAGAAAAATTGTATCAATTTCCAAGATAAAATTAAAACAAAAAGTCTTTGATGCCGAAGAGGAAACAACCGTTTGCACCAATTACGGAAATTTTTCGTTTCATTGAATTTTCTCTATTGTCGCCGAACTCTACGAAGAAATCTGTGTCGCTTATAGAAATGAAACTTAATAAAATTTTGTTTCAATTGTTAATGTTCTGATTTGGTTATTTGATTGTATTTTTCTTTGTTAAAAAAGGCTTTAAAATTATTTTTTGTGACGAGTTGTTCTTTGAAAAGGCAGGTTTTTCTTAGACAAGGATTAACGAAATCATTTTTAATCGTTTGCTATAGATACAGCTCCTTTAGTTTACAGGAGACAAAGTCCTAGAGAAGATACAGCTTTAGATAGATAAATAGAAAAACCACACAAAGAAAAAACTTAACAAACAGACATGCTCAGAATAGAGGAAGTAATAAGGATGGCCTTGAGAAAAAAACTAATACATACATTAAATACTGCAATATCTGTATACTTATCCTACAAATACTATATAAACGTACATAAATAATAATAAAGAAACAAGAAAATAATTTTGACGATTTTTTCTTTAATTTTTTTTTTGTCTGATTTTCAGGGGATTCCGAAGACGCGTAGCTTGTACAGTGCAAGATTTGTTGTAGAAAGAGTTAGTGTATGCACTTTTAAGATTATGGTTATCATAGTAACGCAAAGAGAGAGAATGCTTACCGCTATAGTGTCTCTATTTTATTTTATCTTATTTTATTATTAGTACTTATATCACATGTTAGCTTTATCAATAAATAATCTAATCTGATCATTAGTGTCGCTTCTATATGCTGCTATTGTTTGATTAGCGCCTCTGGCTTCGCAAAGAGAAAGTGAAGTTCCTTCCCTTAACGTACCTGTACCTACCTACTGAATTTACTTCTATTATGCGATACAAGCTCGAGGACTGCGAACCCTTGAGCACGGATTTTCTTTTATTTTCGGAATGTGCTTGTTATTTTTTCTTAAATTCAACAAATTAGCTCTTGTTACAATTTACGAGTTTATCGTCGAATTTCATTTGTAATGTACTCGACGCACGAATCGAACCAAAAGGTTTGGGTACTTTTTTCGCTGCCTAGCAGAACGCACGAGTTGGCACTTACTTGGTTGTTTACTCCAAAAGACGACGCACGAATCGAACCTTATCGAGTTTTTGCTGGTACCGCACAGTTTCAAATTTCAAATTTCAAATAATTTATTTATGAACAAATTACATGGTTGTGACTATTGGAATTCGATGATGCCCGCAGTAGTTTTTAATAAAACTGTGTCGCAGACATCATCACCCTCCACAAAGACAGGGTGTTCCATTATTAGTTGTTTCTATAAAAAATTTAATTACAAATAATAACTAACTATCAAAGAACTGATGGAATTAATGAAAATGTTGATGATTTCTAGACTTACATCAATGCAAAATTTCAGCACGATCCGTTCAGTTATTTTCATGTAACAAATATCCTAACATTCCAACATCATTTTTTTCTAATAAAACTGAATATTAGTGAAAATTATTATATATGTATATTGATATCGACCAGGGCGAGGCTTTTGCTCAGCAGTGGGACACACCATATGTCAGCCATATGTTTATTAATATTAATGTAATCTTAAGATTAATTACAATTAGCCTGGTATATTAGGTATGTAGAGTAGAAGTAAATATTAATCTGAGTTAGAGTCTTGTACGACTGTAATGTACCTACTGCCATTTCTGAACATTACATAGTTTTCAAAAATAAAACTTACATTACAGCAAAAAAGAAGCTAGTTGAAATTCAAATAACAGAAACCAAAGACCTCTTGTAACGGCCACCGCCGCGCCGTCATATAGAGGTACACCGTAAAATGCATCTACCCTGATAAGCATTTTTATAATTATATAATCTACAGTGCGCAATAAACTTAGGTTTTTTCTAGCTTTAATAATTCCTGTACCCAGTCTAATCCAAAACGGTATTTATATTCAAGATGATCGAACATAAAATGGCATAACCTAATCAGGGGATTTTCCCTGGCTCTCCGCCAGTAATGCTCCGCTGGCAGAAACGCCTCCACTTTTTTTAATTTCTCCTGGGAAGATTACTTTCAAGGATTTCGCATTTGATACTTCGCGTGGAGGCTGTCATTTAATAATAAACTACCAGAGGCTTGCCTGTAGCTTATGGTGAATGATTAACATTTTCGATGGGGCTATTTCATTGAATTAATCAAAAGTTTTGATCTGGTCATTTCATAAACGATTTTTAATGTTTAAATTTTAAATAACAATGAAAAGCATCGAAGCATTTCTAAGCTCCGAAGTAATTGATACCTATAGTATTAGACGAAACACTCTCACTTGACGGATCTTGTTTTCATATCCGTCATTCTTCCTAGCTTAGCTTCCTAGGCACTTCTAATACCAACTCGACTTTACCTGCGATTCCATTCCGCAGACCAATTTTATCAAGGGTCCATTCATTCCGTGGAAACATCATAGATGTAACGCAAAGCAAATTAAAATGCACAGAATTATGCATAAAGGATGCTCTACTTCGATACTACGACGAAACATGCTCTATCTGGAAAACTGTGCATATGAGATGCCTATTTAATTCAATTTTATTACGTTATAATATCCCGATAACCACGATCGTGGCACACATATAAACATAAATAAAAAAAATCATAGATAAAAAAAACTTAAAATTAATCTTAGAATTAGGCAACGACAATACCTCTACAGGATTGGATAATCTTCTTTGTTTCCCTTGTAGATGGAGCCAACAGTGCTAGTGTCCAAAGAAAGTCTCAAAAAGATTTTGGACTCATCGAGAAGAGTCGAATACGAAATAAAGTAATCGACCGTTGTTTCAATTCCAGCCGAAATCGAAGTTTTCAGAATATTATTTAACTTTTTTTACATTACTTCGCGTGCGGGCAAAAAACATCCTATATTACATAAATTATTTTCCAAGCAACGTATCTAGGAATAATTTTCCCCAGTTCATAAGGATTCTGCGAGCCCGATATCAGTTTATTCTGTTGAAAGAGCGAACACCACCGCACCGGAATACTGAGAGCGCTGGTGCACAGTCGCACTGTTATTATAATTACCTTCGACTGAGATGCCTTCAAGTAAACTATTATTTAGTGCCACTCTATTATTGTGGAACACGTAGGTACGAAATTTGTGATTTGTAAGCAGAAATAGGAAAGCTTGAATTTAAATGGAATAGAAAGAAGAGTTTATTTATGATGGTTGATGTGATCTTTAGAAACCAAATTAGCTCTAAGATTTTATATCAAAGTTGTATTAGGGCGTATTACGCCTAAATCACGTCTACGCGTTCTAAATATAGGCATCTACTGTCATTGCAAAATAACTAAAAAGGTAAGATAAATCACGTTTTACAGAGCAAAACCGTATACTTTGCAATTTTTAGGAGCTTTTAGTTGCAACATTATTTTCGTACCATTGCGCTCCTAAAACGCCAGCACAGCACCTTCCTAGCAGCTAGGCAGTCTAACTTTCTAAACCCCTCGATAAATCGGCAGACTCCGCCTTACACTAATCCGCTGCAACTTTGAATATTTGGATTTAGGCTCATGCACAGATGGTAATGTAAGTATCGGGCACCGTTATAGGTGTACCTACTACTCGTATATGTTACCAAAATCCTCTGATAACCACGGCTATCGACATTCTATATATACATAGTTAAAATTGTATTGTTTTCCTTCCATGTGGCATGGATATAGGGCGCCTTTTTAACACTTGTCTAATAGATTATTTTTCGTTTCTTTTGCCTATTTAAAGCTCACACCACACCACAGGTAAATAGTTCACCAAGCTTCACAAGCAGCGACTGATTAATCGGTTAGGCGATAATTCGGTTAGTTGTTTCTAAACCCTTAAATCCATGCAAACTCTCGAAGACTTCCAGAACTTTCCAGAATATATTGATCGTTATTTTGCAATTACACCTCTTAAACTAAACAGTTTTTAAGTTTATTTAATGTTGGATAAAATTCCTGGTCTCAGGTAGAAACATGGTAATATTTTTGAGCTTCATCGTCATCATCATCAGCCCATGTTAGTCCACTGGACATAGGACTTAAACTTAAGTGTTAGATTTGCTTTTATAACTATTATAATATAATAAGACTTAAACTTAAGTACTAGTGGCATAACCCATTATAGCATGTAACATTTACATTTTATAACTTTATGCAGTTTGTAAAGATCAGAGTATAAGTATATGAAACGACGACATAGAGCGATGGAAGTGAATTCGAGCTGGCAATACATTTCACGCGGCATTAGATACTGCTTGTTACATTGCACTGCAGGCGTCCTTTGTGATCGGTATTCGCACATTGTCGCTATACAAATCTTGTGCCATTTATAGTTACGCGATGGGAGCAATAAAGCTAGAAGTGTTCTGTGAACATTGTAGACTCTACAATCTACAATGTAGAGCATTTGGGAGTTTGCTTTTAAAGCTTACTGCTTACAGCGTCTGATAGGGAAAGACAAGCATTATAGCTAGTCGTCTCTCATGGAAAACTAAGGAGTGAGGGGAGAAAAGCAGTTAAAAATCTAACACTATAACCACTACAGGTTTTGTCCGATTAAAGATGAGAACTTAGTATGGGCTGTGCGCATATGTTAAGGATATACGGTTTTGAGGACCATTGACGTCAGTCTACGTTGTTTTTGCCATCAATAACGTAGAACGTATAGTATGATTGCGTTTAGTACATAAATAAATAATGCTGGACTATCTACGCAGAAGCAACTAGCCCCAAGCTAAGCAGATCTCGTGTTATGGGCCTACTTAAAGCCCTACCCAGACACAAATCAACGCTCCCACGTATTTTATTTTACACGTACATTATAGTATTATAATACTACGTTGAACAAAGGAAATTTCAAAATTTACAAAGCAGTTTGTGATACCTATAGTAAGCTTTTTTAATGCCGTATTTTGTACAGTTATGGCAGGATCGATTCTCGTGGCGGACAAATATTTGTAAGAACTGTACTAAAATTATAATTATAGGTGTCACGGGGCAGTATCTTAATTTTTCTTTAGTGGTAATTAAGATAAAACGCTGCGACGTTTCTTTTAACTTTTCGTGACTGCAGCAATGTGTGATCCTGTGCCTTTGTATCCGTATATCCATTCATCATCATCATCATCATCATCACCACCAGCCACCAGATCTGCTGGACATATGTAGGCCTCCCCTGATAATTTGTATAACCATTAATACAAATTATTTAAAACATTCTTCGTTTGAATCAGTTGTTGTATTGTTGCAGGCCTCCCCCTGTCCCCGTTCGTGCGGCACTACCAGGTAGCGGCTTACGAGCCGGCAGGGCTCCGGCGGCGGCGCGCCCTGCCCCCCGCGCCCCCATCGCACACGCCGCAGCCCCTGCGGATATCCTTCCACGCACATAATAGGTATGTTGCTATTCTGATATACTGCCTATCAGGCGGTTTGATGAAGAACTCCCATCAGTAGTAATAGTAAGTCAATATCAGTAGTACAAGAGGAGTTTTCACCTACCTCACCGGACCCATAGGACTTTTCTGAGGCCTTAGTATCACTTGTGCGCATAAGCTTTCGATATACGATTTCGAAAACCAATACTACTGCTGCCTAACTAAACTAACTTAGCCGGTTTGAGGAAGATCTCCCATCAGTAGTAAGTGAAAAGAGTAGTTTTCACCCACCGCACCGCCCAGAGGGACAATTATCTCGCTTTACTATGACAGCTCAGACAGACAGCTGCCAAAATGTTATACACCTTATTCATAATAGACTAGCTTAAATAAAGCATTGGTCCTTCGAATCAATTAAAAATTATAACCTAATACATTAAGCCCACCCTTTGTACCGTTGTAGTGCTATCAAATTGTTAAATAAATAATAAATAAATGATTATATGCCAGGCTACTTGTAACCAGTTTACATCGAACGGGCAGCATGCTTGTCTAATTAGTAAAATAAAACTTTTATACGTACAAAAATACCACAAACATTATCATGGAGTTTCTAATTGCAGGATAAATGACCAATTTCTGAAAACATTTAATAACCATTAGGCCGATTACACATAAACTTTTATTTATTACTAGCTGTCCGCCCCGGCTTCGCACGGGAATTAAACAAAAAATTCAGAAATTATACACACTAACACGATGGGTTTCACAGTTTTCAACCCTTACTTTTTTTAACAGCATTTGGATTTTTGACATTGACTTGACACTCCATAGCGAGAAAAAGCAAGCACCGTGCGTATTGAGGTGCGTATATATTCAACCTCCTTTTCTATTCTGACGCGCCATAATAGAAAAAAAGGTTGAATATACAGCGCACGGTTCAATTATTGAATTTTTCATGTGGATCCCTAACTTTTTTGAAAATATTATATAGCCTATGTTCATTACGGAAAATTCAGGATTCTAATAGTGAAAGAATTTTTCAAATCGGTCCTGTAGTTTTGGAGCCTATTCAATTCAAACAAACAAACAAACAAACAATCAAATCTTTCCTCTTTATAATATTAGTATAGACAAACATTTCAACTTCATAGATCTACGGAAATTACGCGCGTGTGTCATTAGTTCTATCGCCGCCAGCACACCATGGAATCGATCGAATAAATAGCAAAGTTTCTAGAACTTCCTAGCGTTTCTAACAAATTGCTGGGCCCCGCTGTAAATATAATGCTTAGGTACTTTGGTACATCAGTTTAGGATGATCCTCCAGCCAACCCCCTCGGTAAGTACTACGTAGGGATTATGTCTGGTGACATTAAACTGATTTAAGTTTGTGCTTTACCTTTCTCATCGAAATTTTGCTTTAATTTTGTAAAAGTTTTTTATTAGCTGTGGGCTGATCGAGATACTTGTTAAACAAAATATTATTACGATTAAAAATCAATGAACATTTCTAATTAAAACTGAACTATATAGGTTCAGTTGGTGGGGTGTGTATAAAATAATATTAATATTAGCGGTTCGCTCGCTGACAGTCGAAGCGTAAACAATGTACACGTTTTGTCTGTGATAATTTGTTAATTTTACTTGCTTAAAGTGCAGTTATCTGATAGTACCGTATATGTGTGTGAAGCCCCAATTAAAACCTTTATTTGAGTGTAACTTCTGCAACAAATCATTCAAGGACGACTGAGTAAGAAGCAAAAACATTTTTCAAAATCATTGTCATCGGCTCGGATCCTGACCTACGACAACTCGCGCACCGCTCGCTGTGACGTAGTAGCCGCGCGTGCACAGGTAAAACTGCACTCTATCGTGCTCAGATAGTGCACCCCTACTCAGAAAGCAATACTGGTTCTTGCTCTACTTGCTCATAGATTATAGTAGGAGCTGAATTTATTTTTTTAATGCCATCATAGTCTCAGCAGGACAGTGATAATTTTGAAACAAAATTATTTACTCGTCGACTATTTTATATTATAGCTACCTAGCTGATATAAATAACTATGGAAAGGGTGGTCTGCCGCGGTTGTAAGGCAAATATAACCGATAAAAGGGCCATGAAATGTATGGAATGTAGCCAAAAATACGATCTACCTTGCGCAAACCTTTCGCCTAAGCGCTACAGAGCGATGAACGATGAAGCAAAGCGCAAATGGAAATGTAGTGAATGTAAGAGTAAGCTACCTAAAACAGATAATTCTAATACTCCCGTACGCCCTGGTTTCACAAGTCCATTGGAGCCCACTGCGACTGATATTCTAGAGGAAGAAATTTTGTCGGGTAGTAATGTGACCGTGCGGATGAAACCAAACAACTATATAACAGAGGAGAGGATGAAGGAAATGCTTAAAGCTGAAAGGAAAGAGATGAAGGACCTCATAGAGTCGTGCGTTAAACGCAGTGTCACAGAACTCTCAGACCAGCTTAATACTATAAAGAGCCAATGCAGTGGCTACCAGGAATCACTCTCTTTTGTCAGTAAACAATATGATGAGCTACGCAAGGAACTTTCGGACCTGAAGAAACTTTTCTCCAATAATACATCTGAGATGAAAGCTATGAAGGATGAAAATAAGTCCCTTAGGGAGGCTTTAAGCTCACAATCGGCACGTATAAAATCACTAGAAGACGAGTACCTGAAGCAACAACAGTGGTCCAGGATGCAGAATTTAGAGGTAATAGGTATACCTGAGAACAAGGAGGAAGAGACGGCGGGCATTGTCCTGAAACTTGCTCAGCACATCGGTGTCCCTATTAAATCATCGGATATTGAGTTCGCGCACCGAGTGCAACCTCGCCGTGCCAGCAATGCTACCCGTACCTCGCGGCCCATCATCGTGCGCTTCAGGGAACGTATCCATAAAGACAGCATCATGGCTTCCGCACGTAAGCACCGCAACCTCGAAACAAAGGATTTGGGATTCGGGGGCGAGGCCTATCGTATTTTCGTTAATGAACATCTTACGAAAGAAAATAAGATGCTTCTTAGCTCGTGTAAACGAGCGGCAAAAGAAGCAGACTATAAATACATTTGGACAAAAAACTGCCGTATTTACGCAAGAAGGAACGAGACCTCGCCACCTATTCTTGTCTCCTCGGAGGCCGATGTCGCCAAGATTGTTTGAAAAACTGTTTGACTCTACTTATAGTTTATTTAAGTTTAAGTTGCATAGAAACTTATGCTGTTGTAGCACAAAACTCGGACGGCTATAGCATAGTAAGCAACTCTCTTACTATTGTTTTTATAACTTCTTTAGGATTTGAATTGCTCATGCTTGGACGTTGTTTTTTTATTGAAAACGTAGGCGTTTACATAACGAAAAACATATTTATTGTCCTCCTGCTTTTTTATCATATCATGATAATGTGTAACTTTGTAAAAGTAATAACTTACTCCTTAACAAAAATAAGTAATAGTCTTTACTCCTTAGCAGAAACCTATAATCTGTATAATCTTGTGCTAACATATAAGTGTTTTATAAGTCTCGCGAACCAGTGTAATTGCTCTACTAAGTTAAATAATGGATACTAATGATAAGAAACTTAGCCTTTTATATCAAAATGTAAGAGGGCTACGTACTAAACTTGATAAATTCTACAATAATATTTTGTTATGCGATTATGATATTATTATGATTACTGAGTCCTGGCTCCATGACGGAATCTTTGACTCTGAATTATGCAATAACACATATTCTATTTTTCGTAATGATCGAGGCTCCCTGGGAGGGGGTGTTCTGTTATTGTGTCGTCCTAACCTAAATGCTCGCATAAGGCCAGAGTGGGCAAGAGCAGATCTTGAATGTATCTGGATCACAGTACCGGCTAAAAGTCTAGGCATAAGTTATGACATTCACATCGCAGTTACATATATTCCACCTAACTCGAGACTGCCCTCTAGAGTAAGTTCTCTTGTCGATATTGTGTCTGAAGTTCACGATAGTCATCCTGATGATTATCTCATTGTTGCGGGTGATTTTAATTTATCGTGCATTGATTGGTCTTGGGAGGAACCTAAAATTCTTAAGAAAGGTGCTGTAGAAACCCAAACTGCGGCGTCCGAGCTATTAAGATTCTTTAGTTTCATAGGTTTTACCCAGTATAACATGCTTAAAAATGTGAGCAACAACACTCTTGACTTGGTGTTCTCTACATTTCCCATTAAAATTCAAGACTCTACGTTTAATCTCGTGCCTCCAGATACTGCTCACCCAGTCCTTGAAATGACAGCAGCAGATATACTTGTACCGCGGCTGAAATCCAGGTCCAGAATTAAACATCAGTTTAAACGCGCAGATTTCGTGAATCTGAATAAATCCATTCTTGAGCTCGACTGGTCGTTTATCACTCAGATGAGAGATTTAGAAGAAGTTATTAATACCTTTTATTCTAGGCTTTATGAGTTGATTGAACAATTTGTCCCTCAACAGCGCAGTGGCGGTAATTATTCATATCCTGTGTGGTATAGTAAAGCACTTATAAATGTGATCAAAGAAAAATATAGAGCACATGTCAATTGGAAGAAATATGGGAATCCTAATGATTATAACGATTTTTCTGAGTTACGTAAAAGACATAAAGCACTACAAGAACAATGTTATAGATCCTACATAAAGTTTTCTCAATATAAAATTAAAACTAACCCAAAAATCTTTTGGAGCTATGTTAAATCGAAACGTAATAATACTACGGATTACCCTCAACAGATGACCTATGGTGAGTCACATTTTAATAAACCTACTGACATTTGTTCGGCTTTCAACGATTTTTTCAAACAAAATTTTAGTATACCTACTACTAGTCAATTTTTAGCGGATCAAGAGGATGATAATAGCTTGAATTTAATACACAGCATCCAAACAACTCCAGATGAAGTTAATAAACTTATAAATAACTTAGACGTAAACAAAGGACCAGGCACAGATAATATACCCCCAATATTTTTTGTCAAATGTGCTAAATCAATATCGATCCCAATCTCATTACTGTTTAATAGATTTTTTAATGAAGGCTACTTTCCAAAAGCATGGAAAAGAGCCAATGTGGTACCTGTTTACAAAAAAGGCCTCAAAACATGCGTTGAAAATTATCGACCTATTTCAATCCTCAATGTTCTCAGTAAACTCGTAGAGAGAATTGTTCATGTAAACATCTATCCTGTTGTCTCGTCCGCCATCCCAACAGAACAACATGGTTTTATTAAAGGACGCTCGACGGCCAGCAATTTAGGCGTATTCGTTGATTATGTAGCTGCTAACATGGACGGTGGTTCTCAAGTTGATGTGGTCTATACTGATTTTGAAAAAGCATTTGATCGTGTAGATCACATCATACTTTTGCACAAACTACAAGAATTAGGTATTCGGGGTAACCTACTTAGATGGCTAGAATCTTATCTGTGGAAACGATCGCAAGCTGTCGTAGTAGGAGGTTTCCGTTCAGATTTTATAGATATTACCTCAGGGGTCCCCCAAGGATCAATTCTTGGCCCGCTATTATACGCCTGCTATCTATATGATGTCCATAAATGTCTTCACTTTGCCAGGTTCTTGATGTACGCTGATGACACCAAGATTTTCATGCAAATAAAAGATAAAGCAGACAATATAAAACTTCAAGGGGATCTTGATAGGCTTGGAGAGTATTATGCTCTCAATCGCATTGATGTCAATGTAAATAAGTGTCACGTTGTTTCATTCACACGTAAGAAAAATGCTTTTAAATTTAACTATCTGTTATGTCAAAGAAATATAGCTCAAGCCGAATTGGTTAGTGACTTAGGTGTTTTATTGGATAATAAGTTGTCATTTTCAGAACATGTAGAGTTTATTGTAAAGAAATCTTTTAAAAGCTTGGGTTTTATCATACGAGTATGTAAACCTTTTTCTGATATTGGCTGTATAAAGTTACTATATTACTCTTACGTACGAAGTATCGTTGAATATTGTAGTTGTATCTGGAATCCTCACTACTTAACTTATATTAATGACCTTGAACGAATTCAGCATAAATTTATAAAACATATTAATTATAGAACAAATTATTACCCCTATAGCTACAAAGATTCCTGCAATTTTCATTCCTTGATAAGCCTTCAAGATCGACGCACATTAATGGACATGTCATTCCTACACGGTCTATGTAACGGGTACATAGATTGTCCTGAGCTCACTGCTAGGACACTACGTATATGGGCCCCAATACGACGCACAAGACATACCAATACTAAACTCTTCGCCACTTCAAAATATACAACAAATTATGCGCGCTACTCTATTGTTAATAGGCTACAAGAAGTCTATAACAAGAAATTTCACGCCACTGACATATTTCATGTCAGTAAGGTAGGATTTAAGAAAGATATTTTAAAAATATTGCAGGAGGACACTGCGTAAAATATAGTTTTAGCTAATGTTTTTATTTTTTCATGTAATTTAATGTTTAATGTTTTTGTTCTTAGTTTTTCTTTAAATTAGTACATAAATAGGCATAATTAACTTAGTGTTAATCTAACTTAAGATTGTATAATTTTTTCATCTTCCTAAATAACTGTTTGTACCTTTTTAGGTAATTTCTTTAAAATTTCATTTGTTTTATTGTTTTAAGAATTTGTTTATGTTAGACTGTCGGTATTTAAGTTTGTTTTATAAAATGTAAATCTTTTATTGGCCGTAAGTTAGATAATTAAGGTTAAAACTGTTTACATTAAGGGCTGTTGATTTTGTTAAAACAATAAACATAAACATAAACAAAATTAGTTATTCGCAGCGAAATGGTAAGGTCAGTTATTTTCCCAAAACTCAAAGGGATTTCATCAAATCCCTTAGAGTTTAATGTTAATGTTGATAAAATGGAACAAATAAAAATCTCAAGAGATCTATCATTGATTTACATTATGAGAAAAACAGTTATATATATAGATCCTCAATGATCTAGTCAAAGGATCGAACGAGAATCATCTAATAATTTAATTTTAGTACAATTTCCTTGCAAACCAACGATTTAGTAAAATCCCAATTTTTCTCATTGATTTTCAGGGAAGTTCTGTTTTAGGGAAACAACTACAATTCAGGCCTTCAGTAACTCTTAATTATTTTCGGCTGCACACGACTGATACTACCTTTGTTTATTTATGTCTGTTAGAACTTAGGGTTTACCACACCAATCGATCTATAGCATCAATCGACGTTAATCGATTGGTGTAGTAGCTTTGTTTGATCGACGGAAATCCTCCAATCAAACGCCGACTTACCCCTCGATCGATCGTCGATCGATGGGGTGTGGTAGGAACTATCGATTTAAATCGACTAATCCATCCCACTATCGATTTTATATAATCACAAAGCTACTTAGGCATATCCTGTTTATCCTGTCCACATGATCGGAATGCTGGCTTAGCATTTTCATCCAACGTGGCAGTGCTACCAGCATTCTGCGCACTTTGCGCTCTGATGACAGCTTAGATTTTTGGAAATACATACATAGATATAGAGGGCTGTGACATATAATGCTATAACCAACAGATTGTGAACATTTCTCGATTTGTAACCTTGGCATCGAAAATAACAAACAGGGTAAAAAAAGATGACAATATCTCGAAAACCGTGGGACGTTAACTGGTTACATTTTTTCATTTTCTGAAGAGTGCTGCCCCTTATCCGCAGGTAAAGGCTTAATCACTCTTTACACCACACCCTGTACATATAAATGTATTACTAGTTGTAATTGTTCCTGTAATTTTAAATGGTAGTTCATACCATACATATGTAGATAAATAAAGCAAAGTTCTCAAATATAGTCTCTATTGTTATTCTATTCGAGGGTTCAAAACAGTAAAATCTTTGCTTAGTTCTAGAAACTCCATTTGCTTACCTTTGGAAATTAAGGAGGTTCTCTCCACTCGAGTTACTAAGAAAAACAAAACTTTAGCTTTCGACCTTATTTTCAGAGAGAAAACGTAAAGTTTGGAAAGTTCTGGAATTCTTACAAAAACTTTGTTGAATGAAAATAGCTCAGCAATTAAGTAGGTACCGAGAATTTCAAATCTTAAAGGCCTCTCAGGTAGGCAAGGCAAGGTAGGTAAGCAAAATTGGTACTCCAGTTTTATAGAATAGACATTTATTTATAACAACAATACAATCAGTTAAAAAACCGGTCACAGGAGGTATATGCACGCATGCATGTTTACGTTTAAGTCTTACATAGACTTATATATGAAAATAAATTTATTTGAAACCCAGTAACACACATACGCACTTTAATAAATATAATAATTCAGGTACAATAAATCTAACTACAAATATATTAATTATTTTCCACTTTATAACACAAGATACAACACATTGTAACACTTTATAGCTAAGAAAATTACAATAACACATTAAATTCCTTAAATTATTGCCAACAAACATATTAAATTATAGCATTAAACAGCGACATTACAGAAAATATGTTTTGAATTACTTTTGAATTTAGAACTAGTTCAGGAGTTTCCTCCTGATTAATCGATATAGTTATGTTCTATTCAATATTATACTTCTGTTCCGTACAACATTAAGCTTTAAGCCGCGGAAATAGAGTTGTTGTCTAAGTTTACTAATCCACGCACTTTACGCCTAAACTTATAACTAAACAGTACATAGTAGAAGAAGGGAAGATGGCGGATCTACAAACGAAACCATGTACGAAATAGTCTTAACTTAGCTCGTTTTGTAAAGTCACTGATAAAGTGTTGGTTTTCGAGCACGTATACACAAGAATCACAAATAAAGTTTCGTTTATTTACGTTTAGTTCCAATGACACGGTTAAGGTATCAAAATTGTTCCCTAATTGACACTCTTGGGGTGGTAAAAATATCATCTAGGTAAATAATTGCATTGCGTGCGACATAGAGTTCCATAAATTGCTGCGTGAGCAAAATTGCAAATTTGGGGTGAAACCATACATGCAAGTATAGTGCTTATCATTATCACGCTCACATCACCTTTATAGTAAGTTTTATACACATAAAAAAACTGATCCTGTATATACACATTACAGTGTGAGATTTTTTTTCAGGTGTCCAACAAATTTGGGCACTTAGTCGTCGTACATTTATTCATTAATCGAACACGAGAACTCAAAATCTTTTTTTTTTTTCAAAAACTCCCTTTTCCCGAAAAACCAGAACATTTTTTCCAAAATCGAGCACCAAACTGCTTTTTGACTTCGAGTTCTCTCACGGTTTCAGACTAAACCTAAATAGACACTAAAAAAACTCACTCTGTATACAAATCGATAGTATCTATATCTAGGTCAGGTGAGCCAGGCTAGATTGAGCTGTCGCTCTATGAATAATGCTAGTTTCATGCTCAATTACAGGACGCCATTATGTCTCAGAACTTGATAAACACATAACTTACGTCTGGCGGGTATTTACATACTGTCTCGAGTGTAGCTGAGGGAACTAAGGAAAGAGCATGTTCTGCAGCATGGTCTGTTTTACTACTTTGCAGATAAAGCCTCAAATCTTGAAACTTTAAATAGACAGACTGCCTCATTATTCACTCTAATAAATAAGAATACTTACTATCAAAGTGGTTTGAAGATTTGGACCTTAACAATGTGTGTCCTCTTTCGAAATAGGTTATTTTTTCGGTGTCTATGGGTGCCACGATTTTGGAAAAAGAACTGGTACTTGATGTTAGTGCTGCATACAAAAAACATCAAGCCTTCATCTCCATCATTTTCCTGTCCATCACGTTTTCTACGGAAGACCAGGGGCCCAATTCCACTAAAGTTTTAAAAAATGCGATTATGGCGCCATGCTACTGAGATAGAGATTCAGTCTTACCTTTATTTGGTATTCTACTAACGTTTCGTTACAAAGATTATGATTCAAAATAGCTTGTCAATGGAATGGTAGGATAGTGTGGCCATTTTTAACAAAAAATAAATTGGTCGTGACCATAGATACTAATTATTCTATGATGACTACATGGTCGTGACGGACGAAATATTTTTGGTACTCTGCCCTCTTATTTAAGTATCTATCGTTGTAAAAATTAACTTTAACTTGTTAAAAATCAATTAACATCGCTCTTAAACACAATAAAACGCAATTAAATCACGATTTTAGGAAAATTTGTGTGTGACTATCCTTAAATGACAGATAATGAGTTGAAGTTGTCAAAGTCAACGTCGGTAGTACTGTCATATTTTCTGTGGTAAATGTTTACAAGAGCGAGCGCAAACCACGGAACTTGTTTATTTTACATATAAAACGACCAGAAAACCCGAAACAAATCTCAGCAGATCGGATAAACATTTGTCCCGATGCGGGAATCGAACCCGCAAACTCCTGCGTCGCATGCGGACCTTCGCCCACCGTCTCACAGAACTTAAAATCAAACGATTATTGTTTCTTCGTAATACATTTTATTATTATGATTATCGGTCTATTTGTGCGAGTTTGACGACAACCAACGATGCCTTTAATAGTTTTGTTGCTTTGCACTTCCACTGTTCTTTCTATTCCGTGGCCTGAACAGTTTTTTCTTGAGTTTTTTTCAGATTTTATCAGTATTGAAAGTTTTTGATAAAATGAATTCTTTCTTCTCTTCTCGTTTGCCAAGGGCATCAAAACAATCATTTAAACATTCTCTATAAGATTCCGCTGAACAGATTTGTGGTCGACCTTGTTCAGTGCCTCGATTACCTCCGTCTCAGCTCTAGAAACAGCAGGCTGCGAAATTTTGCGAAGAGCACTCTGGCATACTAACATTTGATAGGATCTGGTGGCAAGAAATTCCAGTGCACTCAATATCTGCAAAATAAAGTGTTTTGATTTGTAGGTAGGCAGTTTAATACATAACATAATACTTAAAAAACTTATATATATAATCAACAAAGATACAATACAATACAGTAAAAATACTCTTCATTGCACACCAAGAGAGAAAAAGCAAACAGAAAAACAAGTTGCTACATGGTTTTATCGCTAAGATTTTTTCCATGCAACCTTTGGATAACAGCATCGGATGTTGTGTGCTATGCCACTCATTAGGGGAGGCCTAAGGTGTCATCATTTTTAGGACTACCAACAAGAGATAACAACGAAAAACTAAATAACAATGACCAATTTCTTAGGTCTACTACTCTATAATTTATAGGCAGCCGCAGCAGCATATAGGTAAATCAAGTAAGCATGTAATACAGAAAACTGGCATACAAATTAGCTTAAAACTAGTTTGAAAATGTAATTATATTTTACAATAATAAACAACATAAACTTGAATTTATGTGTGTTGTAAAACTAAATAGGAAAATAATATAACGATGTTGTAAATAAATATTGTTGGACAATCCACACAGCATCATCTAGCCCCAAGCTAAGCAGAGCTTGTGTTATGGGTACTAGATGACTGATATACATAATACAATATTATTAAATAGATAGATATTTTTTATTATACATAGAAAACAACCAGAACCCCTGAACCTGGTAGTAACCATTTTAGCTTATTGATGATGAAAGATGTTTGTTTGTTTTATTTACCTTCGTCATTATGGATATTCCATCAGAACGGCGTTCCTTGCCGATTTACGGAGTAAAGTCTTCAGCTAGTGTTTGTACTGTACATTTGGCAATACGATAAATTTTCACAAATTCCCTTTCCGTAAGGTCTCTTGCAGAAGAGCTGTATCCTGACGGCAACATGCTGATGAATGTTTATGAAGCCTTTTAGGCTCGCCATGCATCTTCTAATGAAAAAACTCTTTCTTCTGAACTTTTCTCATGCAATTTGTTTACAAAAACACCAAGGAAAGGTACCTTTGTTCAATGGTGGTTCAATGACACGATAATGCTAACCATAGACTAAATTAGCTGTCAAAAAATTAGTAGAATACCAATAACGTACGCGATCGGAGATACATTGAATAGTAGAATACGAGAAAACAAGTTCAATGGTCCAATGGTCATAGACAGTCATTGATAGGGCTAAACAGAAAAAGATTGTGATAGTAGAATACCAAAAGGTGTAAAAGGAGACAATTGATAGGCGATATCATTGTCATCGAGAGGAGATTGTATTAGTGGAATTGGGCCCCAGCGCAATGGCATGATCTGCTCTACCATAACACAATGCTGAGTGGAGTCCGATTTTTTCGGCTTTCCTCATAGAGTTTATGTTCTTCTCTCTATGTTCTGTTCTGATAAAATAGAAAGAAGAAAAGAAAGAAAGAAACTAACTTTCATAAATTTTTACTTGTTTAACTTTTCGCTGTGTTACTTAAGTTAAGGTACAAAAAATTATACGTATAGTATAGTAAGTATAAATGACAACCTTATCGCTACGATAAGGCTGTCATTTATACTCGTAATTAATGATAGCTATTATAATCGTAGCGATAAGGTTGTCATTTATACTTTCTCTATTTTAGAGTACTTCTTTCAGATTGTTTTGTCTTTATGTGGCGCTAGCGGTCCGCTTCGGACGGTTATTCATACACCGTAGGGTTACATATACAGTAATTGAAGTTTTCATACGACTCCCTAACTTTTTGAAAATATTCTATAGCCTATATTCACCAGGGATAATGTAGAATTCTAATGGTGAAAGAATTTTTCATATCGGTTCATTAGTTTCGGAGCTTATTCAATCCAAACAAACAATCTAATCTTTCCTCCGTATAATATTAAGCATCATCCTCATCATCAGCCCATGTAAGTACAGTGCTGGACATAAGCCTCTTCTAATGAGCGCCATAGCGCCCATAAATAAATATAAAATAATAGTAATATTAGTCTAGAAAACACTATTTTCTATCTATCACAGTGTACCAGCTGTTACCGTTTTCAGCCGCGAGATGGCGCTCAAGTATTGTACAATCTTGATTAACAAGTCAAATACATAGTTTGATTTACTTGTGCGAGTTTGATACAACTTGCCAAGTCCAATACAAGACTAATATTTGTTTGAACATAGTTTTGTTGGCAAAAGCCTTGCAATAGTTTACATTACAGTGGGAGTTGATGTGTGATATCTAGACCAGCTGATCGAAAAACGTAAGGACTAATAATTATCATAGCTAACTGAGGCAAACACAACATATTATGCTGAGTCGTCGCCATTTTGTGGTTTAAGGTTTTATTAAATTGGTAATTTTAATTAATTTGAGTATGTACAAAAATTTATCAATTTAAGCTACAAATAGAGAAAATCTCATTATTATTATAATTATTTCACATCAAGAATAAAATGACTATCTACTACCTGGTCCAAATGTATCTTATATAGGAGAGGTACAATACAATAAAAATTACTGCACACCAAAGATTTTTTTTTACAGAAAACAAGAAAATAACAGTTAACAAAGTTCACTATGCGACCTGATCGCAGAGAGCGATCTAGTCCAGACAACCTTGGGTTGGACACGAAGTAGTTGTAGATCAATGGCTACCTCTGTTTTTTCACGAAAGAGCTCTTATTGAGTGCTTAGCAAATATGTAGTTGTATTTTCAATTCCATTCGCTTTGAATGTTTAGATCCATCGACACAAGCAAGCAAGCGCAAGCAATCAGCTAGCAGGTAAATGTACGACCCACATTATAATTAACATCCTGTCACAAGCATATTATAAACGCTACAAAACACAACCATAGACAGTCATCAGATATTTTATAACGTTTATAAAAAAATACACAGAATATGCCCAAACTAAAAAATCCGAAAGTTGAGTCGCATCCGATCACCCAAGACTTAGAATAGTTGTAAATATGACATCAGCAAGTAATCGCGTTCGAATATATTTAGGTTAATGCGAATTACAGCGCTGTTCGGTGCGGATAAAATCCTTGGTCTTCTTAGGAATGTGCTACACTAGAGGATTTACTTAGAAATGGTTTTAAAACAGGGGTTTCCCCTACATACGTAGACGCGCACAGTTAATTCCAAAATGCACACCGTCGGTCAAACGCCCGTTCACGTAGGCGAATTAAAAATATACAATACGATTCGTATTCAGTTTGTACACAAGTTTCACATTGTCTCTCGCACAAACACTCTGCCGTCTTCGTTTTATTTGCACTTATATTTGATATTTAGCCGCAGCTCCATAGGCTTATTCTAGCTTTGAAAGTTACTAAAGGTACTGATATAGAAAGAGAAAACGTATTCTCAATACTTTTTCTCTTTCTATAATTTTTTACTTCGTCTTATTCTTGCAACAAGTAAAGAGGGACAAGAATGTTGTTTCTGCAAATACTTCAAATATATGTACAAATTCTACGAACCAGATGCAAGCAATCACAAGCATTCAGAATGATCCGAAGCAAACCATTCACGCAACTAATTGGATACATTTTATAAAGTTGCAAGCGAGCAGTTGCGATAGCTCCAATCAGTTCAAAGGCATCAATAGGACGGGTCCGGGAATCGAACGGGGACGGTTTAATTACGGAATGGAGTCCTGCCGCAACCTGGCGTGCGCGACTGTTGTAACTCACAAATGGATTAGTCTGGGAGAGGACCGGTGCAAGGGCTTGCTACTCGGGGGTAGGTAAAAAAAATACAAATACAAAAAATCCTCTTATATTAAAAATGAATGAATTTAATGTACATAATATGAAATATTTACAAAAACTTATAAAATCCTAATATCTAAATTAAAACAAAAATTACAAAAGGCGACCATGTTGCTTAAAGTTTAATGTTAAAATTCATAAAATAATCAGAGAGTCAGAAAATCGAAAATCAGAGAGAACATCGAGAGGAAATTAGTTCTCTATATTCCTATAACCTATTACTTACCGTTCTTTGCCTTTCCGTCAGTTATAACAGGGAAGAAAGCTCGCGAGACTACTTAACGAATTCACTGCCCAGCTTTCGAATCGGGAACACGTCCATGTGCGTCATGGACAATGAAAGCGTTAATCGCCGGCTTTTATCTTCATGGAAGTTATTTCCTCACAAAAACAAAACATCGATTTATACGAGGCTGTTGAAACTTTAATAATTACAAAGCCATTATAGTTAATTAGAGTATCTTTATCAATCCAAAAATAGATATTTACGTTTCGAAACGAACTACCGTATTTTAATTATTCTCGTAGCTTCTTGCTACGCCGTAGCACTTTCCTTTTTAATCCACCTTTTAATCAAACAAAATACTTGTATACTCTTTATTTTTCTGATGTTTTTTAATACTAACGGTTACCCCTATCACTGAAACCAAATCATTGATCTTTATTTGACTTTTGTGATGGCGAGCCACCAACAAATCGACAAAGCCCTATCAGTTACATACAATATTCATACACTGAAGTTTCGCACCAATCCACCGAGCCCATACTCGCTCACAAAGCGAGTATGTAGAGTTCATAACGTTGTACCCGCGCGCCACGTGGCCTGGATCTAGCCTGAATCTGACCCTGTCCTGAACGTTCGATTAACTCATTCTTTCCGGAAAACTGCATGTATATGAGCTACTTTAGTTTTATAGGGCTCTCTTTTTAATTGGGAAAAGGTGTGACGACGTGGGAGGCCGTAAACTCTAGTAAGTAATGCACGAAGTCGTTTCAAAGATGTACTGTTGCTGTGGGGTGTAGAAGCCGTGCTTTAATGTGCTTTATGCATGGGGTGTTAAAGTTTAAAGTGCTTGGTTGCTGTTGTTGATTCTTTAATGCACTTTGTTTTTTCTTTTTCTTTTGTGGTTTAACTACATACTCTAAACTCAAAGTAGTTTCAGAAAACGTGAGGTATTTTCCAATGGATGTCATTATTGCCGAGAATTATAATATAAGTAAATTTATAGAAAATATAGAAATAGAAAAACATTTATTCAGACACAGGTAGAAATATCGAATTTACTTCTTTATGTGAGCCAGCAATTACAAGCGAAAAACTGCTCCGTTGATACTTTATTTAATGGTCTAAGCTTCATGGCGATCCTCATTATAGGTCCAAAATAAAAAGCAGTTAAAGTAGTAAGTACCAATTAAAAAAGTTTTTAACACAAACAAATAACGCAGACGATCTCCGAACAATCTCAAACAGTCGAATTAATTTGGGTATTGCAAACCGTGGCTTGTTCAAACTTCAACGCCGGCCAATACACATTCAACAACACAAACTCCAAGTGAGAGCGGGGAACACTATTCGGTGGTTCCAGCTTCTATTACTGTCAACAATCATATTTAGGAGGAAGTCGTAGAGTTGTCAAGGATTCAAGTACAATTAGGTTAGGTTTTTAAAATTTATCTATGTAACTAGTTTTTATGAGGTTGGTGAAAACTATGAATTAAATTGCGCAATTATATCGGCTTGTCATAACTGTGTCAATAAGCATTACGTATTTTAAACACTGTTAAACAAAACTAGTGACCTAGCCTTCCACAAGGGTAAGAACTGGGCCTTATAACTTAAATACATGCTCTCTGCGGTATTGTTCCGTAAACTCTACTTATAACGTTTTAAGTAGTGGTGTCAATAATTTAAACAAGACTCCACAGAAATGAGATGAGCTGTAAATATTATTACGATTTAATCTGGTGTTCTGTTCATACAGACACAGAGATCCGTTATTACTTAAACTTTAGTTAAAAGTACCACGGTCAAAGTACTATATAATTCAATTCAATTTAATAGTTGAAATTCTCTTCTACAAAAAAAAAATAAAACCATTCAACTCGAAATTTAAAATTATCATTAATCAGTTCCATATAGGCGAAGGCACGTACCAAGCAAGCGCAATAAAAGTTTAAGGTTCTGTTTGTTCACGGAACCCTTTATAAAGTTCCATTTCATTCCAGTCAAACATCGCACTAATTAATTCCCATTATGGAATTGAACAGATAAGGCATGTTTTTATTTCTTTTGCGCACGCAGCCGTATTTAAGGTAGGCTTTTATTTAAAACGTTAGATAGTAGAGGCGACGGTATTTATTCAGAGATACTGGTGGTTAATTTAGTACAGTTTTAGATGTTTTTTTTTTTTTTTCATTATATTAGTGTTGACAAAGTTGAACGTAAACCTATGGAGATGCAAATAATTGTTGGGTGGATGTGATCACATCGCTTACCCAAACCACATAAACTCACATAAGTAATTTTATGGAATATTTGCGAATATCCTGTTCTATTTCTGACACTTTATTAAGGATTACTTTGTTTGAGGACGACCTATGTGGCGCGTTGGGCGAAGGGCCGCCTGCGACGCCGGAAGTTGCGGGTTTGATTCCCGCCTTGGGACAATGTTTTGTATGACCTGCAGATATTAGTGGTGGTTTTATTTATATAAATACCTAGTGTACCTACCTACATTGTACAATAAATATACAACAAAAATAAAATATTACAAAGAGTACACTCATAAATAAAAATCGATATTATCTAAGAAGAAACGAATAGTTATTTAATGTTAGAGTTTCGTTTCAGCTAATAATAAGAAAATAATCTTACGTTTCAAACACATTAATTTTTAAGAGTAGGTATACCTACATCTATCCATTCATCCAACTTTCACATTTTATTATTCTCCGTATGACTTACCTATGTATGAGCTCTGCTTCGTCCAAAAACGATTCAATAATTCAGTCGGAATTGGCAGCATCCTCGAATGTTGATCAATTGATTGTAGCGACCTCGTTTCGTCGCATTCAATGAACCGTCCCCGGTTATGTCACGAATAGCTGTTGAATTGCTGCAGTACCACGTTTCCATCAGTTTTATCTGATACCTATAGCGCTGATTACATTGATTCAGAGATAATTCCCTTGACCGATAGCTCTGAAAGCTATCGGTTTCGAGTCCCGCCGATATCGAAAACTTTTGGGATATAATTTTTTTACGAATTCTCTGAATTTACATATATACGGTTTTTTCTTAATATACGCATGATTTGTAACTTGTAATTATACAAGTTTCCACATACAGTTACTGAAAAAAAAACTAAGGTAAAATAGACGACGATTTAGAGATATACCTCTACACACAAAAAGATAAATGTTAAGTTGTGTACACAAAATGTTAAGTTAAATTGAGAAAAAGGTGTCGTTTGATTTCGTGGCGTAGTGTATAGCGCAGTCCGTACTGAGGAAAGGTCGCGGGTTCAGGTCCCACCGAAACCGTAAATTTTTAGGACTTTATTTATCCTAGGCCGATAATAGCATATCGTTCAGTGTACATACATGTATCTGATTATTGAGAGAATTGAACAAAGCGTGATAGTGTATAAAGAGGTTAAACATTATGCAAATTTGTTAACTGTTTTGACCAGTTTTTTTGCATATTTTTATTCTTTGGTGTGCATAAAGTGTATTGAATTGTATTATTTGCATAGAGCTTTCCTTTACAAAATATTAGTATATATAATATTAATAATAGAAAATATTTTACTTCAGTATAAGGGTTATTTTCGACCAGAGACTTTTCTACGTAGCTCTCAAAAACTTTCAATGTTAATTACAGATGTGAGCGTCAGCAACTTTTGACCCAAACCGCAACAATTCGATAGAATTTCGAACAGTCCAAAAGCATAAAACGGAACATGTTCAACCAAACAACCCGAAAATTGATTACAGGCAATTCAGTGAACTTCTAAGGCAACTCGGAAGTCACGCTACATCGAAATATTGTCGACGATTAGATCGGTGACAGGGACCCGGGTTTTTGTCATGATACTTACCCTGCCGTTTTACTAGACAGTAACCATGAATATACCTACGTAAAACTGTTATTATTTCACAAATACAGAATATTTAATTATCATTATCTTTTGGTCAGAACAACTCCATCGAACTGCGATTACCAACCCGCATGCCCAGAGTGGGGATTATGGGAAAGCCCTCAAATGATAAATAAATCCATCTATGGCGCTCACTAGGGGAGACATAATGTCCATCAGTGGACTGATATAGGATGCCGATGATGGTCTCTTCTTGCGAAAATATAAGAGACAATTAAAAATGACTTGCGCAATAGATTACAAATTGACATAATTTATGTTTATTCTACCCTATACAACAATCTCTAGGGGAGAAAAAATAATGATGACATCGCATCGCCATATATTTACGTAGATTTATTGAAGTTCAAGGAAAGAATTTCAAATAATTATTCCTTGATAAGTAATTTTTTGACGTAATTTTTTTTATATCCCTACCCAATATCCGCAGCAGTTCCGCAAATACTCTAATTTCTTATTTTATAGACGCGCCTAAAAAGATTCCTTACGTATTGATTAAAGCAAGCTCCGCGCTTCGAATTTCGAAGTACTATTCCTAAATTGAATGATGTCAAATAGATGCACAGAAAAGATGGCTGAACAACGTCAGCCGATGCACAAATGCGGTATTCAAACACGATTGCGACCGTCAACAGAAGGCAAATTGAAACATTTCTAGTGCTGGCGTGCTTGCACACTGAAAAGGTTCTTGCACAAAACTTTGATATGCTAAGAAGAACCTTGAAATCACAGGTAATTTTTGTTACTATTATGCTTTACAATTTCTTTTATCAAAGTTTGTTTTGCCGTCAATACGTGTTCTCAAAATCAATTTGGGTTGCCACTGCAAATAAATAAAAAATCACTTATGCCTATTTGGTCAACTCAACTCACAATACAAAAGAAAGTAAATTTCACAATAATTTATAAAATAGACACCCAGAATTTCACAGCACTAAACTCAGTGTACCGTGAAGCAGTCAAACGCTATTTTAAGTGGATTAGTATCGAACGATGCGACGCAGCCGATCGCATTGCCGATGATCACATAATGTCTCTGTGTCATGCTCCTGCGGTGAATGCCCAAATACGAGCTTTAGACGGGTCGAATACGAACAGTGTGTAGAACAGACTTATTGATCAGCGTGTTTTACTCATGAACCCACTGAAGCATATCATGAGCCTGATGTAGCTAATGTATACAGGGTTATAAGTATATGTGATGACCTTTTAAAGGCGACTTGGGCAGATCAAGACGAACTTTTGTTCTATGACTTTTGCCAAAACGTAATACAGACAACCCCTTTCATTAACGCAATCCCTTTCTTATGAGGTTATTGATCATCATCATTATATTAAAATAAAGAAAATAATTAATTAAATCAGTGTATTTACGAGACTATGAACAGCAAACGATGAACGCCCATGTACCTAGTCAATGTAGTAATAAGGAAGGTATCAAGAGTGAACAATATACAATTTTGTAGTTTGTTCTGTGAAAGCTATTTTTTTTTACTTGTCTAAGTGCTTATTTTCTAAGCCTAAAGAAATAAAGTTATTGAATCTGAATCTGGTAAATGCTTTCGACTTTTATCTTGGATTAAGTATTTAAAAACACTTATAGAGAAAATTTCCTAGTTAATATATTTGGAAAAATAAGTGTTTGGCGCACATTTTGTTATTTATCTCAGTAACAGCCGACTTTCTTCCTGGGTGTTTATATTCTCAAGAAACCTAGAAATAGTAAAATATTTATTAAGGTTCCTGCTACAACCTTTTTTAAAATATTTATCTAAGAAAACATGTCTTTTTTATGTAAAAATGCGATTATGTTTATTTTCATTTCTGAAAAGTATTTTGAAATATTTCGAGACAAGAACCTAGGTAAACACTATTTCAATACAAATAATAGCAGATCATGATGAAAATATGCTTAAATTACAAATCATTTTTGTACTACGTTCGTGTGGAAAATTCATCCGTCGCTGGAGCCTTAAGTTTTTTTAACCTTAAGTTTCCTTAAGATTAAATCAAAACCAGAGTGGGTTTTGATTTAATCCTAAGGATGGTGGGATGATTCCAATTTATTAACTTCTGTCAAGGTGTATTACTTAGTTATTCATTGTTGACACGAGATTTTTCTGAGGGAATTGCCGGTTGTGATTATGTTTATAGCCATTTCCATTAAATTTTGGTGAAAAGCATTTCCTCTGCATCGTTTGCTTAGCGGTCGCTTGTTTAACCGCTGATAATGAGGCCACGGGTTTGAATCCCTCGTCGGGCAGGTTATTGGCGTTTTTTTTAACAAAATCGGCTAGAAGGATATATTTGTAGTGTCTGTACAAATATCATCGTGCGGGACGTATAAATACTTTTAAATGAAGTGGGCCGAAAACTAGGGACGTAAATGGCATAAATAGTATTTAAAAATTGTAAGACGAATTTGAATATTTTATTTCCCTCAATAAAACAGAACAGCAATCTAAACCTACTGCTTTGAAACTCGTCAAAATAAAAACTCGTTTAAAAATAATAAAGTTGATGAATTTCCATAAATAGCTGCAAACTAAAAACTCTTTAAACAGGGTAGCTGAACTAACAAACATTTGAATAATCCAAAAATTAATTTAAGCTACTCATAAACTCGCTGCATGAACCCGTCTCCGCGAAAGCCATTTCTATATTAAAATTTTAATAGTACACAGATCCTGGGCTTTTGAGATTAGGCGCCCTGTAACATACGACAACGCCTCCACTGTAAGTTTTATTAAAACGTCACGTTTAAATTTCAAAACCAATATACCTTTCTTGTAAAATATCCACTTTTTGAGTAATTTTGAACCGACTTGGTGTGCGGAGTTTTTCTGTAAACAATATACCACGCAATTTAAAACGGGGTGAATCCTATAAAGGTATACTAATATTATATAGAGGAAATTGAGGTTTGATTGTTCGTTTGGATTGAGTAGGCTCCAAACTCTTTCACCATTAGAATCCTACTTTATCCCTGATGAACATAGACATTAGAAACTTCAATAATTTAACTCTACGTATGTGTGTGTGTCATCATCATCATCAGCCCATTTTAGTCCAATGCTGGACATAGGCCTCCCCTATTGAGCGACATAGCGCGCCACACAGTGTGTGTAAAAATTAATAATATGTGAAATTTTCAGGACCGCTAGTTAAAAGTAAATCAAAATGCGGAACTAAAATCATGTTTTTTCAAATAATTCCAACAATATTTACCCATTTAAAAAAAAATATACTAACTGATTTAAAAGAGTAAAGAACTACTGTAACTTTAAAAACCTGTAGTAGGAGACTCAGGTGATACCTGATGGAAGCTTCCAAGTCATATCTTGAGGAGAATATTAAAAAGTAAATCTTGTGAAGCTAACCTGCACTTTACGACAATCTCTGCAGCGTACCGTATTAATAATAAGCTAGTTTGTGGCATCAAAGAGCCAAGCTTTAATGAAAAACTTGCTTAAATAGCTGATTTATTAATTTATGCTAGAAAATGGGATGAGTTTAAAGATCGATAATTATTTATTTTTTATTCGTTGTTTTTAATTCTATTTATATTTACGTTAATAGGTGAGCTATTTTATTTCTAACTTTGGGCACATGGTCGTGGGACATTTTATATTATTTATCGACTAAAGAATAAAAAAGGCAAAAACAATAATGCTGTTTCTAGAAAAAATAAAAGAGTTCTTTGACTTTTTTAAAGCAGTACTTACATTTTCAAAATGGAACACGTAGCCCTGAAAAAAAAACTCAAACAGTATACTATGATTTAAAAAACCCTCCTCTTTTCAGCCTAGTGAAGTTGTGTGATTTATTCAGTTATTTGGGCTCTCATGATTTCTGTATTTCGTAATGCGATACTTTCAGAATACTGTTCCACCGGATTTCGCATTTCGGTATCCCGTAAAAGGCATGCCTGTAAACATAGTAGTATATACTATGTTTACAGGCATGCCTTTTACGGGATATCGATTAGAATCCAACATCATCACAGATTTTTTAAACTGACAATATCTTCATCTCCATTCCCAACATTTATCCCTTAATTCCTCAGAGACGAGCTGGTAGAAATAATTTAATATAATTCCTGTAAGCTCAACTTTGAGATATTCCGACGAACAGCGATTGGTTGATTTATTAACACTGTCATCAACCCTGAAACCACTTGATCGCGTGCACTGTGCTCTCTGACGTTGCGGTTATTTGCAGACTAGAATTGGATAATAGGCAAATACTACGATAAAATACAATCTAGTGTTTACACATAAATTTCCTAAAAATCTAAGCCGTTTGTAGAAGTCATAGTGCCGAGATAATTAGAATTGGTTCCAATTCAATTCAGGTTTTTTAAATTCTGGATGATTTTAGGGTTATATTTTCTGTGCAGTGATTTTTTTGAGATTATGTTAGTATCATGGATAACATGTGTGTTCGTCTGTAACCAGACATCAAAATACTCACTACTAGAAGAGCAAATTGAATCACGAAATAAAAAATTATGTTTGAGACAAAATTTTACTTGATTCAACTTAAAACACAATTGAATAACCCCGACTGACTTCTTGGTAATTTTAAAAACTTTATAGGTTCGTAAGCGCTTAAAATGACCAATAATTTATATACGGCATTTTTATGAAGAAACGGACTTTCAGTTGATTTGATCGAATATGGCTAATCTAGGTAAATAAGTCAAGGAATGACCTATTTCTAGATAATAAATAAATAAAAAACTAGATATGAGAACTCCATATGTAAAACACTCCCATGCGAGATGTCAGTGCAGATCTCAGTTCCCCCACTCTATATGTTTATAATATACTAGCGGCCCGCCCCGGCTTCGCACGGGTATTCAACAAAAATTTCAGAAATTATACACAATAACACGATGGGTTTCACAGTTTTCATACGGATCCCTTACGTTTTTTAACAGCATTGGGATTTTCGACATTGACTCGACACTCCGTAACTGACACTGGCCGTAGAGAAAAAGCAAGCACAGTGCGCAACCTCTTTTTCTATTCTAAAGTGCCTTATTAGAAAAAGAGGTTGAATAAACAGCGCACGGTTCAATTATTGAATTTTTCATGCGGATCCCTAACTTTTTTGAAAATATTATATAGCCTATGTTCATCACGGAAAATTTAGGATTCTAATGGTGAAAGAATTTTTCAAATCGATCCAATAGTTTCGGAGCCTATTCAATTCAAACAAACAAACAATCAAATCTTTCCTCTTTATAATATTAGTATAGATTTTAAAGTAGGTTAAATACTGCGGTCTCCAACCCTCGTGCCCGCCGTTCGCTAGTGTACCATCTTATTTATTCCCACCTCGTTCCCCTCTTTGATGTAACCTGTGAGGCGTAATTTAAATTTAAACACCTCTGTGAGAATACTTTGGACCGGGATGACTCCAATTTCAGGGTTCGTTGCTTGCGGTTGGAAGAATAAATAAATGTTGAGCTCGATGGAGTTCCCCGAAAAATCAGCCATTAAAGTTTTACAGGAAGGCAGATAAGTTTAATACTTTAAAGATTATGTTGAAGCCTTACCTTAAGTTAAGGGGATTTTATGATATTTTTCCTTCAGAAAAAAGTAACAAATTTTATATAGGAACTTGCAGGACTCTTGGACACGGCATACAAAATTCACAAGTAAAACTGGGAAAAAAGTGATCAGTTTGATTTATAAGATAAGATACGATAATAATTCTTTATTATCAAAACTTATGACTAAGACAAAATAAAACTAACGGTTAACGGAATTGGCGGCCTTGTCGGCCTTATTTATTGTTCAATTTTATCTTATAAAGGTAAATTAAAGAAACGATCAAGAAATCTTTACGTTAAAAGTTGTTTTTCGAGTTGGAGCAAAACTAGTCAGATACCTATTTATCGTCTGAAAAATCTGATACTTTATAGTAAACCTTTTTGGAAAGAATATATTTGTCAATTTATTTGACTTTTTTTGATCCTTTATAAATATTGAAATCAATTTGGGAACGTGTGAAATGGGCTATAGTAGGGGCTTAATTATATAAGCTGTAGATTCTACATGCAAGACAGAATAGCTAAGCATTATAATCCGATTAACATTTAATTCAAACCACTATTATATTGTTATTATATAGTATAGCCACGTGGCTATACTATAATAACAACCTATTTTTAAAGCATCTACTTTACATATAAGTAAGTTCTTATTGTGGCTTCAATGCTGTTCCTGGATCGAACTCTACAACGTTCACTATGTTCGTGAAGGTTTTTATAACTAGCAATCCACCGGGCACGGGTTCATATACTTTGTGTTACATTATCGAAATTTTCATTCGGCTTCCATTTTTTTTTTATATTTTGTCGTCTTTGTTCATCAGGGATAATGTAGGATTGTTATGATAGCTGAGTTATGATAGATGAGCCGTGTGGTGAAGGCTTAGTATTGCACCACCCCAACTCTTCCCGTGGGTGTCGTAAGAGGCGACTAAGGGAAACACACCGCGGGGCGGGCAGCAGCGCCCTCTGTAGAACAATTCCACCGAACTGCGATCCCCAACCCGCATGCCCAGCGTGGGGATTATGGGCAATAACCCCATTAACCCTTCTCTATTCGAATCGTAAAGTAATTTTTAGACACCCTCTACATGGTATTCCTACTTCAAATATTTTTCGAACTAATTTTCTGCCTCGGTTCTACAAAAGGAAAAGGAAAGTTGCTTTCAAGACTCAAAAGGAAAATATAAAAACTATTTCGATCAAATTATTCCCTTTGCTGCGTAGTCTGGCCGTAGCAAATAATTATTCGTAGCTCTGCTACGGCGTAGCAACTGCTTCGGCGTAGCAACTGCTACGAAGCTACGGTAAAATTATATTATCTAGGTATCTCCTTAGATTTAATCCACCTAGATCTTCTGTGGTATAGTAGAAGCTTAGGGAATATAGACTTTATTACATGATTAGTTTCCGCCCACAGCTTCGCCTGCTTCTTCTCCGGGTAAAAGTAGGTTAGATTACTGAGACGGAGAAGGAACGACGCAAGAGATTGCGGGTTCTACGTTACACGTTAGACCACAACTATCAACACAACAAACATGTGCAGGTCGTACATACATTTGTCCCGAGGGTGGAATCGAACCCGCAACCTACTGCGTCGCAGGCTGACATTCGCCCACCGCGCCACAGAGGTCGTCGACTAATAATGTAACAATACTCCTTCGTTATCTTCGGACATAAGGGGTTGGAAAGTAATAATGCTGTTTCGTCGACCGTAACGCTAAGGTAATAATGAATTTCCCTAACATTTTCTGTCCCTTGCACAAAATCCCGTTTTTCTGTCTCTGAAATATATTTGCTAAAAAGTACGTCAAAATATATTTAATCATAAAAGCTTAATTGTTTCAATACTAGCTTAAAACATGAAATAATATTTAAAATAGACTTTAGAATTTTACCAAAATAAAAGCTATAAAGATCCAATTCATTGTTAAATTTACTTTATATTACTAGAACTCTCTCACACAGAAAATTTCAAAATCACATTCCAATTCACCTCTAAATTTAATCAAGGTTTTATTAGATCGGTGTTTATTGAACATTCCGTCTCGACTCGGTTCGAAAAAGAATTTCAATTTATTTTTAGTATTTAGTAATTTTATATTGTTGAGTTCGTTCAACATTGTCTGTGATAAAGTTTGCAAACAGAAGAAAAGTCCCCCTTCATAATGGTCTGCTAATTTACCGAAGGTATGGTTACTTCTTTGCACAGAGCAACACGGGCCCCCGGCGGACCGGAGCTTCTTTGACATAATACTACTTAGCAACTGTGATACTTAGCAAAGCGGTCTATTATGAGTAAGTGGGTAAATTTTTTAATCTTTAAATAAGAAGGTTCTTGTTCTTGTACTGATAGAAGATGGACTCAACATTAGCGATTAGTGTTAATATATTTTTGCTACACGTAGCTGGGCTTGGTAGTTCAAGAGACAGTTTGTAGTAAATCGGAATCCAAAAAAACATGTATCATTTAAACATAAAACTCACCTGTGAGTTTTTTGAGGGCTACAATGGGGAAGTCTGAAACCGTGAGAGTTATCGAAAACTCATGAAACAAGTCAAATGATCGATTTTGAAAAAAATAAGTTCTGCTTCTTTCTTTTTATCTGCTTGCGATCTTATTGAGATAGGAGAAATTTAAATTAAAAAGTCTTGAAAAATAATCACCCCTTTCGGTTTAGTAGGTACAAATAGAACGTGGCACCGATTATAAAATGAAAATTAACAGTCAGAATTTAAATTGATGAAAATATTAAATCTGACTATAATTAATAGAATTAACTAATTAATTTGCCCTAAAACTCGTTGCGCAACCTAGTTGTCGCTGGGGCATTAAAATCTCTAATGTTCATTTGAGATTCAATTATTTTAATGGAACGATGCTTACAGAGCAAATAATTTCAGCCGTACAATTTAATGTAATAACGATCGGGAACATACTACAGTGTTCGCCACTTTACCATGGCCTTAAGTTGAAGTCCGCACTTATAAGAGTCTTATTTTCCACTTGCCGAACTTTTGGCTGTCTTTTTAGCTTGGTAATAGGTGGAACGTATGACTTCTCTACTTCTAGACTTATGAATTACTTAATAAAAGAAAATACTACTCTGATACTAGTAAATTCCTGAAATATTAATAAATGAAATATGAATAAACAGAAGAACACAATACAATTTAATGTAGGTACTTGTAAAAAATGTTTTGAAATTTTTTGTTTACACATCCGGTCTCGTAACAGCGTTGCTCTTTATCTCGTCTTATTAAATAATTTCTAAAATCTTTTCATTACCTATAGCAGCCGCAGCCGCAACCGGCTCCACTAATGTGACATCGAGGACATTTCTTGCGCTGCCGTGTTACTGGTAATTCACGGACATTGCGTCAACTGCGGGTCCTGCCTGCAGTTCGGTATACATGGTATTTTATACCACTCATCTTTCGCACTTTCCATCACGTGAGATCGTGGTCAAACGGAGATTTATTAGATAAAAAAAAAAACAATACGCAACGTCTTCACGAACCCGTTCTTGATATGATCAAATACAGCTCACGCAGTGTCAGTGAATTATCAATTAATATAGGTCGAAGTAAGGTACAAAGTGCCGCGTACTGTAGTCTGTAGGCAGTGCTTTGCAAAAGCTTCTAAAGTTACTTTGTTAGTTTGATGAAATAAATAACAGTTGGTATTTAGAAATGCTTTCATAAAAGCATATTTTACACTTGTTTACTTCTACCGCTTTTACTTCGTCTGCGTAGTGTTTGTGTTTGTAATGAATTTGCGAGTTTAATATATAGGCGTCTGTTTAAGTTATAGCTTATTCTTCGGTGTAGCAAGGGCAGAAAAAGGATTCCATTACTTGTTAAACTTAAGCAAACGCGAAGCCTTAAGAACCAGCTCCTCCAACTCAGCTTGTGGATGTCGTACGAGCTGATTAGGAGACCGGAGGAAGGTCGGCAGTTTCCGTCTGTATATCTTAACATCCCTACGGCAAATTGGGGATTGCACCCAATTTGCCCCAAACATGGCGTGTCAAAACCCCCTAGTTGGTCTAGCTAGAGGCTGCTGGCGATCTCGTAATCAAATATAATTATATATAATATAATCAAAAGTGGGGTGTCTTTTAGACCTGCGTGAATCCACCGTCGGCCACATATTCACTTTGCATCAGGTGAGATCGTGTTCAAACAAAGTAAACAAGAAAATATCATCCGCGGACAGCACTCAGGTTTGAATCCCTTGTCGGGCAATGAAGAGATTCGTAGATCGAAGTCTCACAAAAGTTATTTACAATGTGGTAAAACTGTGAAGAAATTGCTTCAGTCAAATCAGACAACAATTCCCATACAATTACAGCAACTCATCAATGTTGAGGTAATCCAATCCCGGCGGGATGGCTTCAAGGGACAGATGGACCAAGTTCTAACTAGTGGGGGAATGACCACCTAACCTTATTAGGGAAATGGCCAAGATGGCGAGTTTACGTGGAAAGCGGGTTAACGCGCTTGTGTGACGACCTCTGTGTAGGAGGTTGAAGGTTCAATTCCTCGAGACGAATTTTTGCACGAATTGCAGATATTTGTCCCGGGTGTTCTGCATTATTTCTATGCATAATAAAAAAAATCTATTTATGCAGCACACAAGCTCTGCATAGCTTAGCGCTAGATGATGCTGTGTGGGGCTTGGTATATTGTACACTAGCGGCCCGCCCCGGCTTCGCACGGGTATTAAACAAAAATTTCAGAAATTATACACACTAAAACGATGGGTTTCACAGTTTTCATACGGATCTTTACTTTTTTTAACAGCATTGGGGTTTTTGACATTGACTCGACATTCCAAAACTGACACTGGCCGTAGAGAAAAAGCAAGCACCGTGCGCTATACAACCTCTTTTTCTATTCTGACGCGCCATAATAGAAAAAGAGGTTGAATATACAGCCCACGGTTCAATTATTGAATTTTTCATGCGGATCCCTAACTTTTTTGAAAATATTATATAGCCTATGTTCATCACGGAAAATTAAGGATTCTAATGGTGAAAGAATTTTTTAACTCGGTCCAGTAGTTTCGGAGCCTATTCAATTCAAACAAACAAACAAACAATCAAATCTTTCCTCTTTATAATATTAGTATAGACAAGCAGGACATGCGAGAGACGAAAGGAGCGAGGAAGTTACTACTTCTCTTTGATTGAGAACCAACTTTGATTCAATCATGTTTTGCGAACATTTGGGAAAATAATGATGTTTTTATCTCTTAGGGATTACCCCTAATGCGAGGACTTACGCACTATAATAACTAAAATCTTATATAAAATATTTCTTCAATACAATGTAATACAATACAATGCAAATATTCTTTATATTTGTTATTAAAACACGGATATACAGGAAAGGAAACGACAAATACAGATTGCGTGTAACAATGGCCGGCCTTTTGCCTATGAGCGATTTCTCGTAGCGATAAGGCCGCCTTAATGTGCCATTTGATACTAGATATTTATGCTCCTATCCAGGCACCAGCATCCTGGTTTTAGCACAAATCCAGCCTATTACCGACTGACCGTAGGTATTAGAATTGGACGAGTCGTGAACATCTGAGTGGAACAACTTGTTCAATTAATTGTTGGCTACCCTTTGTGGAAGGCTGCTGAACATTTCTGACGTGGCCACAAGTTTCGACAAGTATTTCTGGAACAACGAGATTGGTTGTAGAAGTGGATCATGCTAGTCACACTTTTTTGAGGAAAGTTTGGTGATTTTGATTGATTGTATGAAAGTACTACAGAAATGGGAAAAATGTTCTTGAATTATGTTTAGGTGCAGTATCGTCGAAAATCCCATAACGGTAGTGTATTGACATTCATCGATTGGTAACCTATATATGTACATATCCATATGTAGTATACATAAATGTTAAATGTATTTTAAGTTAGGTTTGATCTCAATTTATATTGACACAGAAATAATTTAAAACTATATAAAAGTAGATAACAAATTGTTCTAAAACAACAAATTAAAAATTATAAACCGAAAAGTTGTCACCTATTTATAAACGCCACTGTTTGTTGTTTTTTATTAAATAAATATATCTTTTTTTATACTTCTAATTTATACAAAAACATCTTGTAAAACTGTAAACTTATTGAAAAGTCCACCCTGATATTATATTTAAAATTTTACAGTTTTCTCATCAGCAAGACAACTAGCGAGCCGAGTTTAAACTTACAGAAAACCACATACCCCCTAAACCTATCCCTCTTGCCTCTAAATAGCACGACTACACGAAAATAGCCTTGTTTCCTCCATTAGCTCCCATCCGCAAGCTAATAGCATCCAGTGCACAAGATTAGCTATAAGATGACAGGACGTGCTCCTGTGACGTCACCACTCGACTACAATTACATCACTCGGGGGAGGATGTTAGGGGTTTGTGTGAAGCTGGTATATAGGGTTGTTGTTAATGATGGGCAGATGGCTGGGTAGGAAGGAACAAGGATAAATATGCTCCTAAGAAATCTAAATCCTATTCTTGGTATTTATTTTCAGTAATGCGAGAGTTTTTTTAGAAAATTAATTTTTTTGTTTATATGATTATACTTAAATAAATAATGCCGGACAATCCACACAGCGTCATCTAGCTCCAAGCTAAGATTATTACATAAATAGATATGAACACATAGGTAGGTTTTTTTATCTATGGCGCTCATTAGGGGAGGCCTATGTCCAGCTGTGGACTATTATAGGCTGGTGATGAGGTAGGTTTTATGTCTATATGCGTAGGACAATAAAAGTAATTATAATTTTATTGAGGCAATTGCAGACTGTAGCAAAATATCTACTGGTAGCTCAACTGAGACAGGAGTAGGTGTCTTCTTGACCTGCGTTTAAGTTTCAAGATAACACTGTCGTCTCTGCCACGCAAGATTCAAACCGGTAATTCTACTGTAAACATGATGTATTAGTTTGTTATATATATAGTAGTTATAAGGTTTTAGTTTGTTCCACGAAAAATAACAAATTCTCACGTATCTAATACATTTTGAGCCAATGTGTAGTCACGTTTTTCCTCCCAAAATAGTTATATTTTCGCACGAACGGAACAGCATGTCAGCTCCACATTTTGTTCCACAATTTCATAGTACGAGGCAAAGAGAATATAACCTCTGTATGATGTACCAACAGGGTAGCCAGCTCACTGGTGTTTCAGTCTAGAACAGCTGGCATCCCTACACAGAAATGAGTTATGACTGCTCGAGATTGCCTCGCTAATAAACGGGTACAGCCCTGTCCGAGCCCTCGAAATAAAAAGGCAGGGTCGTAATTAGAGGGTAATCAAGTGTTTAATCTATACTAATATTTTATAGAGGAAATATTTCATTGTTTGTTTGTTTGAATTGAATAGGCTCCGAAACTAGGGGCCGATTTGATTAATTTTTTCATCAATAAAATTCCACATTATCGTTGATACCCATCAACGAATGTCGAATATTTTCAGAAAATTAGAGATCCATAAAACTTTAATTATGTATGTAACTCAACGTGTAGGTATGTGAGTGAGTAAAAATTTAAATACCCTGCGAAGCCGGGGCGATTTAATATAAAACAAGTAAGTCTTGATTCAGACCACAAACCCCAAAACTGTGAAGTACCTAAAAAAGACACAATAAAACTGATTTTTAGAAAAGCTCGTAGTAGATATTCATTTAAAGTTTCAGAATGATACGTTCAAAAACTCTGTACACCTTGTCTGGCGGTCTACTTAAAACTCGCCGTCAATTTGAACTTAGTAAATGCGAAGGAATATAGATTTCCTATTTGAACCTGAGTATTTGTTTTATTCCACCTTGAATACGTTGAATTAAAAGCCCTCTTCCCCCTCTTCTGAAAGTCTCTTTTCCCATAGCATTTAAGGCCAATCATTCCTAACTACGACCCTGCATCTCACGAAATGGGTGAACATCGTAAGCAACTTCGTTATAAAACTTTAGTGTTTAGCTGTCACTTAGGAGTTGACTCGCTAACACGAAAATAAGACAATTTGTCTCAAAGTTCGGCTTCAGCATCTTCAAAGAAAACTGGTATCTCTAGGTATCATTGCCACCATCCGCATAGAGTCACGCAATACTTTGTTCTTGGGACATTTTTAAGGTGAAATTAGCGTAGTTAATAAAATACCATATTTGATCAAGTATAACCAACATGAGAGACTGTCAGTTTGAGTCCCAATCTTTTACTACGCTACTATTTTCGTCGCTATCGTTTTCATCCCAAAAAGATGCTACAATTAAGTACCAACAAAATTCTGAGTGTCTACGATTTTTGCAGTGCTTTTTCTCTTCGTTCAAGCCACTTACCTCTACAAAACGAGGCGTGTATGAGTTTATTAATGTTTGTACTTCCTTTTTGACGTTAACTGTACATACCTAAATAATTCGATTACATACTTTCACGGCTAATTTCCACTTATGCATTCACTTTCCGTGATCGCACTTGACCCAAAATACCAAGCTTGTTGCCTCAAGTCCAATTATTAACGAAATACCCAAAGCAAATAATTAATTTTGACTCTAATTAAATTATTCGGCTAATTTGTTAATCGACTTAGAAGGTTGCATAACAATGGATGCCGATTTACAACGAGAATCGATTAATTTGTTGTGAAAGGTAACAATGTTGACTAAGGAGTGTTGCATAGTGAATGCATGGCTGGGTATGGGGAAAGAGGATGTGTGTTCGAAATTAGTGCAATCTGTAATTAATACGGGCGTTAAATCCGTATCGGTAGATTTAATTAAGGTTTTAATCTGATAGCAATAAGAAAGCTAATTATGGTAATAACAATACTAAAATAAGATGTTAGATAGATAAGTGGTAGATGATATGAATGTTTTGGTACATTTTAGCTCCTTATATCATATCATATCATAATGGCCAACGAATTTAAAACAGTCGCGTTATTTCATCCTAAAAAATTCACTTCGGTAGGGCCACTACGCTGATATTATCTATTTCTACGTACTTATATACATATGTAATATATTGTATTAAGTATATAAGTCATCTTGTTCATCATGTCACACAAGCTCTGTTTAGCTTGATGCTAGATGATGTTGTGTGTCTTGTGCAGTATTTATTTTATTAATTAAAAAATCGAAAGTAACTATGTCTATCTGTCTGTTACATTTTCACGCCCAAACTGCTGAGCGGATCTTGATAGAATTTGGTAGGGAGGTAGACGGTATCCCAGGGATGGACATTGGCCTGGACAAAAAAACCAGGTAAATTGTGCGAAACTACAGATCGTATTCAACATTCTCTCAACAATAAACTCAGGAATAAACAGTTTCTAGGAAACAGAAATTTCAAGGTGTAAAATGAAATTTCTGGAGTTAACAAGCATGTAATTTCGTTCTGTAATATCACGCTTTTAGTAGAACAAATAGGTTGGATATATTTTGGAAACTGCTTAAGCCGTCGTACAACTCCCGCCAGACCATTTAAGCAATATACGGGATTATTTAACGTTATTATCATTATCGTGTTCAAGGACTTAAGTAATGTAGATATATTCTTAGCTAAGGTGGTACAGAGTTAGATTAAATAGTTAAGCTTTAAATATTCAAAGAAATATTAACTATATATTAACATGAGAACGAGGTTCGTTATTTCACTTAGTTCTGGGAATAAAATTAGACCTGACTTTGCTAATTAGAAACGAAACCACATTTTCTGTTTAGGCAACGTAAACGCAAAATGTGGTTCGTCAAACCGACGAACTGGTTCATGCTTTAGTGGCAAAAACACCATGGCTTATTGAAGTTTTGATAGTTTAAAACAGTAAGATTGGAGTACGAGATTCTAACAAAGCCATGTCGTGAAAATCCCTACCTTTGTGGATTGAAAGAACGAGTTTCTTTGAATTAAATTGGTCCAAATGTTATAAATAATATTATTTAATAATTAATTTTAAAAGATCGCCAAGAATACTTATTTAATTTAGCAGCTTCAGGGTGCCCACCCTGAAGCTGCTAAATTAAAGCTCTGTTGCCAACAAAGCGAAAAATGTGATAAAAAACAAAATCATCATCATCATACAACAAATACAAATACAACCTATACAGTCCAGTGCTGGGCACCTTAGGCCTTCTCTAATAAGCACCATAGCGCCTTGTTAGCTTGCCGCATCTGTCTGTAGTTATTTTGTAGATCGTCATACCTCCTGGTCTAAGGCTGTCTACACTATGTTTGCCGAGACGCGGTCTTTATTCAAGAACACGTTTACTGACCTTTTTCAGTTATTCACGAGTGATGGGATGTGTAGGTATTCCACATTCTATTAGATCAATTTATTTACTTAGGCAAAGACGACGCCGACGCTCCCACATCTATTCATTTTCCCAATTCTGCAGGCCAATGTACCTTAATGTACTTAAAAGTCTAGCTAGGATCTAGATAACAACTGAATTCAATGAATTGAATGAATTATATATAAAAAAGTTGCCGAGATATGTAGGTAAAAACTCTGAACGGCTTTGGAACGCATTGCCAGTCTCAGTAAGGCGTGCAAAGTAACTACCAATATTGAAGAGGAACACTAGTTATTTGTCCTGCTGTCACTGAAACAACCTTTGTTCCTGATTATAAAAATGTAGATATTGGTATGTATTATTTATAACATATGTATTTAGATATTTTTGTAATTTAAGTAGCAATACGTATTATTTTATAAATAATTATATTTTATAAAATATTTTAAGCTACATAATAACAGCACACAGATCCCAATATTAAATCCAACGATCCCATCCATCCACGTTGTCACATTTCTTTTATTTTTTTCTATGTTTGTTTTAACAATTGTTGAAGAATTTATTTTCTTCTATCTCACTAAAAAAGGTAAAAAGAAGTCTCGATCGCGTGGCAAAGTTCAACAATCGACTGATCATGACAAATGCTTCCATCCCCCTCATTAATGTGAACTTCAGTTCGATGCACCCTTTGTCCTTCGATCTAGGTATAATAGAGGCTATAGAACCTAAATTGATAGTTACAATAACGTCAAAGTCAAGTGGCTTGTAGTAAATTGCTGGTCGAATCGTTAGTTACTTAAATTGCAGGCGAGGTTGAAAGCAAATTAATATTGTTTTTTAAATTGATTGTAGGTATTTTTTTTTAAGTTTGTTTGTGAAGAAATTTTTGAAAAATTTCCTTAAAGTTATAAAACAGTTTAAAAAGTGTTCAAGACAAGATATCTCAAATTAGGGGTTCCCAAAACAATGAATGAAAACCCAGCTAACGTAAAGTGACAAATTTGTGACAATTTGTCTCTAAATAATATTTAATTAATACGCAACAAAAAGCAAATGATTTTTTTTAAAGGTAAATATGTAAGTTATCTGACTCGTCATCAATAATGTCACGACTGCATTCGCCTACGTTTTTTTCTATTCTTTGTTTACTAAATCTTTATCGCTCTGCACACTTCAGAGACAGCCCATCTCGATAAAAAATATAAAACGGTAAATTTTTCGACCATTATCAAAATTTTTCAAAAAGTATGAAATTCACCCAAGTTCATTGTGAGTGCCAAAAATATAATAGTATTTGTCCGATGAGGTTCCATATGATCCCTCTTTTCCGAGATCAAGGTTATACCACTTTTATAGAGCACTCTTGACGGCAGGGCTCTAAAAGCGATATGTTTTAAGCACGCAGGCACTTGAGCACTTATCGCACTATAACTATGGAAACAATGGCAGCGAAAGCCTTCGCCTTTACTACTACGCCGTAAAAGGCTATTTTACTGCCGAAAAAATTAAGTACTAACTTATGAAGTATGTTCAAAGTTTCACAGTTTCGAATTAGCTGCTCGGTTCGGATAGGGTGACCTGGCACATGTTATTATTTTAAGATATAAAATGTTTCTAGCAAGGAATCGCAGCGTCTAGTAACATTGGGAAATTCAAGTTTAGTTGCTACACAAAAATTTATAATTTTTTTAACAAAACAAACAATCTCATTTTCTTAAATAAAAGTTATTAGCTCTTATCAACTTAATTGCAATAAGTAGGGTAGGCAGATCCCATTAGTCGACGTTCGTAACTGATCTTTGATTAACTAGACACGAACGATCGCACACGTTTTTTGTATATATCTAGTTTCACGAAAGATTAAATGACTCAACATTCTAAAGAGATGATTTATGCCATCGACCCCACAATCCCCATGTACTGATTTTTATAAAATACGGGTAGGTACTTTTTTAGCCATCATCTTTCAATTTAAAACTCAGCATGGGAACACCTTGTAATATATAATATATGTGGTAAGGTAATTATGATTTAGTCTCATGGAGTTCAAACTTGTATTAAATGTAGTCATAATGGCTCATAAATCAGAGGAGTGCTTTGATATAGTGTAACCTCGTGCTATACTTTAAGTGCTATTTTTCCAAAGCAAACTTTAGAGCTTAAATTCAAATTAGGTTATGGCACAGAATAACTATGTATAGTTCTAACGTTATGGTTAAAAATTTATGTGGGTTAAATGCGTAATTTTGATTGAAAGCGTAACTTAGCATTTTATTAAGGTGGTCAAAATTTTACCAACGATGATTTCTAATATCGTTCCGAATCTATACTAATAATATTATAGAGATGAAAGATTTGATCATTGTTTGTTTGGACGGAATTATTTTATTATAAAAGGTCACACCAATATCAATGCTTAGTTTAGGAGCGTACTGAATTATATCTCTTTTCTTTTAAAAGATAAAGAGGCGGGCGCGTTTGGGTTAGCTTTATTTTTATCTTCGGGTAAAGCAATATACTTAGTAACGCAGGCAATCTACTAAAATAAGCTGCAAAATGAGGGCTTTTGAAACATAATGAATAAGTCAAGATGTACTAGCTCTTTGTTTACTATCTTGAAGCGGTTTTATATAAGATCCAGGCCAATGAGACCATCTTACATTTTCTTCTTTTACTTTTTATATTTTTACACCTCTTTTGTCTTTTGTTTGTAGCGGTGCCTCGAAACGACCCTCTCTTGCTGCTTTGATAAACTAATAACGGTCTTATTCTGTTGTTACAGAGAATTCAAATTGGTGCTTCGCCCGGATCCCAGCTCGGTGTTTTCTGAAGATGTCCAGTTCCACTCATCGTCAGGTCAGATGGACTACAATACGGCTCATGTCTACTCTGGAAAGTTAGAAGGTAATAGTTTTTTTATGTGAAGTACAATACTAAGTATTAGAGTGGATACCCTTCTTAGGCTGGTTTTAGAGTCACGCTGACCGTCGGCGCTGAAGCCTACGCGCGTAGCTCTCACGCGTAGCTGTCTGCGGCAACTCGTTTTAGTGTCGTGCTGAACGTCGTGGAGTACAGACATGCACAATCAAATGAGTGTTCGAGTTGCTTGTTAGATAGTTTATATTGTATAGTAATATATAACAATACTATGTACCTCTACATTATTGTGATAAACAATAAGGTTTGAAAAGATATCTATACTAATATTATAAAGAGGAAAGATTTGATTGTTTGTATGTTTGTTTGAATTGAATAGGCTCCGAAACTACTCGACCGATTTGAAAAATTCTTTCACCATTAGAATCCTATTTTTTCCGTGATGAACATAGGCTATATAATATTTTCAAAAAAGTTAGGGATCCGCATGAAAAATTCAATAATTGAACCGTGCGCTGTATATCCAACGTTGAATATAATAGCGCACGGTGCTTGCTTTTTTTCTACGGCCAGTGTCAATTATGGAGTGTCGAGTCATGTCAAAAATCCCAATGTTGCTGTTACAAAAAGTAAGGGATCCGTATGAAAACTGTGAAACCCATCGTGTTAGTGTGTATAATTTCTGAAATTTTTGTTTAGTACCCGTGCGAAGCCGGGGCGGACCGCTAGTAAAATATATATATCTAAAATATATGTATCGTGCTTAACGTCACACGCCCTGTATATCGCGATTCATTGTTGCGCTCGTCTGTCCCCGTCGGCGCGCGCGTTTAATGTAACTCTGTAACGATAACGGAGTTCGGAAGCGCGTCGGCGCCGCGTGCTCAGCGGCGCCGACGCGTGGCGCGTACGCGCGCGTATGCACAGCGCTGACAGTGCTCAGCGCTGAGTCGTCGGTGTTACTCTAAAACGCTTCATAAGTAATCATACATATTGGCCTGTCAGCGCCGACGGTCAGCGTGACTCTAAAACCAGCCTTATAGTTATTATTGTGAATGTCCCTAATTTTAACGTATTTAGTTTTAATTAAATCGTAATAATGTTTGATGTCTTGGAACATAGCTCAGTAAGTTCAATTGAATTGAAAAAATACATAGGGTTCATGCAGTGTCAGTGGTAATGCACTGACACTGCAGTTTTCCCGTCATGAACACGTCCGTAAAGAAGCCAAATAAGTAACATTTTGTATAATAATCTTATACAAATGTAAAAAACACATTTGTCCAGGATTGATAGACACTTTGCGCTAATGTTAAGTCAGTATCATTTATTTATTTACTAGCTATGTGCCCGCGGTTTCCCCCGCGTAACTCGCGATCCCGTGGGATTTTCGGGATAAAAAGTGGCCTCTATGTTATTCCAGGTCATAAATTTATATATAGGATAAACTTCAGAGCTAGATAATGTTGTGTGAAATGTCCCATCATGATTTATCAATTATTCATGAGAGTTATGTTGAGCCCACACAAAACCATGTCAACGCGAGTGATTGGCAATTATTTCACAAGCCTCGTATAGTTATCTACAATAGCACTGATCTACAATTAATTAGAATAATCCAATGATTTGCGTAGCGCTTTACGATACAAATGCAGCTCAAATTGATTGTAGCGCTTTACTCCACCATCATAGTTTTAATTTTAATAGTCCAATTAATTTTACAGCGATTAAAAGCTCGTCTGTATTTTGTATTCCGTTTGGTGGAAACATTTAGCTGAATATTTACCAAATGCACACCACCACTTATTTGATCACATGGTAACATTATCAGCTACCTCAAGGGTTTCCAAATTCGAGTATTCACTCAAATGAAAACAAGTGTGACTCTGGAACTTCAGGTGGTTGCAGTCGTAAAAACAGAAACTAAGTAAACAAATAATCAGAAACTAAATGCAAACTAATCCCTTACCTGACCTGTAACCACATACTCAACGTTTGTAAAAATGGCGACCCAAAAACTACTTATTTTTTTTTTTATTAGTTGCTTTAATGATTTTAACGGACAATACTTACTCTCGACGAAGCCTATGATTTTACTGTTAAACCTACCTCATCCTAGGTGAATATACTGTTTGCACTAATTAAAAAGTTTAAACTCGTGTTACATGCTTTGTCTAAAAATTTATAACGATATTTTACAATTTGTGAAATAAATAATTACAACAATAGGGACTTGCTTGTCGATATAGGTCAGCTCTTACCTATATTACAATTTTTTTAAAGCAGTATTACCTTAAGTATGATTCTAGTATAGATATTACGTTGACTTTTAGAATACACTAGCGATCCGCACCGGCTTCGCACACATTTAAAAAATATTTCAAAAATTATAAATTAGTACTTATCAAATCGGTCCAGTAGTTTTGGAGCCTATTCAGTTGAAACAAACAATCAATTCTTTATAATATTAGTATAGATATCATATCACCACGATTTTTTTTATTTAGCTTTTAAATGCAATCTGTTCAGCTACAAAAGCAGAAAAAATAAAATTCTTTGAAGAGCTGTCATAAAAAATATAATGAAACTCTACTCATTCAACGAATTTCCATTTTCCCAGAAGGGTATGACAAATAAAACGTTTAAAATTGGTACCTATTCCGCTGTATTCAGTTTTTTACGACTTTACCAGTTCCACGAATAGAAAAACCGTAGGTCTTGGAGTTATATGAACGACAAGCTTTTCTAGTTATGTAAAGTAGCGTAGTTACATTATACGCCTACGCGGTATGAACAATTGTTAAATTGTATACCGACTTAAAAGTATGTATACCATATAGAGACGATATCCATTTGTTTATTTTTATAAAAGTCGTGTTTGATGAGGTAGATTATCCGCGGCATTATCCGCGACAGCTCCAAACGAAATGGAACAGATGCAAACATAACCATTTTGATTTACTACTACTACTTGAGATACTTTCTTATTTCGCCGGAGAAGTTGTATGTACAAGATTTTGTCAAGAGACCTCCTTGGATATCTTCCCTCCAATCCCCAGCCGTCCAGTAATTGTTCGCGGGAAATTAAATTGTTTTCTTTAAAACGTTTAACGCCTTTGTGCCGTTTTAATTATAAGTGAAAGTCCCCCATGAAATTGCTTTCTTGATAAGCTTGAATTAGCGCAAAGTGTCTATCATTTTCGGAAATGAGATTTTGGGGTATTTCGCTAAGAATTTCTTAGAAAGTGATACAATTAGATGTAATGAATAGATTTAAGTGGATTTTTTAACAGCCTCAATTAGATGGATAAGGGCAAACTCAAATACTTTTCATAATTTTGAAGTGTTCTTTATGAGCAAGTTAAAAAAGATTACATTTTCTATGGTAAGTGAAGTCTTAAATCCTAAATTAGGATAAAACACTAAAGTTCTCTTGCTCTACCTAAATTACAATTATGATAATATTTATTATCCATATTGTCAAGTTTCGACATACCGGAAGAGCAACGTGATACCAACTCATCCCCTCATACAATAATGAGGTATGGAATGTGTCAGGCATACTTACCCCCGTGATCCCGTTCACAAGCATCCGAAACAGGCAATTAAACATGAGCTCGACAAACTTCAACATTGCTTCTAACTTAATAAAGCGAAATTATGTGCTGCGACCCATCTGGAACACTCAAGACAAAGTGAATTTTGAACAAATTAGTCAAAAGTTTTAATGAACTACGAAGTTCAACTTCGAGTTTGTCTTGTCACCATCCATCTGGCCCAGTCAACATTCCAAAAAAAATCACGTGATAAAAGGTTCCTTTGAAGATTAATCTCCAAAGGAATAAATCGAATTATAATAATTTGCTGTCGCAAAATTATTTTCCCCTGCCGAATTCTAACAAAGATCGAACCCCGGTGGGAGATGAGCATTTTCTTTTAAATGACACACGGCCATTGTTCGGAATCACCGCGTTTCGACCCTTGGTCTTGGAAATTCCGCTTCCTTTCATTTTAAAACACGTTGAAACTCATTTATCCTAATTGTGCTATCCATCACCGGCTGTAAAAAACATACGCCTGTAGGGGTGATGTTATGCTGTCAATGTTTTTCATGCGCTAGAAAATGAACAAAGGGGTGGCAAGGGGAGACAGGGGGCAGTAATTACCCTTATTTATGAGCGGTTTCCATCTCCCGCTGCGACTGCAAGTTGTGATTTTAATTCATTGAGTCTCGAGGCTCTTTGCACCTCGAATTAGTTTGCATAAAATATCGTCTGCCATTTATTTCTACGTCCCGGTTTGTACTTCAAAGGCTTACGGGTGCGAGAGTTCCTAGCTAGGTAATTGTTTAGGTGATGTTTTATTTATGCACCGCCTTACCCATTACGGAGCCGTCCTTGGTTGTAACTCAATTTATTAAAGGAATGTATTTATTAATGAACCCATTGCCGCAACACCCATGTGATAATACATCATACATTTTTTAATGTTCTCATGTTTTGTGGACAGGTGACGAGTCATCCCACGTGTATGGCGTCATTACAGCCGAGGGCCTGTTTGACGGGACGATCTGGACTCCGACAGAGGAGTACTACGTGGAGCCGGTCTCCCGGTACGACATAGAACATCCCTCCATGCACAGTGTCATCTACCGCCGGTCGGACGTCCAACACCCTCACGACGACCCCGAAGCCACGCCCTGCGCTTCCCACTTACTCCATATCAAAAGAACCCTCGGTCAAAAAGCGGAGCTCTTCAACTTCACCGACCTCACCACACTCGAAGGTCCTCCCCCAAAAAACGTAACAGAAGACCTCCGCGAGGAAATCCATAGACGCAAGAAACGGTGGCTGCCTGAAGACGAGATGCAGGATGACGAGCCGAAGAAGAACCCGGAACTGCCTCTGGACCTAGACGTGCCCTACACGAGCAATGGCGACCACTTCGAGAAGCTCAGCACAAGGAAACCGAAAACCAAAATCGATAAAAGTAACCTCATTACCAAGGTGCGACTCGATTCCGAGGAGTCGAGACCCAAGCCAAAGACGCACGTCGAAGTGATAAAGACGAAAGCGGGTGTTGTTACAGTCAGTAAGGATATAGTTAAGAAGGAGCCAGTCGGATACACGGTGCTGACCGCGAACGCGAGTGACGACGGACGGCATGTCAACAAACGTGCGACAGTGGACCCCAGGAAGACCACATGCCTGGTGTACTTGCAAGCAGACCACATGTTCTACCAACGATACGGCTCAGAGGAGGCCTGTATCGAAGTCATGACGCGACACGTGCAGAAAGTAAACGCAATCTACAAAGTAACAGGTAACTACTTACGGGTAACATTTAAACCGTCAGCAAATACGAAATAGATTAGGAAAGCAGCAGCAAATCGTGATTTGGATTTTATAAAACTTGGCAGCCTATAATTTTGCCACACTTAAATAACCGAAAAGATTAATAAGAAAGAAAATTGTACGTATTATACCTTACTTACCTAAGTATAATTTTCTGTACCTATGTGTGAACTCCTCTTAAGGACTGGACCAAATTTGATAACATTTAGTGTGCTTAGTTAAGGCGCATAGAGCACCTAAACTAGCGCCACCACCTACTTTATGTTATTATTCTGTTTAACAAAGGAATTTTCAAAAATCCATCGTCCTGTTTGAGATACCTATCATAAGCTTTTTTTTAATGCCTCTGTAATAGTTTTATTCTATTTAGTTTAGGAAGAGATACGAAAATAGATTTTGGTGGCCACCAAGGGCAACTTCGTATCTCTTCCTAAACTAAATAGAATAAAACTATTACAGAGGCATTAAAAAAAAGCTTATGATAGGTATCTCAAACAGGACTATGGATTTTTGAAAATTCCTTTGTTAAACAGAATAATAACATAAAGTAGGTGGTGGCGCTAGTTTAGGTGCTCTATGCGCCTTAAAGTATAATTCGAAAGTACAATTCTGTTGACCAAATAATTAATTCGGATGAGCACAACATCGAGAATTAAAACAAATATTATAAAACTTACTACAAACAGAATTAATGTTAATACAGTTTATGTTAGGAAAACCAATAATATTTTTTTTTAGAGACGATGTTTAGTTTACTCAAGTGACAATTATTCCTCAATTTTGCTATTCAAACAACTATTTGTTTACTAACAAAAAATAATTTAGGTACTAACCAAAAATGCCTGATGGTATAAATTTTGCAGCCGATTTTTGGTCGGCTGAAAAATATATACCATCAGCATTATTGTGCTGCTCAATTAGCCTGTTTCAAATGAACTCAATATTTTTTTCAGACTTCAATCAAGATGGAAAGCCAGATAATATCACATTCATGATCAAAAGGATAAAAGTCCACACGTTAGATGCTTTGAAAGATCCAGCATACAGGTTTCCCAATAATTACGGAGTCGAAAAATACTTGGAGCTGTTCTCAGGTAGCTATAACTCTTTAAATTTAACTTTGACTCATTCACTGCCCAAATATCGCACCCCTTCTGGTCGTATCTCAGCGCCCCGCAAGCACAGAGGTAGTCTAGTGTAGACTGGACGTCACAATTGTCAATTTCAAGTTCAATAATTTACTCAACGTAGTATGATGTTGCAATGTCATGTTTGTTTATTCTACCTTAGACAAATCCAATATTGGCCTACCTATAAGTTCCTTGGGCCTACCAGAGCGAGAAACGCTTGAGCGTCATTGGCAATGAAAGTGAATGCCGATCCAAAGTCATTAGAATAATAAATGACAATAAATTTTAAGGTATTCATGAATGCAAGAACGGTTCATAAATTTCTGATATTCAAATTGATTATTTCAGAGGAAGATTACGATGCCTTTTGTTTGGCGTACATGTTTACGTACCGAGACTTCGAGATGGGGACTTTAGGACTGGCCTGGACCGGGGATCTCAAGAATGCCGGCGGAGTTTGCGAGAAGAATGGGGTAAGACCCTTTTACGGTTTCCATAATATCCTCCTTTGAGTAGCCAAAGTTTGTCTGAGACACGTTAAGATGGGGTCTTGTCTTGATACAACAAAATTACGTTGTTACGTAATTTAAGTTGACTAGCAGTTAGTGAGATTGTAATTATACAGCATCAGCGATGTCGCTGTGAGAAGCTGTTAAATAGATGACCGACTTACTATCCCACAGCTCTATGCCTCTATCACCTGTAATTTTTGTTCCTGCCCTTCACAGTAACGAAGAAAACATCCTCTACGTAACACTCGAACAAGTAATAGAGATACCTCATCATCATCCTCAGCCCATATCAGTCCACTGCTGGACATAGGCCTCCCCTAATAGAGATACCTAAAACAGATGAAATTAATTCAATAGCAATAAGCCATTTTTTTTTGATTGATCAGATTTGAGGTTGTGTTGTCGCACTAACAAAATTAAGATGCAAATCTTGCAAATTTATGTTTCTCTTGCCAAACGCGGCTACGATAACATTATTAATTGATAATAAATAGAAAAGGAAGGGAATAAACCGCTACCGTAAACAGCTCGCGTAAAGTAACTCCTCGGCTTTCTCAGTATTTTCATAAGAAGATTGTGGTTTAAATATTCATAATTGAATTCCCTTTCAGCACTACCGTGGCAGCATGAAGTCCCTAAACACGGGGATAGTAACCCTGTTGAACTACGGCAAACACGTGCCGCCGGCAGTGTCGCACGTGACCCTCGCTCACGAGATCGGACATAACTTCGGCTCGCCGGTGAGTTGCTTGAGTTACTTTTGAATATGTATGGTTGAAAGGGTAATGAGGGAACGTCCATGTTTGTTAATTGCTGGCCAGTGGACCTTCAAGTTGGTGGATTTAGGCATTCATGTATAGAATGGGAAAAAGGTTGACTAGTAACTCTCCTGAACCAAAGAAGTGACCTGATCGGACATAACTTCGGGTTACGTAGTGAGTTTTGAATGTGTATGGTTTTAGATATAATGAAAAGTCCCTGATTGTTCATTGTAAGCCTATCATAAGCCGTAAATTAACAATTCAAAGCATTTCTACTGATAAGCCGCCGATAAATGGACATTCGATTTGGTATACCTATATGTATTTGTAATGTTTGTTTTACAAATACATATTTACTAATTTCTATTATACAATATGCCTACTTATTGTGTTTCTGGGTTAAAATAAATTTATTTTCTTTCTTTCTATAAAAAAGCAGCTTTTATGGCAGACTGAGAAGCATAATAGAACATCTCTAATGATATCTTTGAACCTGGGGGGTTCCTAAACACTAATCGATTTCTGATTGAATTTCGACTTTTTTTCACTTGAAAGTAGGTTATTATGACCATTTCATATTTCGAGATGTTTAACAAACAATAAACATTTGAATCATCAAATGGTTTTTTATGACATGTAACTTTAATTAAGCAATTTTGACAAATTATACTCTTTTTTTCATTAATATTCTTTTTCGTATTGTAGTTCATAATCATATTAGTTCTTAGGCATTATACCTCAGGACAAATTATTATTTATCGGTGACATTGTATATGTATTAATATTATTTTTTTCTTTTAATAAATAAGACTAGAATTTAACGTTCTCTATTGGGTATGCCCGTAATGATAGATTGTATGCTTACAAATAAATACACGTGTAAATAACAGCCGTGTGGTGCCGGCATAGAATTTCACCACCCCAACTCTTTCCGCGGGTGTCGTAAGAGGCGACTAAGGGAGAGGGCGGGCAGCAGCGCACTATGGCGCTCATTAGGGGAAGCCTATGTCCAGCAGTCTCTTACAGTCTGGTGATGTGATGATGTGAAATAAATAATTAAATGTATTTTCCAGCACGACCCAGAAGTGTGCACTCCGTTCGGCGAAGACGGTAACTTCATAATGTTCGCGCGCGCTACCAGCGGCGATCGCAACAACAACAACAAGTTCTCTCCCTGCTCGCTGCGGGCTATAGACCCAGTGCTGAACAACAAGGCCAGGTCCCCGAAGGGATGCTTTACAGGTTCGAAGTTTTGCAGGTTTTGAGGTTGATTTTCTGGTCAGAGAGAAAATGTTAGGAGTGACAGGCCTCGGCTTTTGTGCTAAGATGCAACGTGCCTATTGTTTGTATATGCTCGGACGACGGAAATTCTTTCAATTGTATATGTGTGAAGTATTTATAAATTTTGAAGTACTCCAAGAGAATAAGACCACTACGTTCAAGCACTCGTAAAGATATTGACCTATTATTGTGCGAAATAAATAATTTTTAGTTATATACATATGTATCTCTGATCTTTGATTTACCAACTTCCTCAGTTTTACGAGAATGTTCAGTAAGAAATACTTGAAAGCTTGGCTTTTTTGGATTATTTTGTATGGTGCAGTGCATAAATCCGTATCATTTGAGTTAACCTGTCCCTTAGACTTATATACATTGCGCCACAATATCTTCGTAACTTTCATATCAATAATTTAAAATTTTTCATATAAAATGTATGTGAGCGTTTCATCGGCAACGTCAGCATATCAACTGAAAACTTCTTTTCCAGAACCTCAACCAGCGATCTGCGGTAACGGCGTGGTGGAGGAAGGCGAGGAGTGCGACTGCGGCTGGGCCTCGGAGTGCACCGACGTCTGTTGCCGGCCGCAGGCCGCGCGGCCGCACTACAAGCCTTGCACGCTCACCGAGCACAGCGTATGCAGTCCTAGTCAGGTCAGTCACGCTTTTTAGATTTCAATAACTTTATTCTTTAGGCTTACAAAATAAGCACTTAGACAAGTCAATTTTCAATTTCAATATCTTTATTCTTTATGCTTACAAAATAAGCACTTAGACAAGTCAAATTGCAAATTTAAGTAACTTTATTCTTTAGGCTTACAAAATAGCACTTAGACAAGTCAAATTTCAATTTCAATAACTTTATTCTTTAGGCTAACAAAATAGCACTTAGACAAGTCAAATTTCAATTTTAATAACTTTATTCTTTAGGCTAACAAAATAGCACTTAGACAAGTCAAATTTCTTATAAAATAAGAAATAAGATGTTGTAGACTTAATTTTTTGTCCACTAGTGGAAGAAATGGACAAGAAACCACTAGTACACATTCATATATCACTTAACCTAAATCCTAATATAGGTATTTGTTCGTACAATAAGTAGCTACGTAAATGCAACTCAGCATTTTACGTAGTTGCTACCGTGGGACAGATCGACATGCGGTCGCGTCAGTCCACATTAACATCAAGGATCAATAACATGTCTTTCCCATTATTATTTTAAATATTTCTTTGAATAAATCGTGTGCAGTGTTAAAACCAAAATCTTTTCTTTGATGTCCCCAACAGTATTTTTGTTTTGCCTATCTAAATCAAAGTTTTAAGTGATTTAGATGGTTTTGATCGAAACCAGTCCCAATGTTCTGATTACTCCGATTTTACACGGAAGATTATCAGCCTGTGCAGCCTCTAGACACCAAGTATGATCCGCAATATTTGGTTCAGTAGTCTCATAGTTATTCAGATTTTAGCCAAGTTCCAGCGTAAGCAACAAAGGCTATATGACTTTTTCTATACTTAAATCCTGAAGAATCTTTTAATGTTTGACGCCATTAATAAAATATTACCTCGTATCATCGCTTCACTTAATTTGGTACACATACATTATAGTACATGTAAACATAATTATATGTATTTTATTTTATAAGTATTACCCCTTATAAGTACTTAGTGTATTTTTTGGAAAATGTTTGTTATATATTTTTATTTATTTATATAATGTTGTATTTATTTGTATTAATGTAATGTCATGATTGTACTTTAGTTTTCTATAATTTTACTTAACACTGCCTACAAAATTTTATCCACACTACCCAAAGGTAGAGAATACTATCTAGCATTATGTTCGCCTATAACTCTTGTGCAATAAAGTATATTCTATTCTATTCTATTCTATTCTATTCTATTCTATCCTATCCTATACTATCCTATTCTATTCTATCAACTGTATGTGACAGCCTTGTTAATAACTACTCCAGGGTCCATGCTGCACCGCGTCATGCACGCTGAAATACGGCGACCGGTGCCGCTCCGACAACGGCTGCCGCGACGCCGCTAGCTGTGACGGCAAGCGAGCCGCATGCCCTGCTAGCAAGCACAAGGCGAACCGGACGCGCTGTGACAAGGAGCTAGTTTGTTATATGGGAGTAAGTCATGAAACGTTATTTTTTAGATGACGCTTTTCCTTTGAAGCTTTAAAAATTAAATTTGAATTCTGTTATTTCGGATTTCTCTGATCCCGAATTTGTTAGTAAATTCTATGCTACTGTAAGTTTCTAAATATTAGATGTAAATAAATTAAATTACAATTCAAATTAGATAAGATAAATACAAACTCTGCTGAAGATAAAATAAGATACGTTTAGTAGTCTAAACTCTGCTGACCTCCAGAGTTTGCTCCAAGAGCAAGAGGCTTCATTAACTGTTGGCAGTATCAACAAGTGATCAGAGAAATCCGAAATAACAGAATTCTTGTCGGATCATTTGCTCCGGACAGAAAGAGACTTGGCCCAATGCCCAAGAAACATGATGAGCGTGGTGGATAGTTAAGAAGATAAATAATTTATATTTTTTCTCAGCCTCCCAGGACATGGAGAAGGATTCAGTGACAACCGTTGATCATAAGAGCAAGTTCATCATTTGAATACGCAAATCGTTTAGCCCATAGATTTGCCGAGACTAAAGCATCGCTAATAATAAAGAAGTCAACTAAACTCTATTTCTACTCCAGGAGTGCACCGGCTCCATCTGCCTCGCATACGGCCTGGAGTCCTGCCAGTGCGCCCCTCGCAAAGACGACCCTCGCTCCGCTTGCGAACTGTGCTGCCGCAAGCCTGGCGGGGCTTGCATGTCCTCCTTCCACTGGAATACACCACCGCTGGACGTGCCCGATATGTATGCGAAGCCGGGGACCCCTTGCAACGATTACAATGGGTGAGTTACATGTCTTATGCGTCAATCTCCCTCTAAGAGTCATAGCTGTGCTGTCGCAAGACTGGTCGAGATTGCTTTGTCTTCTTTTTACTGGAATGCTAGGCCGTTGGATATGCCGGGCGTGTATGCAAAGGGGACGCTTTGTAATGTGATTACTATGGCTTAGTTTACTAATACCACGAAAAAATACGTATGTCACGTTAAACGCTATGTCCTTGAGTAGGTCAATAGGTGATGCAGAAAGATTATGACACACCCAATTCAATCGCATGTTACCTGTCCTTAGACTTTGACCATCTCAAAGATGGTGGAGAATAGTAAAGACATGGTCGTGACGCCTCTTAATCTTCGAGAGAATAAGTTCTATCGCACGCACTCATATAATTTTCTTCTAAAATCTTTGACCTTGAACAGCCACTTCGCCTTTTATCTAGACGAACGCTTTCACAAAGGAACGGATGCCAAATTATTAAAGTTTTGTCATAAGTACTCACACTTTCTATCTGATAACTAGAAAAGTTTGCACATCAAAACACTCTCGGACCAATTAGATCAAAGACTAAGCAGCAAAAACGTATAAATAAATAAAAAATGCTGGACAATCCACACATCATCATCTAGTGCCAAGCTAAGCAGACCTTGTGTTATGGGTACTAGATGAACGATAAACTTAATACCATATTATGACATAGATATATATTCATATGAAACGACCAGAACACCCAGAACAATTATCTGCAGATCAACAATCCTTGGTAAGATTGGCAGTGATTTTGCTAGTCTAATGTCCAGGGACTCCAAAGACCCGTAGCTTGTGCAGTGAAAGATTTGTTTCTTCTCTACGACGACCTCTGTGGCGGTGGGCGAAGGTCCGCCTGCGGCGCAGGAGGTTGCAGGTTCGATTCCCGCCTCGGGTCAAATATTTGTACGATCTGCAGATGTTTGTTCAGGGTTTTCTGGTCATTTTCTATGTATAATAAAAATATCTATCTTTGTAATAATATTGCATTAGGTATATCAGTCATCTAGTACCCATAACACAAGCACTGCTTGGGGCCAGAAGATGCTGTGTGGATTGTCCGGCATTATTAATTTATTTATTTACTCTACTTACTCACTTCCAGGTACTGCGACGTGTTCCAACGCTGCCGCGAAGTGGACCCGTCCGGTCCCCTCGCCACTCTGCGCAAACTGCTGCTGTCAGACGAAAGCATCGCCGGCTTCAAGCGCTGGGTGGTGCGCCACTGGTACGCGGTGCTGCTCATACTGATCGCTGTCATCGTTCTATTGGTGAGCTAATTATGTTATAGTAGCGGTCCGGCATGGCTTCACAATATTCTATAGGTTATGTTTATCCAGAGTACTTCAATGTGTTTATCACAGAAAATTTAGGATGCTAATGAAATGCTCTTTCTTTTTTATAATATTAGTTTATTTATAGAACATTGACAATTAATTCCAAAAACAATCAATGTTTCTAAATGATACATAACATCTCAGTGTCTTCGAGCCTCAGGGGAAGCTTTAACGCAGTGGTTACGCGTGGTCGATTGGCAGACGGATGGATGATAGCAAAGGAAGTGTAGGAGATACACTAAAATAGCTGCTGCCATATCTCTGAAAGGTTCCCTAGTCGGCTCTTAAGACGTGGATGTCGTAAGAGGCAACTCGATCCTGAATCCTGAATGAATCCTGAGTTGATTCTTCGTACACTACCTACGATTATATTCAGTTGAAAGATACAATTATTTTTAACGAAAAAGAGAGAGGTAATAGTAGCATGGATAATCTACCAAAGCAGTAGAAATATGTGGATGGTACCAATTTAATGTAGGTACCAAAGCAGTAGAAATGTGTGGATGGTACCAACTGGTTGTTTTGTTCCAGTATGAATATTTTCATGCATCGTTTCGGTTTATTTATTAATCAATAGGAGCACATTAGGAACACTTGGTTATGTCAAATTTACAAAAATCTGTCTGGTACTAACAGTACTTAACATTATGTTGATTTTATGTTTTTATTTTACTCCAGAAATGCTGCAGCATTCTCGATACTGTTGCAGATATCGACAAGTAAACGATTCCGAACTTCAAAACACTCCATATTTAAAACAATATAGAAAGGTAGTAGCAATATCATGCTAGGGTGTGAAGTGTGACTCATTAAATGCTAAAATATAAACCAACATAGGTACTTACTCCTTTGTAGTATTCTATCATTTTCTTACAGCCAGTCTCATCGTATCGTCCGATCCATAGTTTAATGAGCGGTTTTCGATTTGCATTATAAAAACAAAAGTTAGTTCCAAATATCTCGATAGGTGGCCTTAACTGGAGCTGGGAAACCAACATTTCAAGTTTCTAGTCAGTGTTACCAATTTACCATGTTTTCGTTGTTTTTTATTTTTCCTTTCATTTGACATTGACATAGCCTAATTTCCAGTGGAGGCCTTACATATGAAACTAACTTTTTATTTATAAAAATTCAAATAAAAACCGCTTATTTCATTTCTTGTTTCACCAAAATGTATGCTCGAATCCAGACTCTGTTAAAAAGGTTTTAATCATGGAGGTCTAGTTATACCGTTCCATTTTCAAATTTCCAGGTGATCAGCACACGGTTCTTCGGGCGCCACGGCAAGAAGCTAAAGTCTGTCACCATCATCCACTCGTCCACTACTGAAACCGTCCGATTACCTGATCAAGCCGATCAGGGGCTGATAGTCCACACTGCTGTTAGGTAAGATACCGACAAGCGAAATTTAACTTTAAAGTACATAAGAACAACGTCTAATTTTAATGCTTAACTTTTCAGGTCCAAACTCCCTCTGAAAAAGAAGGTGGCACTGCGCACTCGGGCGTATAGAAACAAGAAGGATCACAAGAGCAAAACGGGTGACAAGGCGTCGCCATCCCATAATGCCAATAAGAAGAGGGTACGTTGAGACTCAAATGAATCACTACAAAGTGCAATGCCAGAACTTAAATTAATACTTGATTGTTTTGTTGCAGAAGCCAAGTCCTCAAGCCAAATTAGAAGAAGCTCCCAAAGTTACAAAAGAGAGCGCAGTAGTAGTAACAAATTCGGAAGGTAAGTCGCCTAAGCATGTCTTACTGTCCAAACACAAGGGCAAGATAAAGAAACGGAAGGTCAAGATGAAAAAAGAAACGATCGACTACAGTTCAATGCAGAAGCATCCTAGTTCTCCAACGAAAGACACTGAAGCTTTATCAAAGGTGCAGAAATGGCTGCTCAGCACTCCACAGCCCGCGGTGCTACCGAAATCCAAGTCTATACCACTCGGACTCACCGAGAGGTCGCACAGACCAGTCCAAAAAGGCACGCGAAAAACTCGACCGTCCAAAAGCGCTACTAATCTTCTTTCTGGAGAAAAAGCCAGACTGCAAGTAGTATTCAAACCTCCCTTCAGATTTAGCGTTAAAATATGTAAGAGCGACAAAACTAAAGTCGTCCTCGACAAATCTTCCAAGCCCGAATTAGAGAGAAAGAGACACGAGACCGTTCCACAACAGACTTGCCCGGCTGAACCCGCTAAATCCAATGCAGTCAACAAACCCAAGCACTCAAATTCCACGAGAATTACCGAAAATCCCACTCCGACTGCTCCGATATTAGATTTACCGCTGAATCAAGAGAACGTTAAACACGATTACGCCAACCTACTCCCGCGTAGTGCAAGCGATTGCAAACTGACAAAGATAATACCAGATATAAAGCTCAGAAACGGGCACAAAAAGAGCAGCTCCGTCGGACAAAGGAAAGAAACAACAGAGAGCCGACAGAACCTCATCCCTCAGGAGGACGAAAGTGCGCATGTGTATGAAAACGTCGTGATGTCTCAGGATGCTTTCGTGCCCAAGAGCTGCAGCATGCCGCGGCGGCAGGCCAGCGTCGGCATCGCGCGACAGAGCAGCTACGGCCACCTGCCGCGAGCCCAGATCCGCCCCCACAGGCACAGCACAAACAACGTCAGCCGCTCCAGAAACAACAGCACATCCGACATTGAACACTTCTACAACGTCATCGAATCTCTGCGCAGGAACAACGGGAGCAATGGCAACACCGGCACCTGCACCACGAATACAAGCAGCTCCTCTGGCAGCAGTAGACAGGAGACCGCGCTGGCCAAAAGCAGCTCCAACTCTCGTGTGCCGAGTAGGAGCTCCCGGCAGAACAGTCTAGTCGAGAGGCACGCGCGCGCGAGCCCTGACGAACCCTCCAAGTTAAGACGACAGCTGAGCGAGGTCGAGCTGGGAGAGCGAGAGGGTTCCGTGGGCTTGAAGGGCTTCCAACTAGTCGTGGGGAAGGAGAAGTTGAAGCGACAGATGAGCGACAACGAGCTCTGTCGGTCGCGAGTGCAGCTGGCGATGCCGATGTCTGCGGGCGCGGAGCCGCGGCAGCCGTTCTGCTGGAACAAACGCGCCAGTCTCGACTGCGAGGCATCTCTCTCCGGGCACAGAGTCCCAGGATCCGCGAGGAATAAGAAACGCACCACGTACACGTTCGGAGAACTTAAACATTCCGCGCCGAACGCGACCGCTGCCGACGAACATTCCGGTGACGTACAGATCTCGCCAGAAGAGTTTTTCAAAATATTAGACAAGTAAGTCGGACTCCAAGTGATAGTATTTTTGAATTGAACAAAATTCATGTGTATAGTTAATAGAAATCTAATTCGCAATGTAACTATTGTCGGCTGGTGTAAATATTGTAATTTGCTTTTAATATTAGTATGTAATGATGTAACGTAATCTAACACTGAAACAGGCCATTGCACAGTGAAAGTACTTTAGGTATTTAAAATTATTTAACCGTTAAATCTCTTAAGTTAAAACGACTCATTTATAACATTCTAATAACAATTTACCATAACTTGTTTAAGTTTTAGGTATCTGGCAATGGCCTAGTTTCACTGTGTGATCTCTTTAAGATGAATCTCTATTTTTTCTACAAGCTGTGTACAAAAAACTCAATTCTATGTAAAGTATAAGTTTAAAATTTAGAAAACGCATCCATTATGATTTTATATTGGTTTTATTTTTTATTACGTCATTATTTTAAATAGATTGCGTCAATTAATGTGTCAATCTGTGTATTGTTTAAATATAAGATATGTAATTCAATACTTTGACATCTTTAACAAATATTGTCGGATAACGACTTGCGATTATTTTCATTTTCATTTTTGGGGGTCCTATAATGATTCAGTTTGTTTGCAATATGGAGCACACTAATACCTATGTTTCGAATCTCTCTATATTTTAAGGGTTGTGATAACTCGAAAAATATTTTTGGAATCTATGCTATCTGAATTTGATCAAAAACTAATCTGTAATTAATCGTCTTATTAAATAAATATTTTTCTATTATTCAAATAATAAAAATAATTTAAAAAACGTGATTATGCGAACTCATGGCTGTTGAATTTTAATTTTATTCTGCTATATCTGGGATGGAACTCCAATGTATTATTCAATATTTAGTATGACAATATTATAGGGATTACGGTATAAATATAAAATATTTTGAATATTGTAAAATGTTAATACGCTGTCTAGATGTTAGTGTACAAAAAATAAGATATTTTATTCGTTTTCTGCATTCATTTCGGTATAATTTCCTCGATATTTTTTTAATGAAAACTCGTTGTTTTCGAAACATATAATTTCTATCTCAGATATTATACAGAAGGTGTTCCAGTATTTATGAGTCGTACGAAATCGTACGAAGTCGTACGAATACGAAAGCTTCGCGGCTGGTACAGCGATATGAGCTTGGAAGGTAGGATGGTAAGGGTAAACGTAAAAGCTATTATAGGAACTGTTTCCTAATGAGGATAAGTACTAAAAGTATTGGAAATGTTACAAATTTGTATTTTATCAGTTTTATGGTTAGTGTGAAAAAAGTTAACAAAGATTTATTTCCCAGTAACATTTTATTCAATTCTTAATTCCTATTATGTACAACTAGGTATTTACAAAGTATTGATTTCTAATAAATTACTTCATAAAATAACACACATGTAAGTAGGTATTTGTTCCAAGTGCCTTAAGAACAAATCCATTCAATCATGTTGATTTGTCTGCCGATTTGGTTTGTACTACGCTTTATCGTTCGTACAGGAAATAAAAAAGTGCATATTTGTGTGCGTACATTATTAGTATTATTTATATTTCTGTACTTAATTAGTATGTAATAGACTATATAGATCCTATACCCAGCAATAAGTGTCACCGGGTCATGATTATGCTGATTCCCATCTACCATAGGGTAAGGTACCTACACTACATTCCATTAGAGTGTAGAAATACCTTAATATTATAAAGCTCTCCAATCTAGTGATACCTAGCATGTATAGTAAAGTAAGGCGACTACGACGAATACAAATTTGTAATGAGTTCATTTTCTAACAATTTACTTACTATTTTTTTCTGCATTTTTAAAAGAATTAAAAATACTCGAACAATTTATGCGTCCTTTTATTTACTCCCAACTGAAGTGGATTAATAAATATTTATAATCTATGGATTACACACTCGTCGAGATGTCTCGTCCAAAGACAGTAAAACTACTTTGTTAGTCTCGTCAACTGCAAGAGAGTAGCCTGTCTCGTGGTTGCGCAACGTGTGTAATCCCCAAAGTAAAACTCTCGTTCCAATTTAATTTCTAACCCGCTGTCAATCTTGACGGCCACTGTGGCGCGGTGGGCGAAAATCTGCCTGCGACGCAGGAGGTTGCGGGTTCGATTCCCGCCTCGGGACAAATATTTGTAAGATTTGCAGATATTTGTTCAGGGGTTCTGGTCGTTTTCTATGTATAATAAAAAATATATATCTAATACTATTGTATTATGTATATCAGTCATCTAGTACCTACCCATAACACAAGCTCTGCTTAGCTTGGGGTGATGCTGTGTGGATTGTCCAGCATTATTTATTTATAATCTTGTCAGGCCTGTACATAAAACCTTTTTTTTATAGTGTTTGTTTTATTAGCCATAGCCATAGAGATAAGATAGGTACAGGCTAGAAGCATGATAATTATATAGTAGGTAGATACCATGGTAGGTAGGTACCTATAAAACTTGTCTACATAATAGGTAATCCTAATGAAATACATAGAGTACCTAATAGAAATCTGAACACTGAAATCTGCATAGAGCTGGCAGTAGAAGCCATAAAGTTATTATCCTAACTTTATGATAATAGCCTGAAATTGTTTACCAAGGAGGTTTAATTCTTTTCTCGCGTTTAGAACTTTTTCGCGCGCACTGGCATGTCTTACTAGAATTTCGAAAATATTATTCGCTGTTCTTTTGTTTAGAGGTTTTGACAAAACTTCAAATTGTCATTCTTGTTAGGAAAGTGGAGGGACGTCGTCGCCAATAAATGTTGTTTAGTATTTGCAAAAAACTATTTTTTCACGATGGCTCCAATAAGATACAGTCTTCACTATGAAGATTATTCGGAGCATTTAATGTCTAGATTTGGGAAATTGCTTCAAATCCAATCGTTGGTGGACATGACGCTCATGTGTAGTTCGCATACTTTACGAGTTCACAAAGCCGTGCTTGCCGCAAGCAGTGCTTACTTTCAGGTGAGTCAGTTACTGCGCATAATAATATGAAAAACTACTTTTGGGACAATAATTGTCCCGAGTTTGTCCCAAAATTATGAGATTTTCTGTCACAATGTTCCAAACAGATAAAAACCGTTGCTCTACCTTCAGGAAGTACTTCAAAAGCAAATGGGAGAGCCATTGATTATTCTGAAAATGCGCTTCAGTGTGCTAAAATGTCTGGTCGAATTCATGTATTGTGGGAAAACCCAGTGTTTGGAGGAAAATCTAGACGAACTGGTTTCCGCTGCGCAGTTCTTGAAAATAAAGGGACTCTCTAAGGTCACCAAAGAAGGGCTTGGAATTGCTGACACCGGTAAGCACACCATTAGGTATTTGAATATTGCACCCATTTATTTCCACTCATCCTATTTCTGAGTTTTACTTATGGAATTACTGAATACGTGTCCAAAGGACACGTAAGGTGTAAAGTCTAAAGGAAATAAAGCAATTTGATTTTGCTTGTACGATTCTAATAGACATACATTTTGCTCCAGGTGAACTTCCAGCGTTTACACCTCCAGTTGTTATAAACAGGCCACCGCAATCACTAATCGACATGCATTCCCAGGTACCGACTTATATTACCCACTTACCTACAAACATTGTTAGAAAATAGTACTTATCCCAGGAAAAAAATACCTAGATACGTAGATTAGATATCATGGAGCCTATAATTACCTACACTTTTGAGACCAATTACATTTACCTAGGTACTGAAAAACGTGTCTCACTGGGCTCGCCTTGTCTCGTCATCTTGAAGGTGATAGCTCAAAAGTTTTTGCTCATAAATAAATAAAATTAAAATAGCCTTTACTCCGTACATCATAATTGAACAATATAATTATTAGATAGGTACTTTACACATATTATTTGCTATGGAGAGATATCTACTATGTACTATTAGCTCTATTTTAGTCATTTATTAAGTTGTATGATTCTCACTTTAAGTAAGCCAATTGTAGGTTTGGACCTGTGTGTAATAGCTAATAAAAAAGAATTTACTTAAAATATTTGTAGGAAGGCGAACATAAAGCCCCGCCACCACCACCGCCCCCCAACCCAGGCATTGATGCCTTTGGGCGACAGAATAAGGACGCGGTGGTCCGTATTCCGTTTGACATCGAGAACGGAAGCAGTTCTTCAAACGTTGACTATCCCGAGATGCCTCGGACGATCAAGCCTCGGCGAGGAAGGCCTACTGTTAGGGTGAGTTTACCATGTACCTACCTAGACTTGGATGGAGAGTTTTTTTTTAGACCACACTTAAGTCTCTGTACTGGCTTATCAGTTATCACTAATAATAATAACTTAAGAGATTTCCAAGCAAATAAATAAATGCTTTTTACAAAATTTGTGCCTGTGTGCTTCATTGAGCGTTTTTCCGGGTTAGGTATGCAAACGTTTTTAAAGAAAAGCTAGGGAAAACTGCCTAGTTTCAGTTCAGAATCAAAAATCGGACACAGTATTTAAACTTTTAGTAACTTTCTTGTCATCTTTCAGCGTCCAGCGGGTTGGGACGGCACTGGGTCTCTCAATAGGGCGGCAGAAAGGGCTTTGCTGCGACGCGAGCAGGATTCACGGAAGGCCATTCACCAACTCAAGCATCTGCAAACTCGACACATGCAGGTATTAAAATAAAGAGATATTCTGACAGTAAAATAGGCTTTACCTACAACGCTTTTTAAGTAGGTACTTAAATCATTCTTCGTTTATTTACAGGATTATATGGACAGGGTGACGCTCTCCCAAGCGGTCAACAGCATCTGCGGTCCAGAAACTCCAAGCAGCTATATGAATATGGAAAACGATCTCATGTATATGGACCAATCCTCGACAAACATTGACCCCAGCATGCCTTTCGGGAAAGATAACGCTTTGAAAGATAACCTACCATCCAACTACCCCAACGCAAGTTCGTCTACAGCAGCTAATGATTCTGGAGGGGATGGAATCAACAATGCCATGTCTCAGTACGTCAATGCCCTGAAAAATGCCGGACTCCCCACTGATCTGCCGATTCTCTTTGAATCTGGCGACGGATCATACATCAACGTCAATGAACAAGTTTTACTAGACATGGTGCAGAGCAGTGAAATCCAGTACGAAGTCATAGACCAACCGAACATCATAGAAAAGGTCGCCGATCCAAGCGAAATCAAAAGCATCGATGATCTCTCAAAGTCTATCGAGAGAGGAGAGATGATGCAAGGCAACAAAGGTTATTCATTAAGCGCTGATTTTGATAAAGACACTGATTATAATCGCACCGATGATGGAATGAACAGCCTCAATACAATTCTACCAGATAATTTAGAAGCTTACGCTGAGCAGCAAAACTTTGTAGTAATGGATCCCCGTCTTCAAGAGAATAACTTGGACCACGTAGGCTCGAATGACTTTTCTTGTATAGACGGAGACATGCAATTCTTTACCAAATCAATGAGCGATGACGTGAAAAAATATTATGAGGAACAGCAGCTGGCAGAAGCAAGAGTCATGGAACAGCTCTGTCCTACCAGTGGCTCTTTGGACACGAACTTCAGCATGTCCCTTCTGGACACTAAAAGTTCGCAACTAACCGAAAACCTAAGCCAATCTTATGATACCTTGAACACAGATGACTTGCGAAGAACTGAAGATTGTTACGATTTTACTCTACCTCTCCCGCAGAGTAACGTGTTTAAAGAAGACTTGGACTGTTTGATAGCCACTCCGAGAAGGAACGACGACGACGGAAACTCCTTCGAGATGAACAGTCAGCTAGCCCGAGAGAGAGCTCAGGCTAAAGCAGATATTATAAAAGATCTTATGAGTATAGAAAGTAAGATGAATTTGAGTCAGGATAAGAGCTCTATAAGAGACGAGGAAATTTCTAACAGAGATTCTGGCGTTCAAGATTTTGGAAATCCAATGGAAGATAATCCTAACGACTCAAACAATGAATTTCAAAAAGACTTTTCTAGTGGTCTTACGCCAAATATTCAATGGGACATAGACATGGACGATTGCAGGAACACCGAAAATGATAATCATAAAGACTCTAAGAACAGAGATGAATCGAAATACGCGATGATGGACTTGACAGCAGTGGATGATAAATCACAAGTTTGGGACGACGTTATAGAGAATCGAGAAGGTATGGACAAGGAGAATGTGGCATCAGAATCGAGCGCAGACATAGACCCAGACATTCCGTACGCGGTCGGTTTACTCCCCATGAAGCCAGTGCAACAAACCGACGAAAGCAGTTTACTTAAAAGAAGGAACTCTGTAGATTTACACAGTGATGCAAAATGCCTGAAGAGAAGAGCTAAAAAGAAAATGTAATCATAGTTGCACTAAGTTCAAGCTGTAAATAATGCATGTTTAATAAAGAAGTGAAAGTCACTATGTACAATGTTCGTTAATGGAAATAAATAATGTTTATAAAAAAATGTTTTTTACTTGCTAGGTAGATCCGAGTCAGGTAGATATATTTTCATACACTTAGCATTTTCTATGTTGCAAAATATCAGGTATAACAGAAACTATGAAAACTGTTTCATGGTAGTAAGTGTTAAAAATATTGTGATTGAGCTCTGCTTATGTTTGGGGCAAGATGATGCTGTGTGAAATGTCCAGCATTATTTATTTATTTCATTGCAATGCCTGTCCAAGAAGTTCAACATTTTTTTTTTTAAGAAAAAAATTCGAGGAGTTTTGAACAAGAATATTTTAAACTGTTTGTATAGACAGTTAAACTTAGTGGCGTAATTGACGATATAGGATTCTAGAGGAGTATATTTATATCTACCTCATAGAGCTGGTCAGTATCTGGCGCAGCTCATCAGCATTGCCTGCCACAAAGCAATGTAGCCAGCTTCTTGGGGACGCCTCCTGGTTTTGAAATAGATCAGTTGAGCTACCTATAGTTTGCAACAGGCGGCAATTATCCCAATTGTTTCAATTGCAAATTAGTGTGTGCGTTCGCCCAGCAAAAAGTATCGTCTTTTCAAGAATCGAATGATGCAGATAATTTGTGCCCTATGTCGTGTAAATGTGCCCAAAATTTTAAATTTGTGCCCCCAAGGGCTGCAGAGTTATTTAGGAAAATCTGATTTTGCTGCACGAACGTTCGCCCAGCAAAACTTTTTTTAAAAAAAGGGTATAGCTGTATTTTAAATATGCAAAAAGATAGCTTAAATACTAGTGTAAATGTGCCGTAAAAGCAAAATTTGTGCCCCTAAAGGTTTTAGAGATATTTAGTTTTTTGCTGGGCGAACGTTTTGGTGATTTCTATATCTCGGAAACGGCTGAACGCACAGTCATAATTTTTTGTTCCTACAGATACGGTAAATTTGTGCCATTTGTGCCGTAATTTTCATTAACATGAGCAGCATGGTTCAGGAGCTATTATTGTTTTTCCTAGAAAACGGAAAAATGCTCTGGCTCTCGAATGAACAAGACCATCGACTTCACGTTGGTGCCGACTGGTACCCATTATATATTCACACGATCCTGTAAAGTTTCACCGGCCTACTACTTATAATAGACGAGTTATTAACGATTTTGTCTTTTTTTTGAGGTTATTTTGAGTGAAATTACTTAGGATACGAAAACACTAGTTTCCTGTGAGCTGGCTTATTACATGCTTCTACAATAATTTGAGCCCTATTTTAAGAATACGTATGCAAAAAATCATCTTTGTATACCCAATACTTTAGACAATAATGGTAAAATACCATTCGAAGTATTTTTGGTAGATAACCAGACCAAATTCGAATGAACATTAAAAAGCGGCCGTACGATACTACAAGCTATCCTTCCTTACTTGGTGGCGTTGTAATGAAATTTAAGTAGTACAGATGCGTACAGAATTGTTAAGTAGAAAATAATATTTATGTCACGAAAAATATTTTACATGAAATAAAATGTGAATTATTTTGTTTGTAATAATCTTACTATTATAATAAATGGGAAAGTCTGTGTGAATGTTCGTTATAAGTACCTAGGTAATCTTTGTGACTACTTAAGTGATTTAAATGAAATTTCGTAGGTAGGTAGGTAGATAGTTTAGGACCTAGAGTAGGAAAAATTAAAAAATAGGCTAAAATTTGGAAATTTCAACCTCTGAGGGGGTTAAATATGGTGGTAAGGGTTGTATGGAAAATAATTTTTACTTGATTCGATTCACTCAAAACTCGGTATAAATGAACTATGGACTGAATAATTAAACATGTAGGTATTTTTACACAACCCCTAGGGGGTGTGCAATAAATTTCTGAAATTTATACGAAAAAAACTGGTTCGCGGGCAAAGCTGCGGGTTGCATCTAGTACACTATAATTTGTAATGTAGGTATTACTAAAAATAAATTGTCCGGAGACAACGGCACATCAGTGACCTGTTGAGATAATAATGAATGAATGATTTAACACCATATACCTATAGGTACAACTTGACATCTGATCTAGCTTGATGTGCCGTTGACAGTATAGGTATTTGTTTTTTTTTAGAAGGTAAGTAATAAACGAAGATAACAAAACAGTATTGTTCTTTTTTTACATTGATTTATTTTTTATCGACAAATAACAATGAATATGCTATTGTAAATTACAATAACCCGAGAGGCAGGCAGACTCAAAAACAAATTACTTATGGGTGCGTGCGATAAGGATGTGTGTGTGTGTGCATTCGAAGAGCACACACAACGGTCGTCGGTCACTCCGAGTTGAATATTGTATTTACTTATCAATTTGTAGAGCGTGTTGGCAAATACTTACCTACCATTATAATATTGGTACCTATGAAAAGGTTGGCTCGTTATGATTTAGCAAACAAACAAACCAGCCTACTAATTATTTATTCGCAAAAGAGCCGTGGATTGTTTTCTTACAGGGGATACTCTTTAGGATTATCAGATAAAAAACATATGTAGGTACAGGTATGCCTACGTATAGGTACTTACTAAGTAGGTACCTACTTAATTATTTATTGAAAAGAGCATTTTCATCATATTATATTCATCATTTTTCATCATTCATCATCAAAAGTATATTTTTAAAATGACAATTCCACTTTTGTACGCAACGTTCTCTAAACACTAAATATTATCATGACGATTTAAGAAGGATAGCTTGTAGTATCGGACGGCCGCTTTTTAATGTTCATTCGAATTTGGTCTGGTTATCTACCAAAAATACTTCGAATGGTATTTTATCATTATTGTCTAAAGTATTAGGTATACAAAGATGATTTTTTGCATACGTATTCTTAAAATAGGGCTCAAATTATTGTAGAAGCATGTAATAAGCCAGCTCACAGGAAACTAGTGTTTTCGTATCCTCAGTAATTTCACTCAAAATAACCTCAAAAAAAAGACAAAATCGTTAATAACTCGTCTATTATAAGTAGTAGGCCGGTGAAACTTTACAGGATCGTGTGAATATATAATGGGTACCAATCGGCACCAACGTGAAGTCGATGGTCTTGTTCATTCGAGAGCCAGATCATTTTTCCGTTTTCTAGGAAAAACAATAATAGCTCCTGAACCATGCTACTCATGTTAATGAAAATTACGGCACAAATGGCACAAATTTACCGTATCTGTAGGAACAAAAAATTATGACTGTGCGTTCAGCCGTTTCCGAGATATAGAAATCACCAAAACGTTCGCCCAGCAAAAAACTAAATATCTCTAAAACCTTTAGGGGCACAAATTTTGCTTTTACGGCACATTTACACTAGTATTTAAGCTATCTTTTTGCATATTTAAAATACAGCTATACCTACCCTTTTTTTAAAAAAAGTTTTGCTGGGCGAACGTTCGTGCAGCAAAATCAGATTTTCCTAAATAACTCTGCAGCCCTTGGGGGCACAAATTTAAAATTTTGGGGACATTTACACGACATAGGGCACAAATTATCTGCATCATTCGATTCTTGAAAAGACGATACTTTTTGCTGGGCGAACGCACACAAATTAGTTGTAATCTAAATTGTAAACGTCTAAGTTGGTTATATAATTACACTTTTGCAGCCTCATAAAAAACGATTTAGCCATTTGGATTCTAGAAGTAATAAGGCGTATCAGATCAGATAAAAACTCGGAAAACATAAATCTCGCGGGACTTAATTAACTTCCAGTCAATGCACTTTCTAGATGATGCTGTGTGGATTGTGCAGTTTTAATAATTTATTATTTCATATTAGCCGGTTATTTATAATCATAACCATACAAAGGTAGAGTATTGCTTTCACTAGGAACTGAAACAAACAAGCTTTGAATTTTTAATATATTTTAATGTAAACATTACATACATACATATAAAATATAAAAGTTATACTTAATTAAAATCGTAAGGCATTTCTTTCCATGTCTTTCGTTACACCTACGACACGATCTATCTTAATTGTAATTGTGTCCAGTATTCCACGATTGTCTGAAGCTGTAAAGATAATTATGTTGCATAACTTATTGGGGCTTACAAAACTTATTTGATACATTAACAAGAAATAATAACACTGGACGTTACACCATCGCTAAACCAAACTACTACTATAATATACATATACATTTGTGATTGTTACAAAACACATTCAATAATTAGTCATTTTCATATAAAAATAATATCTTCAAAATAAATCAGATCGCTATATTGGCTCGGATTGTTGGTAAACAGCTCATATCAATAACATTAATATTACAACTATGAGATTCTTATAAATATCTTAAAATTATTCGGATCCTTGCAAAAGGTGTTTTTGCCTAGGTATATTATTATTGGGGCGTTTATAACCTTACGTAATATCACTGATTGTGATATGGTTACTAAAATAACAATTAATTGAATCGATCGCATAAAGCTACGTTAATTATTGTCAAAGCTACTTGACAGAGAAACATAAAGAAATATAAAATTTACCTTCAAAATGGCTTACATTTTTAAGTCAACAGACTTAATTATAGTTAATTAAATAGTAAAAATGTAAAATAAGGTAAAATAAAAGTAGCTTAAAGTAGAAAAAAGCGGCCGGACGAAGAATATCACAACCTAGGTAAAAACTGTAAAGGAATGTCTTTAAACTGTTTGTTTGTTGATAAGTATTATTTTTAATGGTTACTCTATTAAAAATTATACTAATCAACAAACTGAAATGTTTGTTTAGATTCTTAACAGAAATGAACAATAATATGATCTGTACTCTCTCATCGAATCTGATAAGAAGTCGACTTCAATACAAGTCTTCCATCTTAGAAAGCGCCCTTGCTTTTAATCTTTGTTTGGGGTGACAGAAAGCAAGAGAGCAAAGAAAATGAGAAAATTAGATTTTTATTGACACGACAGTCCATCAAAATCAATTAAAAACGAAAAGGACAGATCAGTTCCAAATATTCCTAAACAAGAACACGGACGCTTAAATCTCAACAACCTTATCACGTGAGATTCATAAGAACATGAACAGCGACTGACAGAAGCAAAGTTCCAACTGCTAACTGGCTCAAACTGGCTGAGTCCCTAGCTGTATAACCATAGGCATCGCTATGGTAGTCCCCCATTTGGAAAGTAATCGCTGGGGAAGACATCCGACCGTCTCCGCCGTTGGAGTAAGCGAGTACGCGCATATGATAGGTCTTGCCGGGCGCTAGGTTCGTCACGTACGCTTCTAGTTTGTGCTCGACGGGGATTATGGTGTCGTTCGCTGTACTCATGTCTTGGTCGGTCTCCCAGACGCGCACCTGTAAATAAAATAAAATCATCACATTTTTTTACAATCCAAATCATGTTTTTAATCAGAATTTGAAAAATCCCAAAACTTAAATGTTTAAAAATGACCCACCGATTTCAGCTTAATTAAGTAATGTTATTTACCCACTTATGGCATGCTCTTGCCGGTGCGCTCAATAAGTTTAGAGAATTTACTGACATAACGTATTTCTCGCCTTTAACAATAGTTATGTATGTATTGCATACGGAAACTCTACTAGAAGTTTCAAGATCAAGATTGTTCCCTATATTTATCAGGGTTTTAAATTAAAGCACCTCTAGCCCTATTAGGGATATAGCTTTATGAATGGCGATAGTTCTTCTAAAAGATAAACAGTTACAAACTATCCGGTAACGTTTTTTTACAGAAATTTTCATACATTATATCAAAACTAAGCAACGAAGCTTCTCACTGTGCGATTATCTTTTGGTGGATCCCAGCCATACCCTAGTAATATTATAAAGGATCTAAGTATGGATGGATGTTTGTTACTCTTTCAGATAAACTGTTGTGGTGAACTACCTAGTACCACATAATTTCAATAAGTCTATCTACTGGTTCCGAAGAAAAATACATTAGACGAAAAGAAACAAATTAGAACTAGAATTTAAAAACGAAACGACGGAGCTTGCCAAAAATTTACAGATAGCATTAATTATCCATATTAATAACAATCGGAAGCATCTCGTTCCACCTAAAAGCAGAACATATCCCATGAAGCCTCACCTTATACCCCAGCAAAGGTTCCTCCTCGTCGGTGGGCTGCACGTATCGCCACACCACTCGCACCGTGGTCGGGTTGTACGCCCATACGTTCACGGAGGCCGGCGGCTTCTGCGGCGCCTTGCGGAACGTACGCTCCAAGTAGCGCTCGCTCTCGGGGCCTTCGCCCGCCGAGTTGAATGCCATCACCTGGAATTACATGAGAAATGTTAATTCTAGTTCAGTTCGTTTTTACAAGTTATTTTGTGTTTTTCCGGGATAATAGCTTTTATTAGGTATATTTATAATGTCGGTCAAGCACGAGTCACAAAAATTGGGTTGCGTAGTTGCAACTGTTTATGATAGGTATTTTAATAAATTATGCCAGCCTGCGACTCTATTGTCAAACTCAACTGGTAATCGTAATCGACTTCAATTTGGCATTTCAAACCTAGCCTGGACTTCGATTATCACTTTCATCAACATCATCAACATCACCAGCCTATAATAGTCCACTGCTGGACATAATGCCTCCCCTAATGAGCGCCATAGATGGCATCATTATTTGGGGGTTATTGCCCATAATCCCCACGCTGGGCATGCGGGTTGGGGATCGCAGTTCGGTGTAGTTGTTCTGCAGAGGCGCTGCTGCCCGCCCCCCGCTGTGTTTCCCTTAGTCGCCTCTTACGACACCCACGGGAAGAGTTGGGGTGGTGAAATTCTATGCCGGCACCACACGGCTTACTTGTGAACAATTAAGAGGGAAGTAGCTCAACTCCTAGCTGATTAAAAAATAAGTTTTTTATAATTTTTAAAGAAGAACTAATATATCAATAAACTTCAAACGGGCCTACAACTCAGCCATTATAAAACCACATAAATTTAAGACCTGCACAAAATGTGTGAGATATCTACACTAGCTTTTGCCCGCCACTTCACCCGGTTGTCCCTGCTGTACTATCCCGCGGGAACATGACACCAGGATAAAAGTATCTTATGTCCGTCCGTCTATTCTAAGCTACCTCCGCAATACCTCCTCCAATTTTCAACCAAACTGGTTCAGCCGTTCTTGAGTAGGTAATAAATATTGTAACTTACACAACATTCTTTTATATATATATAGATAGATTATATTCAAAAGACGGCAAACTATTTTTGGTCTATCGCATCGCATCAGTGATACATTTGAATAAGTATCTACTTCCTCAATTCAAGGTGATGCACGTCCTTTATAAATCCAACGTCATTCGTATACGTTGATCTCAATTGCTTGCTTTGTGTAGGATGTTCTCCTATCAACTAGTTATTCCTAACAAGTATATTCTAATTTTGTACTTCTTTACTAAAAAAAAGACAGAAGAATATAAAATTATTCTAAATCCAGTTTCTGAAATGAGTTTGTGGCGTGCAGAGGTAAACAGTAAACATCCAAACTTATTCATAATACCCCGAAATACTCAAACGGAAATTTTAATTGACTAGCGGTCCGCCCAATTTCTCACTCAAAAATTTTTGTGAATTTTAAAAATTATAATTTTTTTCAAACACCCTACACACACATCTACCTACCAGTTGGGTTACATTATTGAAGTTTCTATACGGATCCCTCACTTTTTTGAAAACATTCTATAGCCTATGTTCATCAGGGATCTTGTAGCATTCTGTTAAAAAAAAATATCAAATCGGTCCAGTAATTTCGGAGCCTATTCAATCCAAACAATTAATTAAATCTTTCCTCTTTATAATAGAAGTATTATAAATCACGTCTCAACTCAAGTCGGTTTTATGAAATTTTTAAACATAAATCTGTCAACATGCTTAAATCTGAGATACATGTGAGTATGCCGGCGTAAATGGGATCATTTTAAATCTACTCTGTTTTAAGGGGAAGTTATAAACTATAATGATCATTGCAACTCACCTTCACGAAATAATAGACATCTGGCTCCAACCCGACGATCAGCGCCCAGTTTCTCGTAGTCCTCGACAGATAGTAGATAGAATCCTCTTCCTTATTCACCTGCTTCCAATACTTCAGCCTATGACCAATCAGCTTACCACGCAGTCTCTCGCGCGATTGGTCAATAGGGTTCCAAGTCACGTTCAACGAGGTAGAATTGAAGGAGCGAGCGTACACCAACTGAGGAGCCACTTGAGGCATGTCCTCCGCTGAGTATATCGTCACTACCTCGCTCTCAGGGCCCGCACCTATCTCGTTAAATGCTTGGACCTTCACATCGTAGGGAGTGTAGAAGTATGTAGGCGATATGTGAACGACGTAAGAGCCAATATTTCCAAACTTTTTAAGCAGTTGCGATTGGTACTCAACTTCGGTTCCGTTTCTTCTCCAGAATATCTTGTAGTGGACGCCAGGACCGTTCTGTAAGGACTGAGGTAGGGGAGTCCACGTGATAGTGAGGTCTCCAGTCTTGCCGCCGCCGCCGCCGACGTTGGAAGGCGCCTGGTACGGCTTGTCAGCTGGGGTTGAGAACTGAGGACTAGGTGCTGACGGTTCTCCAGCGCCCAAGACATTCACCGCTTGCACTCTAAACTCGTACACAGACCACGGCATCAGCTTAGTGTTGATTATAACTCGCTTGCGTCCGTTGTACCGATCGATTTCGCCTACGTTCGGAACGTTGTCCGACAGCACTGTCCAGGTAGAGTTCCACTGGGTACGACCAGTGACGATGTAACCAGTGATAGGACGCCCATTCGAGTTGCTGTCGGTCCATTCGAGCGTCACTTGCGAGCGATGGATGTTCTGGACTTGCAGGCCTCCGGCGGGACCGGGTGGGCCTTCTATACGCAGCTGTGTGTGCGAAGAGATCCTCCCTATAGCAGACTTGACTACACATTCAAAGTCTCCAACATCAGACAGGCTCACATTGATAATAGTCAGTTCACCGCCATCAATCTTTATTCTTTTATCCGCGAAGAAGTCTGATGCTTCCTTCATGCGAATGCCGTTGTGTTTCCATAGATAAGCAGTATCCAATACTGGGTCTATATCTGCATTGCAATGTAGGAAGATGATTTGTCCAACTTGAGTTGTGATGCGCGGAGGCAGTCGTTCTAGGAACCGCGGCGCACGGAGCACTAAAAGCCGACCCCTACTTTCATCAGAGCCGTATTGGTTCTTGGCTACACACGTGTAAACTCCTTCGTCGTCTCTCGATAGCTGCCGGATTATAAGATTACCAGTCTCTGTTATAAATCGTTTGCCGCCAGCCCCTATCACAATGTTATCCTTTTTCCAAGTAAATGTTGGTTTTGGAGCAGCTTCAGGGTTGCATCTGAGGGTAACATTCCCTCCGTCTGATCCATAAGTCTCTGATTCCAAAGGCCTCTTCTTGAAAGAAGGTTTCAGCGATAGTACTCGAAGTTGTCCACTGGAGAAGCTAGATTTCAACTGGTTCTTAGCTTCACATTGATACATCCCAGGATCTCTAGTAGGATCTAAGTACTTAATGATGAGAACATTGTCCTGAATAATGTACCTGTCTCTATCCTCAGGTTCTAGATCTTTCATAGAGAGCTTCTGCCCATTCCTCCACCAGGTGTAGTTGACATCAGGTATGCCGAATGCTTCACAGTTCCAATGTAGTTCACCTTTGTTATCCATGTGTTTGTCAACCAGTGGAATAGTGAAATTTGGTTTTGCTTGTACTTTTAGAAAGACACTATTGAAGATATGAGCTCGGTCGTTTCTAACATCACAAATATATTCACCCTCATCTTCAACACCAACATTAGTTAAAGTCAGTACTCTGTTATAATGACTCAGTCGTGCCTTTCTTGGCATCTGATCATTCTTTCTGGTCCAATTATAAGAAGGCACTGGATAACCAAACGACACACATTCTAACCGTACTTCCTGTCCAACAATAGGTGCTTCAGGAAAAACTTTTGGGAAATTATTCGGGAACTTCAGATGTTGATAATCAGAATTCGGGTAAACGAAGAGAGGGAAGAAAGGACCGTTACGACCTGCATCTGATACTTTGCTCATTACATTGCAGCTGTAGTTTCCTCTATCTATAGTTTCCAAGGCCGAGAAGTAAAGGCCACCATCATTGGAAACAAAAACACGCTTATCTTCTTCAACAAGATTAGGGAAATAGTTCCTAGCCCACAGGAAGTTCACTGCAGGATAGTAAGAAGGGGGATCACAGTATATGACTTTACCCCAATATTCCTTACCATTCTCAATAGGCCTTTTCTGGTTAAATTCTCGGATGAATCCAAATGAGAGACGTACAGATTCAGATCTGATTGTACCAAACTTGTTAGTTGCCGTGCAATGGTATTTCACATTGTCTTTATCAGTATCGGGACTGAAGATCATGAGGGTTCCACCACTGAGGATGAATCTAGTGTCAACAAGAGGGTCAATTTCTGTGTAAACTGGGCTGTCTACCTGATAGTCTTCTCTGTACCATTTGTATATAGGTGAGGGATAGCCACCGGCAATGCAGATCAGTTGCACAGGGTGATTTTTCAAGGGATCATAGATTGTGTCAACAGGCTCCTTGATAAAGTATGGTCCTCGGGGGATCCTCTCAGGATCATAAGTATCCAAGCCATATATAAAAGATCTCTGCTCTTCAATAAGATAGTGCAGCCTTTGTGTTTGCCCTTCACATATGAAATGGTAGTATTGTGAGCCATCAACTGGGGCTAAACCCCACCTGCCTTGCTCATGAGAGAATTTGTACACCAAAAAATCATTAGGGAGCAAGTTATAGCTTGTATAAGTATTTTGACGGTCAGCAAAGAAGGCATTCTCTAATCCTGACATCTGAGAGCCATCAGCTTCATTCACCCAGTGACCAGCTGACTGCTGGCGAGCTCCTAAGTACCATGACCCTTTCTGTGGGTCCAATTTCATGAGACTCGTTATAATGAACCCATGTTCTTCAGGACTGTTCACAGAAGCTAAATCTGCTTCATAAGCTTGACAGATCTTACGCGCTTCGTTTCTAGGCCGGTCCGGGGACTTCGTGAAGCGATAGCAAGCTTCTCTGTAACGAATCCAATTAGGAGGGCATCTGTACCTCTCTTCGTAATCTAGGCCCGCGTAGTAGGTAGCACTGTTCTGAGGGTCTACTTCGTTATCATTCTCACCGTAATTATCGGTGTTGTAGATGCTGTCTTGGTAGAAAGAACTCTGAGGCGGGCTGTTGTATTCGTTACCGTTTACAGGAAAACTGCCGTACGGTACTTGCTGGTTTGGTCGGTATTGCGAGCCATTTTGATTATTATTGGGGTACGTTTGTTGGGGGAAACCTGGATTATACGGTCCTGTAGTTTCCAGCACTTGCGTCCTCACACTTGCCACCGCAAGTACTAACAAAGTAAACTTCATCATTCGCACCCTGAAAAATTATAATACATGAATGAATGAATTTCTGAAGATTCTTATAGCACAGTTTAGATCTATATTTGACTGGTTTACCTCAAAGATTCATTACTGTATTATTTCAGAATTCGTTTGTAATTTGAAAATAATGATGACAAACACGGTACAAGCCTCGCCCTTTCTTCGATTTCGTTTACAAGATTTTGTTGGGAGTGTTGCCAAACCAAAATTGACAGCGTAGCTTACAAAACAATACAACTACAAAATATGTACACTTTTCTATATTATTTATCAGAAAATAAAGCAACTCAAAGGAAATTTAATACTGATAATTCCAAACTAGAAATGATGTCTTGCATAGGAACTATATAAAGATTTTTTGATTATATTATAGTTAGTAGTCATTTTCCTGACTAGGTTTGAAAATGAAAGATAAATTCGCGTAGGTATGGATTTCTTTCATGTACAATTTTTACTATTGAATAGTTAAAATATTGTAGGTAGGTATGTATGATAAGGATTGGATAGTTGTATCCAAATTTTAATTTCGAATAAAGCACATGGTGAACTTAAAAATCATCCATTCATTTTAATTCTGTGTGTGTTTTCTGTATTTATAAATGAAAATAATTAAAGTAATAATTCTTTGCTGCCATTATAAAATCTGAAATTTTATCATTAATTGGGAAAAACTAAATTCAATTGATTATCTTTCATTATACCAAAATTCAAGCAAAACATTCTGCACTGGCAATATTGAATCAACTTCTTTGACAATCCCATTCATGTCAATGTCAGCAAGTGAAATGTCAAGTGTTTTCACGTCCGATTGTGTCTCAGACGAACGAATATATAGACCTGAAATACCTACGTGCATACCTAAAGTTAGTCTGGCACAAAGATGGCGGCCTGCTGTAGAGTTGCGCGTATTTTAACATTGAATATCGATAAGTAAGTAATTGAGTTGCACGGAGTTGAATTCTAAATTTTCGAATATTAGTAAGTAGAAGAATAAGTACCTATCTTTAAGCTCTGTTCAGTTTTATTTAAGTTTCTATACCTTGGTGATCCGTAACGGCCGTAACGGGTCATTAGCATTATATTACCCTCCGTCCTATCGTCTAAAAACGGGATACTACAATAGATTTCATCAAGTTCAATAAAAAACGCTATTTACTACGTACAGTACAGCTCAATTCAGTTAATATTAACACTACAACTTCCCCAAGCTTTGGCTGGCACTCAATTCAATGAATATCCTCTATATTCAGTACTAATACTAATATGTTCATATAAGACAATTATTTAGGTTGCCGCGCTCGGCCCAAGGTAAGTTTCGTGTGGACTGCCAGTTTCTGCAGCTTGTACCTTGATGGCGTGTGTGGAAGAGTCTTAGACAATCACTGACCTATCAAGCCCATTCCATCAAAAACTGACCTTTTTTGTAAAAACGTTGGTTTTTGCTGGAGTCGACGCCGGAAAGTTAAATCAATAATTTTCGAACACAAGGTCACTGACCTTTATTGTAAAAACGTTAGTTTAAGCTGGAGTATACAGGTAAGTTAAATAAATCAGTTTCAAATACAAAGTTAGACCTTTTTGTATTTTTGGAATTCTATGTGTCGGGGTATATCTTCATGTTTTTTTTATTGCATCGCGATCGCGATAGCTCCTGCGCTGCGGGAAGTGCAGTGCAGCCTCTCCGCCATTGCGTAACAAGGGACAGGCACACTGTGCCTGTCCCTTGTTACGGCTGGCGGAGGCTGCACTCCCTTCGCGCCTCCGGCTTATTATATACCTACACTCTAGGGGCTCCACGCACAAGACCACGTGGAGTCGGGGAACTCTGTGTCGGATCCGCCACTCAAATTGAATCTAATCAACTCTTCCCGGAATGCTCTGTAAAGTTTTTATATTGTTTCTGCATCCATATTTAACGACACACTTTGACCTCTAGCACCGAGGTCATTGAACTTTGGGGTCAAACCGCTGAACCAAAGTTGCACCCCTAGTGACCCTCTTAACGATGCCACAAGAAAAAACATTTGTTATAATATGCCTAAAAACATCTTTCGAAATTTTTCTAAGTCTTTCGCCTTGAAACTGAACGACATACTTTGACCTCTAGCGCCGAGGTCATTGAACTTTGGGGTGGATCACCTGAACCAAAGTTGCACCCATAGTGACCCTATTTACGTAGCCAAAAAAAATACATGTTATATATACATAAAAAAATTCGTCGAAAATTTTCTAAGTCCTGCGTCCCGTAAACTCCACCCCAACCAAAAATTCTGTCCCTGGCACCACACCTTTGAATCTTGGTTAGCTTGGTTCAAAGTTGCTGACGCTGCTGTAAAGGATTTACTTTTATTTTTGTGTTATTGGTACTGCGTCGATGAAATAATTCGTTATCGATAATCGATGTTTTGAAAATACCGAACCCTAACTCTATTTACTATGACGAATAATTTTCTCCTAAAATCACATAATATTCATAGTAAAACATTGAATGAATAAAGAAAAGCAAGCGGATCTTTATAAACTTTCCCACAAACAGCAAAATGTTTGAAAATAATAGAAAATGTAAGAAATTTTGAATGAATTCGGTACCTTTCCCATGCAACGTTATATTTTGATGTTTTTTGTTGATTTTCATGCGACAGCCAAACACTCTGCACATACACTTATAAAATACATTATTCTCCAAGTTTGCACACTATAAAAAAGCATAATTATCGCCTATTAACTCTAAATTTCCTTCATTTTCGAATAAAAACAAGTCCGGATGACAACTGATGTACTTGTTGTTGACTGCGACTAAACATGGCGACCGGCCACAGGGGGTGAGGGGTGAGGTATTTTGTGACGTCACCAAAACAATGTTGCCATTTTCAGTCATGATCAAACTGCTGTTGTCCTTTTTTACTCATGATTATCTTCATTAGTCAAAAAGAGATGCCGATATGTAAGTAACTCTGCTGTCGAAATACATCACACTTCTATAACTAACTGTTCGTAACAAGTTCGTATAGATGTTTATGCCAGATCTATATTCCTCTATAATCTAAGGATTGTGTGAATGACCTTAATATTACCTATGTATGTTATCTGTGACCATAGCCATAAAAAAACCGGTTAAGCTGTTTCAAGAATGGAACTGTGCAACGTTACAAATTACAAAAGGCCTCATCTGTCTGTGAAGAGGTCTGTGAGCGCAGGGGGCGGCGCGCGCGGGTACGCACAAGTCATTTGTTGGCTATCAGCTACCCCACCCCCTGAGCGCTATATAAGAGTTTACTGTATTAGTTTACTTTTTCTGATGGAAAAATCAATTTTTCTACTGACCAAAACCTATCTAAATCTGCTGACCATGTAAATGGTACCCATAAAAAAGTACCATGTGGCTACGAGCTATGGATACTTTTTGCGAATAGGCCCTAATAGATTTTATAATATTCTCCAAAATACGCTATCGCTTGTTTCGGTTACTTTTTTTATGCAAAATTAGTACCTACTCCAATTCGTTACGTAACATTATTTCAAATAGGCGTATACCTAGGAAGGTACATAGATTTCAATAGCGGTTTACCCTCAAATTAATAAGACAAGTCACACATCTACGAGGGGCTTGGCAATGCCACGGGGCGCGGCGGGCGCGTATGCAGCAAGGAATGTCTAAGATGAGTAATAGTGTTGCCGCGATATACCTGTTTTTACTGTACGTAATTTAAGCTATTATTAATCTAGGTACCTAGTTCAAATTGCAGACAGAACTTAGAAGGCAAGAAATAAAATATTCAGTGTTCATTCACATTTTTATTCTCAAGTTATCAACAAGAAATGTTTCAATAGCATAGCTATAATATTATAATACTTATCATTTACATTGTAATTATATCTAAAACAGATTTACACAATTTTATTTCCATTCAGAACTGTAATAGTAAGAATACTTAATATTAAAGTGGTTAGTTAAATGTAGGTACTCCAAAAATCGTTTCTAAATTTCGTTTCTCTTCCATTCAATATTTCTCCTAATATTATTTTCATCACAGTTAAAAAATGTACTTCAGTTTACTTTTTCTCCAAACATAAAAAGGGCGGAACATTGTTTTGGTTTCAGGGTAATTGTTTTCATTTTAAAACTGCTTGAGACAAAATTTTCAAAAATACAATGCTTTTTTCACGATTTATGGAAAAATTTGAATCATCAAAGAGATATTGGTAAACGATCCCAAAATAAAGTTCATTCAATTCATATTTACATTAATATTAAAATTGCGATATGCATATAATAATGAGTTAATATTTTTTCTAATATCGTACAGGATTGTAAATAAAAACAATTAATTTACAGTAAATAAATGGTTCAATAAAATAATAAAGTCAATATTCGATAATATTGATCCAAACATAACAAAAACATAAAATTGTATAATTCATGAAGTTACTAGCATAATCTCAAAACAAATAACACAACAGTGATGGAAAATGACTGAAGATAGAAAACTTTATACTTATACATAGAAGTACCAAGATCCTGCGAAATATTAACGCATTCACTGTCCGCCCAGACTAGGCGCCGCATAAGAACCATGCGCGTCTTGGGCCATAAAAATTATAATGAACTTGCGCAGATTTGTCATAGGTATATTAGGAGAGCACTCAAATCATTTTAGCACTTGTACCGTTGACTTAAGGCGCAATATCGCGTGCTAAGGCTAACCAACCCTGTGAATCGTACCCTCCAATTAATTTACTAATTTATATACAAAGTGTTACTAACATACAAATTCACGCACGTATACTATTGCACACATAAGATTATGCCTTATTATAAAATGGTAACTACATTTCCTAGCACTAACATCAAGCTGGTATCCAATCTAGACCTACATACCATTCACCTTCGTTAAATAGCACCCATTAACTTAATATACATTTAAAGCGACACCTAATACGCGATAGCACAGCATACCTTTACACAGTCGTCAACCTATCACTCGAAAGCAGCGTTGAACCAATCATAGAAAAATGCACCACATTTATATAACTTGATTTTACCGTAAAGTGCATTGATTGAAAGTTGAAACCTAATTTATAAAGGTACATTGTGACAAGCTATACGTATGTACATTATTTACAAGCGAATTGTTCACGGTAACGCACCAGCTGATAATCATTTCAATAAATAAATACTTAAATTGATTATGTAATGGCTGCCTTAAATTACCCAGTCTCATAATGAATATTCAAATTGTTCTTATTGAGATACATGTTTAGAATAATCAGTCATGATTTCAAGATCTCCATTTGAGCCGTCTTCAAAGACACAGGGATCGGACGCCTTCCACACTGCGAGTACTGCAACTATATAAGATTTCTCGCGGCGATAGCATAAATATACGCAGTGACACGCGCGCCTATTAAATTAGTCTTTTACTATTCACACATCGTAACTGCGAGTAGCTTATAGCGATACATGAAAGCGCGTTGTGTCCGATTATTTATTTTATTGGTAAAAACTGATATTTTGAGACGACTAGGAGAAATTGTCTCGTATCACTTGTCTCACCGATTAAATTTTTACACATATTAATTGTTTTTTATATAGTATTAGCTTCCGAATGTCTTGTCACCACGCCGGGAGTTTTGTCGCGCTGTCAGCTAATCAGAACAGTCTCGATCTTGAGGAGTTGCCGCAGTTTGTCGGTGACTCGAACGAGGGCCACCTTCGAAGCCCTAACGTTAACTTTCTCTCCGGCTCCGAGGAGTTGGTTGCACTGCGCTCGCTCCAGGAACTCCTGTGTTCTGATCTCCCGGAGCAGCTCCTTGGGGGAACCCGAGCCGCAGTGGATTTGCTTGAGTAGGTTGTCTTTTGATTTGATCTGGAAAGAGCAAAACTGTTATTAATTTATGTAAAATTGTGACGATTTTCCATGTGTTGCCGGCATAGAATTTCACCACACCCACTCTTCCCGTGGGTGTCGTAAGAGGCGACTAAGGGAGACACACCGGGGGGCGGGCAGCAGCGCCCTCTGCAGAACAACTCCACCGAACTGCGATGCCCAGCGTGGGAATTATGGGCGATAACCCCCAAATGATAAATAATGCCATCTATGGCACTCATTAGGCCTCCCCCTAGAGGTCCAGCATTGGTTTATGCTGATGATGATGTGACGATTTATAAGTAGGTACAGTCACCAGCATAAATATATGACTATGGGCAGCGCTGCAAAACTATCTGATTATCAATTGAAGGTATAATTATGTGATGATACTTAGGATGTAAAAATATGTGATGATTTACACCCGGCAAAATAATTGTTTGCACCGTTGTAACAGCATAATTATCGGATCACGTAAAGACTGCATTAATATCTGATACAATTAACAGTAAGAAATATCTAAACAATCTGCAAGAATGAACTTTATATACCTAAGCATAGAGCCGTGATTTGAACGAAATAGTTTGACGCTTCTTGAAAAGAGTATCAACCTGTCATTGGATATCGCTGTCTCACGTTTTATTATATGACGTTATTTCAGCAGATTTCGTTTTACTTATATAAAATATGAATACAAGAATTTGTTATTATAAGGAGTGAAGATTTGATTGTTTGTTTGTTTGTTTGTTTGAATTGAATAGGCTCCGAAACTAGTGGACAAAATTTGAAAAATTCTTTCACCATTAGAATTCTAAGTTTTCCGTGATGAACATGCGATAGAATATTTCAAAAAAAATTAGGGATCCGCATGTAAAGTTTAATAATTATACGTGCGCAATACATTCAACTTCTTGTTATGTTATGGCTCCGCTGCTTGCTTTTTCTCTACGGCCAGTCCCAAGTCCAGTGTCAAAACCCCAATACTGCTAAAAAAGTAAGGGATCCTTAAGAAAACTGTGAAACATAACGCGTCAGTGTGTAAAATATATCTGAAGTTTTGGTTTAATATCCGTGCGAAGGCAGGGTGGACCTCTAGTTTATTAAACGCTGCGGTGGGAAATGTTGATGTCAGCATTTGATAAAAGAAGAGTTTTTGGCAAGGAGATTACATTGGTTAAAATGGTATGGTTATAATGGTGGCTTTTTGAATCTTCGAATGTTATGTCAACGGTCATACACGAAGGAGTTTTTGATAGATAATCATAGCATAACACTGGCCACCGACGACTAAAATGCTAAAATAATGACTTAAAACGTGAGACGTGAGCGGCAATATCCAATGACAGATTGATGCTCTTTTCAAGAAGCGTCATACTGTTTCGTTCAAATCACGGCTCTGTGCTTAGGTATATAAAGTTCATTCTTGCAGATTGTTGAGATATTTCTTACTGCTAATTGTATCAGATATTAATGCAGTCTTTACGTGATCCGATATTATGCTTTTACAAAACAAAAGATTATTTTGCCGGATGTAAATCATCACATATTTCTACATCCTACGTATCGTCACATAATTATAAGTTCAATTGATGATCAGATATTTTTGCAGCGCTGCCCATAGTCATATATTTATGCTGGTGACTGTACAGAAAGAAAAAAAAAGTAATTAACTTAGCAGTAAATATCTACAACAACAACAACAACAACAACAATTTTGTAATAATTATGTATATCAGTCATCTAGTACCCAAAACACAAGATCTGCTTAGCTTGAGGCTATTTGATGCTGTGTGGATTATCTAGCATTATTTTATTTAGTACGTACCTACAGTAGGTATACGCCATTACCAATTAAAATACCTACCTATTGTAAATGGATAGAATTCCTAATTATAACCGCTATTGAAGGTTTAAATACTTGTTCAGTATACCTATACTGAACAAGTATTTAAACCTTTAACTCAACTGTTTCCCTATTAGTTGATGGACAATAAAAGAATCAGAAAATAACTGAACATTTACTCATATAAATTAATAATTTGGTTTAAATAGGCACTGAAACAACTGGACCGATTTGAAAAATTCTTTCACCATTAGAATCCTAAATTATCCCTGATGAACGTAGGCTATAGAATATTTACAAAAAGTTAGGGATCCATATGAAAACTTCAATAAGTGGCCCAACAATAGGTGTTTACAAAAAAAAAATCCTAATTTTTTATTTAATACGCGTGCGAAGTCGAGGGCGAGGGTTTCCGGGGCCGACCGCTAGTAATAATAAGTAGGTAAGGAACGAAATAGAATTTCATTCATTTTAACTTTTGTTATGATTGAGTGTATACGATTGCTCATGGTTTTTCTCACGATAACCTTTTGTTTATATTAAACAAACCATTTAAGCAGTGCCAAGTTTGTTTTTCCTTGAACCGTAATATCAATAAAATCGATTCGTCAAACGAACCACCATAATCACATCAATAGGTTTAAAAGTTAAGTTTAATTTGACTGAGTACCTAGGTATAACGGCAGATGGGCGGCCACAAAAATCTGGAATTATCCGGAATTCCGTAAATATTCCTTAAATACATCACATACGTTTACTACCGAGTCACTTGAGAGACGCTAGCTGGCTTTTCCGTGCGGAATTCCGAATCAGAGAAAGCTTCGAACGGAAAACTACTATACGTGTTGGATAGGTCCATAGATTTTAATTCAATTCAATTCAAATCATTTATTTCGGTTTTACACCATAAATTGTTAGTAAACCTACCTATGTACTATGTTAGTAAATTACAAATTTCTTTAAAATATATATAATAATCATAATAATTGAACCTACATTAAATTTAGAATACTTAATGTATTTCGAACGGAAAACGTTCGAAATACATAAACATATCGAATAGAAATATCGTAATTCATCCTTCCGATACGCTAATAATTAATAAAGCATTTGAATATTCACCCTTCTTTTTAGCGTCTAATAAAGCATTTGAATATTTAAATTACGAATATTTTTCTAATACCAAGTTCTGGCCACTCGTAAATACGAGCTACCAAGGAGGTCAAGATCACCAGGCTCTTCGAAGAAGGTCATACACGTTTTTGTTTAAAAAAAGGTTGCATACATGGAATAGTGAACAGAATTTTCTTGTTTATGATTATACCTGCAGTAAGTTGGTAATATCCTGCAGCAAACACCACAGTCCGTCAGCCGGCTGGCCCGGCGCGGTCCTCAGGCTGTAGAATGGCGGGAGAGGTGCCTCCGTGCATTGGATCTCCATCATGGAGTCGGGGGGTGGGGACGGCGAGGCTGGTGGCGGGGAAGCGAGGGGATCGCAGCCGAGCTCGTCTTGGTCTGGAAAAATTGGGAGTAAATTTATTATTATGTCCATTAACAGTAAAAACAGGTAGCGTGGTAACTTAAAATTTGATGCCCCGCCTTATACATATACTTTATATACTTTGTTGCCGCGGTGAGAAGTGTATCAAAATTTACCTCCGCCCTGGAAATGTTATTACACCTTTCTGTGGTGAGCGTGTCAAGTAGTCGAAAGAATTCGATGTTTGTATCCATTGTATTAACTTGTGGGTGCAATCATCAGATGTCATTAATCTTTTAGACATAGAAAACATCTGAAATATCTGCAGATCGCACAAATATTAGTCCAGGGGAACTCGAATCCGCAACCTCCTGTGTCGCAGAACTTTGCTCGCTGCGCCACAGAGATCTATTAATTACAATTCGATTCCTTACGTTCCCGTTGGTTCATCTCGGAAAAATATACATTCAGTCTTCATCTACACTATATTCTATCAGAATACATCCCAATTTCTGTACGCATAAAGCTCATAAAGGCCTGTCTCATGTAACAGATCATGAATGAAATCACCGGTGCGTACATACTATATGCATTACCTACTACAATAGGTAGATACGAAATCGCATGGCAAGGGCAATGCGGTTACGAAATGCAAAGCCGAGCTAATGGAGCGTAATGTAGTAATCGCTTGACATTCCGGTGCATTGTTGTTCCACTGCAGTTTGTTATGCGTTTTTGTCCTCAATTTGTTACAATAATGTGTAATATTTTGTATGATTTACAGCTTCAATTCGAATAATATCTCCAAGCCTACAGGCCCTTTTCACCACTCTTTGTGGTGGTTGATTCAAAAGGGAAAGTTAATATCGGTCTATCTGAAATTTCTGAACGAAACACATCGTCGGCTATTTGAGGCCTTACGAAATTTTTGTTTAGTTGGCGACACTCACGTAGATAACCTGGGCGACCTATTGTACGAAGTACAATGTGTAAGGTCAGACCAATCTAGTTTCCCTAAAATACTACTTGCAATACGTGAGTATCTTGTTACGCATTAAACTTGAATTCTAGTACGTGGTGATATAGTTCCTTATTCAACCTTATCTATACATATAATAAAAATCTAACGGAACCCTGTCTGTACATGGAAGATATTTTAGAAAAAATAGTATAGGGACCTCTATGAACGCTAATAGGACCCAAAACAATGATTTTTAGAATTTTTGTCTGTTTGTCTGTTTGTCTGTTTATCTGTTTGTCTGTTTGTCTGTGCGTTTGTGCGCGCTAATCTCAGAAACGGCTTATCAGATTTAGATGGGGTTTTCAAAAATATGTTATGGTAAGCTTCAATTAACATTAAGTGTTTGTTTCAAGTAAATCGGTTCATAAATAAAAAAGTTATGTATACTTATAATAAAACTGTAACAGGACCAATTTGGAATCAGGACCATTTTCTGTACCTTGAAGATATTTTGAAAAAATTTATTGGAGAGCAGTCTATTATCAATACTGAAGACAAAACTGTATTTTTTTTCATTCATGTCTGTCTGTCTGTCTGTCTGTTTCTTAAACGCGCATCACGCCGAAACTGCTGGATGTATTCGAATGAAACTTGGTGCCATTTGAGTTCATACTACGCGGAAGGACATAGGATACTTTTTATCCCGGAATTCATTAAGTTTCACCTGGGAGAGGGGATGAAAGCAAAATTCCTTAACCTCACATTACGCCGAAACTGCTGGATGCATTTGAATCAAACTTGGCGTGATTTCAGGTCATTCTACAAGGAAGAACATAGGATACATTTTATCCTGAAATTCAGTAAGGTTCCCCTGGGAGAGGGGATGAATGCAAAATTCCTTAACCTAGCATCATGCCGAAACTACTGAATGCATTCGATTGAAACTTGGCACAATCTGAGTCCATACTATGTAGAAGGACATATTATAGTATATTTTATCCCGGAATTCAGTAATGTTCCCGTGGGAGAGGAATTAAAGGAAAGTTCCTTGACCGCGCATAACACCAAAACCCCTTAACGTATTCGAATGAAACTTGATACGAATTGAGTTCATACTATGAGTACGGATATAAGATACATTGAATCATACATATTATTGTATTTTATGTTTTATTAAGGTTTTATTTTTACCGAGGGTCCGGCTAGACTAAAGCCTGATCTTCACTCTTGCGCTTCGACTAGGAGTCCAAAGAGTTAATAGACAAGAGTTTTTTCTCGATGGCGTGACATTTTGCTATTTTCTCCATGACAACGAGTCAAAGTGACAATATAATTTCTGTTTTGTGATCAATGAAGACATAAACCCTGGCAGAAATCCTTCCGTTATCTAATTATAAATTGTATACTTAATATCCTCCCAAGAACGTTACGGAAGGTCATAATGGTTGAATATGTGTTGTACACGATATCCTACAGGTAAGTACCGCTATGATGTATTTATTTTCTTCAATTTTGTACCCTACTCCGATGCTATTTGCACTGAGAGAGATACATATGTATGCAAGGTAGGTACGAACAATTTTAAGCATAAGTCGTCGAACATTTAGCACATAACTCCTTACTTTTCGATAACTCTCACGGTTCCACGGGGTTCCACGCTTCTCCCTTAGTAGATCTAAAAAAACTCAGCTTTATATTATGATGGTTTAAAATTAGACACTTGACGCGAGTCCCTGGTCATTTGTAGTTTCTTTCATCGAAGGAAACCTCATTCTGTCCTGTCTCCATTTGAACGGAACCACGAAAAAGAAACTAAACCAATCATGTTTTTATTTTTTGCAGTAAAATATGTATGGACACTGACACTGGGTGTTGTGTCCAAAAGTCCTGTAAGGTCTAAAGGAAATATTGATTTAGATTTTTGGGTGTTCTACAAGTAAGTTCTTAATCTATGATCTATTTTCAAGTAGAACCTTTAGATCAAAAATACTTATGATATTGCGTGTGCTGCTTTCACCGCACCGACTTTTGAGACGCAGCTCTCCATCTTTATCTATAGATTTCCGCTGCTGGAAGAATACTCAAACGTATCGTGTGATTATGTGACGATACCAGATGCATATTGATGTGATTAGTTCAGTAGAAAAGATGCCCCAGTCGAACGTCTCGAAACCAAAACCGTAAATAAGAGCAAGTAAATATTTTTTCCATAACGCATTTACTGCCCTGCTTCGCTAACTGCCCCGTTACACCGGGGCAGGAGAAAAACGTCTGCGGCTTTGAAAGTTAAAGTTAAGAAGGCTCATGGGGGCTTAAAAAAGTCAAGTCAAGCAAAGAAAGCTTAGAGCAGACTTTCTATAAAAAAAGGTACATATTTTTCAAAATAGGTATGCTTATAACATCTTTCGCTCCCCAGCAAGACAGGAGAGGAGACGGCGGCGGCCGGCGGCTGCAGTGATGTCGCGCGGTGCCTGTGGGCGAGCTACTCATCTGACGTGTCCAAATTCTAAACTGTACTGTCCAGTCCACCCGGTCATCAAATGCTTTATGTATTGTCTTTCTGTCATTGATTGCTTTTTTCTGTTTTATTTTTTGTTATTTGTGTTGTTAAGTTGGTTTGAATTATTAAATGTTTTGTAAAATTTTATTTGAAATAACTAAGTATTTTTTTATTTGTTTACTACTTTGCGAATAGCGTAATTTCCAAACAAATCAGTACTATGGTAAGTATGTTTTTTCATTAAGTTATATTTCAAATTATAACAGCATTTAGAAACATAAAAATGTTTTTAAATTTCATCCATTATAAGTCGTGTACAGAATGTTGATGAAGATAACTGCGGCACAGTATAGGTACTGTCCCGCGTAGATCAATATTTGATTTAGATTTTTATTCCTATCCTATTCATACAGTTCTTTTATAAAATTTTGCTATTTACATAAATATATTTATGTAAATACATTAAAAGTGTAACAAGACAAATACAGCACATTGAAGTTTTGTTTTTATTTAACACGTTCCATGCCATGCCGGACAGTGGTGCAAGATTATCACACGAAGCCAGTTGAAAAACATAGATTTTGCCAAATAATACCGAATGTTTTTTAGGTTTAATTAATGAATAGATAATGATAAAAAAACGTGTGTTTTATTCAACACCGGTGCTGTTTTAATTTTTTAAACCGAGATAATGTGCACCGGTCTGCATTGTCCGTCGTTACAGGGGGCCGGGCGGTCAACGCATCGTCGCCCACCCTGCGCGCCTCTCCCTACTCCCGTGCAATATAAATAAACGTTTTTTTTTAACACTAAAACTATTTTTTATGAAAATCTACTATTTAATGGATCTTTAATCACCTAAATAATGAAATGACGGTTATATTCATCAAATTTAAGGGCGTCACGGCTCTAATGGAAAGGTAAGTTGGGGGGTCACTTTGGGCGTCGTGGCTCGAACGGAAAAACTATGTTTTTCTTTTGGCATAGAACGTGTTAATAGTAGAAAAACTGAAACAAATGTATGACAAAAGCGGACGAAGTCGCGGGTACAGCTAGTTTTTTATATAAATCTAATTAATACTTATTGCGAACTATCTGCGTTAGTTATCATTTCCCTTGTTTCCACGGTACCTCTAACACCTATAAAGAAACTACAGATGCGACGGCAGTAGATATATAAAGGACATAAGCCTATAACCATCCTATAACATACGCTATAAGATTGCTCCACAATACACTACCCCGTTAAACGAATTCCGAGCGTCAATAACACTCAAATACACCTGGTGTGCCAGTAATCTCACTTCTCGAAATACCTTACCTATAATAGCAGCCGGCGGAGGGAAGACCCAGGGCTCCACAGCGCGGCCCTGCACGTCCGCTATATGCAGCTGGAGCAGCCTGGCCGCAGCACCCTCAGTCAGCTCCTCAGGGGTCTGGCCCGCGTACGTGCCGAGAAGCGGATCCGCGCCGTAAGATAGGAGAAGGCGGATCACTTCCACGTGGCAGTTCTCGCTTGCTTCGTGGAGAGGCCTGGAAGGGATGATGAGTATTGTTAGAATCATAGTTATGAGTAGGTTTGCTTTGTTGGGGAGTATGTAGAAAATAGCTTAGTTAACTACTAGACATATAATACACTACACTGACACTACACTAGACCGAAAACCACTTTAATTGTATTTTGCATGTTATGTAATTTTTTTGCAGGCAGTCCTATCATAAGGAAAAGTTTACTTTCATACTACGGACTTTAATATGAATGAAATACTACAAAAATTCAATAAATCAATTCCTACTCACAGATAATAGACAGTCTGAACTGAACTGAACCTATAGTTTTGTAAATCTTTAAAGGTTCAAAAAGTAACCAGAAGATACGGTTAATAAATCGCAGACTGTATTTACCTGATCCCCCCTTGAGCTGCAGCGGAAACGTTGGCGCCGTACTGGAGGAGCAGCCTGGCGATCCTGACGTGGCCCTTCTCTGAAGCGACGTGCAAGGGGGTGAAGCCCGCATTGTCCTTGGCTGAAGGATCCACTTCCATCTTCTCTAAGCAATACGCCACGCAGTCCTAAAAAGAACAGATAAATAATGTATTTATATAGATTTTGATTTATTTGATTTATATAAGTAGGTATTTGTATGTAAAGTATTGATAATTTATTCGAGTTTTAATAACATAGTAATGCACACAGATCCCCATGTTAAGTCCAACAGTCCTATCTATCCACGGTTGTCTGGTAGAGATCGCTCTTGAGCGATAAGACCGCCAATCGTCACATTTTTTTGTAATTTTTATTTTTGTTTTTTATTGTTTTGATAAAGAATTTTCTATCTATCTAGCAATAAAGTTCGGGAAGATGTTTTGTCTGATATTGCTGTTACACCGTTTGATAACTTGAAAAAATCTATTTACTTTTCGTTGCTTTAGAGCACCCTATATCTCTATTATGGGCTAGATATAAAATATATTGTCTTAAATAGTACATACCGTGTATCCAAGTCTGGCAGCGCGGTGTAGATGTGTTTCCCCAACGCTCTTGTTGATAAACCAGCCCTTGATTTCTTTCTGAATATCAATAACGGACTCAGGATTCGGTTTTACTGTTGCTCTACGAACTTTCACTTGGTCGTCTCTCCTAATAATCTTCTTCTTTTTTCTAATGTAATCAAATCCAGAGCTGAACTTTCTTCTGCCAAATAAACGCCTAAAACGTTTCTTGACTTCGGGACCACCCTCTATTGATACGGGCGAATCGTCTTCTTTCAATTTGGTTTTTTCTTCGGAATGGCTTGAGGGGCTGTTTTCATTCTTACTTTTGTTATTTGACTGTTCTTTCATCCTCTTATTATTCATAGATAACATAATGCTGTTCCTCTTTTTAATACGCATCAGGCGACCTTTAGCGTCATTACGTTTTAGTAGTTTTGTGCTTCTGAGTCCATCTCTTATTGAACTTGATCTTCTTAGAATTTTCCCTTTTACCGTTTTCTTGGCTTTCGGTTTAGGTTTACTTTCCTCTGGTTCTTTTTTGATGACGATCTCATCTTCTCTATCGTAGTCTGCGTCTCTACACGACGTCGGGGGTGCGGAGGCTGGCCTCTCGTCGCCAAACACTTCTTTGATAGTAGCACGTTGTCTTATAATCCTGCTCTCCGTTCTAGTTCTTGTTTTCAAAACCACCGGCTTAAACTCCTCAGTTGCACCAAGCAGTCCATCTGTATTATTTAGAAAAGCATTCCTATAAGCGGTGATAGTTTCTTTTCTAAAAGAACCTAACAAAAATAAGTCCTCATCTAGTTTTCCTTTTTGAGCTGTTAAAACTCCTTTGGCGTTATTCTTGATGAGTCCCAAACTAGGCGTGGCTAGGAGTTCTGAAGAGTTGGTAGATTTAGGTATAATTTTCGGCGTTTTATCTTCTCGATCTTTTGTTTTTCTTTTCGAGTCTCCTTTCCTTCCACATTTTTTGATAAGGACATCGACTATAGAACTTCGTTTCTTCTTTTTCGAGGACGATAGTACAGTCGATGTTGAGGCTTCCGAATCGTACTGCAATCTGTTAGGTGTTGAGTAACTGGAGTTGGAATCCATGTCGCTGTCGAGTGTAAGCTTCTCTTGCCTCCTTACGCACAAATCATCGGTAGCGGCAGACTGCGCGGATGACGGCGCAGGTGATAGAGGAACTGGGTCCAAGTCTGGCAGGGACGTGGTAACGTGATGAAATAATGCTCCCGAACCTCGCATAAAAGGTCCTGCGGCTCGTCCACGAGGTATAGCAATAAGCCTCGGGGGCATACGAAGAGATCGCTTGAATCTAAATAGTTCTTCTTCCCAACCTGGATGAAAATCAGAACCATCACCAAATCCAGGTTTCTTTACAGTTGAGCTTTTGCTTGCACTGCTGTTATCCAATTTTTTGGAGGGAGATTTTACAGGCGTTGTTTTGACTTGTAAAGTGGATTTATTTTCTTCAGTTTTTATGCTTTTGCGTATTCGAAGTCTACTAGCAACGCAAAGATCATCATCACTTTCTGAACTAGAGTCATCTTTTTTCTCGGTTTTCTTGCTATCGAATGACAGTGATTTTGTTTTAGATCGTGACAGATGCCTTGATAATTTCCCTTTTGTTGGTTTTTCTTTTTCGTCGATATCTTTAGTAGCAGAATCTAATGATTTTCTATTATTTTTGTTTACATCAACATCACAACACTCCAGCTTAACATATGCAGACTTTTCAGTAAAATCTTTTAGTAATTGAAATTTGACACGGTCGTTTTCTTCTCGTTCTTTAAGCATTTTACTTTTTATTAGCGGTTCATCATCGTCTGTCGACTCTTGTTCTTGTTTTATCACAGTTTTTATCACGTCTTTCTCCTTGGTTTCCTTAGTTTGTTTGCTAACTTTGTCTTTCTTTTCTTTTATTATTTTATCTTTATTATTCTTGTCTTTGACTGTTTTACTCTTTATTTCTTTGTTAACTTTAACTTTTTCTTTACTCTCTTTAGACTCCTTCTTACCTGGACTAGATGAAGATGCGGCACTGTTATCAGGTTTGTCTTTTGTTTTTTGTTTAATTTTCATAGGTTTCTCAACATCGGGTTTTTTATTATTATCACTCTGCATCTCGTCAGCATTTAATTCTAATTTAATGATAGGGTTATCTTCAAGATGTTCTTCTAACTTGTGTAGATCGCTACCTAGAAGTGTTGACGGAGATGTTATAGCTTCATTCATGAGTTCGTCGACAGGTTCCTGTTTGATAACGACGTCAGGCAGCAAACCAGTTTCTAATGGACACTCGTTTTCTGACACAGATTTAAATAAGGGCTCCGTTGATGTTCTAAGGGTTCCGGTGTTTTCCGATTTGTTAATAGTATGTTCTATTTCACTATCAAGAGTATCTGATCGTCTTTTTAAAGTTTTCTTTTTGTGGGTTCCTGTCTTGAGCTGTTCCATGAAACTGTCACAAGCGCTGGCCCAGTTAAAATCTTCAGGCTCACTGCTAGGTGGATTAAATTGCTCAATTATATCTTCAGTCTTGATTGGAATGACAGCATCTCTTTCAATTTCCTCAATGTTCATTGGCTCTGTCTTTACTTCTGGAATAGTTGTTGTTTCAGCTGATGGCTTTTCTATTTTGATTACAGATTCTAATTGGAGATCTTCACGAATTTGGTTGAATAGATGTTGTTTTTGAGATTTAGGCTTCAATCTCACTTCTTTATTACCTTCTAAAGTCTGTTTTATTTCAGGTTTCATCGAATTATCTTGCGTTGGTGGCATTGATTTCAACTCTGCTTTTGTTCTTATTCGAGAAGCGACATCGCTTTCTGGAGACTTTACTTTGACTTGAGTATTTTGATTATCTGGTTCTTTCTGGATTGAGTCTATCGCTCTGGGCATTTGGATATGGCTTCCAAAGCTTGGAGAAGCTGGTCCAGGTAATCGGTTGTTGATGGGTCTGCCATTATCATGATCATTGTCAGTTATTTCTATTACGGGATCATCTACGTCATCTATTACAATAATATCTGGTTTCATAGATCTCGCTGGCTCAACAAAACCTTGCTTTGTTTCTAAGCTGTTTCTAAGAATGCTTAATACACTCTGTTTTGCAGGGATTCTATTGCTGTGAGGGTCCAAGTGATGCATATGAAGCTCTCTATCCCTCACTTGATTTGGTATCTTTTGGATAACGTGCTGCCTGTTATGTAGCGGTGGATTTCTGTCATGATAGTGTGAATGATGATATTCATTCGTTGGTAAATCACGCGGTGGCATTTCAGACGGGTAAATGTTACTACTAGGTGGATAGCGATGCGACGCGTGTGGATGATTTTGTCTATACATACTTGAAGAGGAAAAAAGCTTCGCTTTCTGCTCGTTATGATAAGCCTCTAATTGTTTATGACTTGTGTAGCTATAAACAGGTTGATTCATCAACTCGTGTTGTTCACGTGCCGATTGACTCATGCGTTGGTCTATCCGGCTGTCAGAGGACCACGTTTCATATCGGACCATTTTTTCAGGAATGTTGCTAACAATCGGGCCAGTAGGCCGTTTTCTTTCTTCGATTACAAAGTTTCTATCATCGCGTATTCTATCTGGATGTCGCTGCTCGGCAACCGGCCTTGTGAGATCTATTTTAGGAACATAAGTAGGTCTTGCAGCTGGCATGGCGTATTTGTTACGTTCTGGATATGCTTGATGTGGAGATTCAACAGGATACGATTCAGGCATTGGACGCCGGGAGTCATAGGCCCCATTAAAACGAGCAGGGGGATGACTCTGCAGTGGCACTGAGCCATAACCTTGACTTACATTTCTTTCCCCGTATTGGTTGAAATTTGGTGCAAAATCCACTTTATGGGAAGCAGAAAATCCGACAGCTGGCAGAGGTGGCTGACGGTTTACTATCATTGAAGGTCGAGGCTGCAAAGGTAAAATTTTGCTCTCAGCGGAAGCTGAATCTACGGAGTCGTCTTGAGTCGTTGAAGAATCCGCCGAATTCTTAACCGTTTTTACGGACAAGTCCAGAGGTGACTCTCGTTTCTGCTTATTTGCCTGATTCGCCGGCGCTGGAGGCTCACGTTTGCTTTTGATTTCATTATACAAGGATGTGACAGAAACTGTAGGCTTAGCTTTTTGGTTAGGGTAACCAGGCTTTGCGGTCGACCTTGCTTGAGAAGTTAGGACGGAGGACGATGAAGCAGGGAAATTGTAATTTGGTTTCGGTGCAGCTGTCATTCGGTACGGAGTTCTCGCCTGCAGCGTAGAAGTAGCTGGGGCAGGCGCGGTCACACTCGGGGGATACCGAGAGGACGTCGACGGCGTAGGATAGTGATACCCGCTGCGAACATCTATAGCCGTCCTGCTCATAGTAGGGTAGTCGACTCTCGGAGGTATCCGCACCGGCTCGGGCGCCGGCGGGGCCAGCGTGGGCGCCGCGCGTTCTGCCACCCGCGCTGTGTACTCAGCGGTCAGAGCGTCGATGGCAGCCTGTTTGTATTGTATCTGCTGCTGCATAATTTCGACTCGATGATTGGATAATATTTGCGGAGCGGTCGGCGAAGGTCGATAGCCGGAGTACGCCTGCTGCGGATCGTACTTCCGCGTAGGTACCACCGGTTGCCTGTCATAGTTGATCCGAGCGTACGGCGAGGTCTCGCGGCGCTGCTGCAACGGTGGGTAGGCGTGCGGTGGGCGCGCGTCGGCCGGGGGGAGCCTCTGAGTGGGAGGCGCACTCTGCGGGTGATGTATCGGCGGGACGCGGTCGTTGTGCGGCGGGGGCGGCTGCGCGGGCGGCATCGCGAACCGCTGCGCAGGCGGGCTGTGCGCGGCACTATCCCGCAGGCGAGACGCCGCGTGCTGCGGCACGGACCCGATCGAGCTCGAGATCCGCGCGTACGTCTGCGGGCTATGGCGCGCGGGCAC